>OY992879.1:11381161-11743661 GCA_963921405.1 Cepaea hortensis | reverse complement strand
GCATCGCCTGGACCTTTTTTCCGGGGCATGCCGGAGTGCTGAGAAATGAACAGGCGGACAGATTGGTTGGCTCTGCAGAACTTGGTGGAGTATTGATATATGACAAGGCAGACGTGGTTGCGGCCTTGTGGGAGCACGTGTACACCTCGGAGGAGCAAATGGATTACCATGGTCTGGCAAGAATGAGACAACGAGGAGTGACGAGGGGATCTGGCCGACGCTCAACGCTAAGAGGAAAGGCGAGACGGACATATAATCAGATTGCTACTGGTACTATTGGGGATGGAACTGGCTGCTGAGGATGGGGACGGAGCGCTTATGGGAATGCCCCGAATGCTTTGATGTCGATTCCTAAATCAATCAATCAATCAATCAATCAATCAATCAACATGCAAAACCTCTTGACGCCTACCGATGAGCTTCAAGCTACGAAAGGCAGGACTGACTGAAAGCTATGCCAGCTTAATGACTGTAGGCCTACAACTCATAGAGAGAATTAGTAGTCGCTTATCGAGACTTTCTTCGTACAAAAATTTCGCCCACCCAAACCGCGTCTCCGGCTTCGCGCTGCGGTCACATTCTCGAAACGCCTGCCTCCCTAACTTGCGTCAGCTGGGAAGTTCTCGAATGGGTGCATCTCAGACAGCCATCCGGAAAAACCAACACCAGACGCGAGTTGAGGTATTTCTATGACATTGTTTTACCGCTAAGGTATTTCTATGACATATGTTCACCGCAGAACCACTTCTATCTCATATGTTCACTGCTGAGGTACTTCTATGACATATTTTCACCTCCGGGGGTAGTTGTGTGACATACGTTCAATGCTATGTTTATTTAAAATAGGTTCACCATTAGGTTAGTTCCATGACATATGTTCACCGCTGAGGGTAGTCGTGTGACCTATGTTCACAGCTGGGGTATCTCTCTGACATATGTTCACCTTTGCGGCCTTCCTGTTACATATATTCACCCCTGGGGTATTCTTATGACATATGTCCACCGCTGAGTGTAGTCGTGTGGCATATGTTCACCCCAAGGGTATTCTTGTGAAATATGTCCACCGCTGAGTGTAGCCGCGTGACATATGTTCACCGCTGGGGTCTTTCTCTTACATTATGTTCACCGCAGGGTATTTCGGTGACATATTTTATCTTTAATATAGTTTAAACCAGTTGCTTTCAATGATTATATCATTTATGTTTGTCTAGTCAGTTAGTTTCTCTTGTCTTTCAGTTCCTCTACCTAATCCATAATTCTGTATGACATCTTCAATATTTCTTGCCCTATTTTTGCAATAAAATCTCTTAGTATTATTTACATTTCTTGTGATCTAATTTTTCGAACACTAGTTGTGTACAATAACCGCAGCTTCAGATTACTACATATACTGTTCTTTGTCGTTATTCAAAACTGTATGATGTCATCTCCCTACCTTATATTATTGTTCTTTTTCCGGGTGTCGATTTCTTTTATGTGCTGTAAATTTATGGTAATTTCAAGAGAAGGGACAGCTAAAATCTCTGGCCACATATAAATAGATAATATGACCATTAAAAGAACGGAAATATACAACTACCTGGGTACAATCTTCAACTGCTCCAACATAATAAGGAAAGAAATACAAGCTAGAATCAACTCTGGAAATAAGATATGCTATGTGTCAAGGTCTCACATCCGAGGTTGCGACGCGTTGTCTGTACCAACGCCAGACAACATAACAACACGCAACCCTGAGTAATGTGAAACACGGCAGAGAGAACGCGGCGTCGTTACCGACGCCCGGATAGGTAGCCACGCACAGCAATTGAGTTCACCCCGTGAACCGTGCAGGGGACACCAGCTGACGTGTGCGTGTCAGCGTGTAGGAACTGGCAGACGGGCTGAGATCGTTGAAAGGACAGGTCGCAAGGGAATGCGAGTCGAGTTTGAATCTGCCTTGAGAGCTAGCCTGTACGACAGTGGGAGACTGAGTCGAATGCTTGTATAAGTTTAACTGTAAGTGAGATGTTTATTGCTTGCATGTATTATTATGTATTGTAGTGATCTTGTTCATGTTGAAATGATTGCTATAGATTGTCAGTGCGCGATGTTTGTGCGATAATTAATGCAACGCGTCAATAAAGCGTGTGAATAATACTTTCGGATATTCACTTCGTGTGATTTGATAGTTTGATATTACTTCACACTTGCCAGAAAACGAGCTACTTGTCTTGTGTTATGTAAGACTCTGACAAGTGCGAATGTGGTGGCTTTCGTCCGGGTTTTGAATCAAATGCGAACGTATAAATTTTTTTTGTCCGATTTGAAGCGAATGTGAACATGCCGATAGAAGTGCGCAAGTCATAGATTAAGGTAAAGTAACGAATTAATAGAGTTGATTTAATTAAATTATAAGTGTGAAGATATTATTTGAAGCCAATCGAGGCGTCTTCAGACTTAGCACTAAAGTCAACAAATTTTGTACCTAAAATCCAAAATGGCGGCCGTGCCCTTGAATGTCATTGAATAGAGTCAGTGTGAGCGTGAAAGTTGTTGATTGTGGTAACGACTAACAATAATACTTGACAGCATACAAACCTTTACAGACTTCAGTGACATTACACACACCATATATTTACAAACGTTATAATTTCGTTTAGTTTAAAAAGTACAGGGTTTTGACAACTTTACCTGAGTCTGGTGAACTTCAAAAATTTTTTGTGCGTCAACCCGAAAGACGTTCCAGTGTGATTTCGAGCACCACTGAACAGCACAGTACCCAAGGATTACTTGAGTATAAAATTTTTTTCAGCTTTCTTTATACTTTCGTTAGTCTGGCTTTAGACATTAACTGTGCTATAAATATTTGTAACTTACTAACATCATAAGTAATTTTGTTTATATTTATTCCATCATACCTATTGTTCATCATGTCTTCTTTAAACGATTGCATTGAAATGGGTTTAAAAATGAATATGTCTGGTGAGGGATTGAGAGCATGGAGTGAAAGTAAATATGCAGAATATTGTTTGAAACAAGAGCAAATTAGTGAGAGGGATGAGAGAGCAGCCGAAAGGGCTCTGAAAAGTAAAGAGGCAGAATCAGAAGCTGCTCTAAAGCTTCAATATGCACAAGCAGAAGCTGCTCTAAAGCTTCAACAAGCACAAGCAGAAGCTGCTCTGAAAAATAAAGAGGCAGACTCAGAAGCTGCTTTAAAGCTTCAACAGGCACAATTAGAAGCTGCAGTGAGGCAAGCTGAGATCTTAGCCCAAAGTAAGAGAGAAGAGCAAGAAACACAACTAAAAATTGAACAGCTAAAAGCTGAATGTTCTAAAGATAAAGTGAATAGAGAAACAGACAAAGATCAACCTCATAAGAAGTATCAAGGTCTGATCAAAAGTTACAACACAGGTGATTGCATAGCAGCATTCACCCAAAATTTTGAATTTGTTATGGATCATTACAAAATCCCAAAACCTGAATGGGGGATAGTATATGTAAGAAGTCTTTCTGGGGAACCTCTTAAAGTCATAGAGTCGATCCCAAATGACCTCAAAGAAGATTATCTTTACATTAAAGCAAAAATTATGTCACATTTTTTGTTAGATGAATCAGGTTATAGAGAACAGTTTAAGAAGTTGTCTCCTAAGCCAACACACACGTTCTCTGATTACATCTCAGAAATTCAAAATATTTTTTCTAAATGGCTGTCAGCAGCTAAAGTAAATGGAAGTTATGACAAATTGGTTGACCTTATGTTGAGAGATAAGATTATTGCATCTCTCCCAGCCCCCTTTTCTAAATTTTTGTTGGAATGTCAGTGTGAAAGTGTTCAACAGATTGAAAGTCGTGGCTCTGGTTATTTTGCAGCCAATAAGCATTGTTTCTCTAGTGGTCTGACCAGCACAGACTTTGTAGCAGCAGCTACATATGGCAAATATCAGGCAGGGTCAAATAGCAAACAAAGACCTTATAGGCAAACTGCAGAGAAATTATATCAGTGTAAATATTGCAACTATGCACACAATGAGCATGATATGTGCGACCAACATCCTGGGTACACTGCTTACTTGCATAATTACATTTCTAAGCAAGAGAAAGAGAGGAAGAACTACAAAAAACTTACAAAATGTTACCTTTGTAAGGCTTTTGGTCACTGGCGTAAAGATTGTAAAGCCAAGTCAATGACAAAAAGGGCTAATGCAGCCATGTTTGACATTTCTTCGTCAGAAGATGAAAGTGTACAAGATTACCCAGTAAACTCGGCACACTCCATTGAAGTGTTCCATCAGGAAAAATGTACCATTTGTGATCAATTTCATGAGGATGTCGTGTTAACATGCGGCCATTCTATACCTATTACCAGTGAGGAGGCCAATTCGGTAGTAAACTCCAAAGGTATACTAAACATACACCAGGGGTATGTTAATGGTAAAGCTGCCACAGTCTTACGTGATAGCGGGAGTACTCTCATTGGTGTAAAGAGAGATTATATTTTACCAACACAATATAGTGGTAAATATGTCACATGCAGGACATTCTCAGGGAACATAGAGAAATATCCACTTGCGTGGGCATATATAACTACACCATTCCTTACAGGAAAGGTGAAATGCGCAGCATTAACCAATCCTTGCTGTGATATTATTATTGGAAACCTTCCTGAAGTGAATGATATACCACATGACATCAATACATCATCTGTCAGTTGTAATATCGATACTACCACTTCACCTTCATCACCAATCACCATTCATGATGTATTACCACCTGTAAATGAATGTACAAATACCAACCTGGCTATGCCAGAATATACATGTAATTGTGTGAATGTAACATCAATGTGTGATGAGAATGATCGTTGTAATGTAGTAAACGCAGTAACTCGATCTACTGCACAGATGCAAGATCGAATCGATCAAACAGAGGCTTTACAACGAGTAAGTCCTGTTGTAACATCTCCTGAGACAACAAGGAAGACGTTTATAACATCTCAGAAAGCCGATCGATCTCTGCAAAAGTATTTTAAACTTATAGGCCAAAAGCCAAGAGTAGCAAAAAATGCTCAATGGTACTTTGCTCTCAAGAACGGAATTCTAACACGGTACTACACCAAAGGTTCCAGCACTATAGAACAAACAGTGCTACCGTTAGAAAACCGCAAGCAAGCCTTGAATATAGCTCATGACATACCCTTTGCAGGACACATGGCTTATGCTAAAACTAGAGCAAGGTTACTTACTCAATTTTATTGGCCAAAGTTTTGCAACGATACCAAACAGTATTGCAGATCGTGTGACATCTGTCAAAAGCTTGTCAAAAAGGGTAAACACCCACAAGCTGAATTGCAAGTTACTGATTTGGCTAGTAGACCGTTTGAAAAGATCTCGGTCGATATAGTTGGTCCTCTGAACCATATAACATCTAAAGGTAATAGATACATTGTAACACGCATTGATCTATGTACTCGTTGGCCAGAAGCGATTCCAATGAAGAACATAACTTCCAACGACATCATGGAAGTGTTCTTTCATATTTTTGCGAGGGTAGGATTCCCTGATACCATCCTTTCAGATCGGGGTAGCCAATTTATTTCCTCGGCTACACAAGCCTTTACCAAAATGTTGGGTGTTAAACAATGCTTCAACAGTCCATATCACCCACATTCGACCGGTATAGTAGAAAAGATTAATGGCGATATGAAACATATGCTCTCTAAGGTAACCCAAGAACATCCTGAAGATTGGGATACTTATCTGCCTGCCATTTTGTTTGCATATAGGGAAGTGCCCCATTCCAGCACTGGGTTCTCACCATTCGAAATGTTATATGGTGCACAACCACGCGGCCCATTATCTCTGTATGAATCTGTGTTGACTGGAAGTACAACTGTGTCTATACCCATTTCACCATATGAACATGTAACATCATTGCGTGATAGAATTATGAAAACATGTATATTAGCCAAAGAAGCTCTCCAAAAATCAGGAGCTATTTACCGACAATATGCTAACAGAGGAAATAGAACTATTACACTGACGCCAGGACAGGACGTGCTTCTTCTTTTGCCAAGTGATAGACATCTCCTAACTGACTCATGGCAAGGACCGTTCAAAGTGCTACGACAAATTTCGACGGTAGATTACGAGATTGCAGTTAGGGACAAACATAAGATTTTTCATATTAACATGCTCAAACCTTATCACCACAGGCAAGACGAACAAGTAGACGCTGCAGCAAGCACCTCCATAGTGGACCAGGCGGACGACAACGACACTGACGAGATACCGACACCAGGTCTTGACACGACGACCAACTTACAAGACATTAAGGTAAATCCTAAACTGACTCAGACACAAACTGACAGTTGCAGACAACTGATACAAGACTACAGGACTATCTTTTCTGACAGCCCAGGACAGACAGATTTAGTGCAACACCAAATCATCTTAACATCTGACGTTCCTATTAAGTGTAGACCATATTCCATCCCTATACACTATAAAGAAAAACTTCATCAAGAAATCATTGATTTAGAAACAAATCATATTATTCGACGTTCACAATCTCATTTCTGTTCACCAATAGTTTTGGTACGCAAAAAGGACAACACTATTAGACTCTGTGTGGACTATCGTAAGCTCAACAGCATTACACAGTTGGATTTAGAACCAATGAGCAACTGTGAAGACATCTTGACTGAACTATCTGACTCACGTTATTTTACTAAACTTGACATGACAAAAGGCTACTGGCAGATAGCTGTACATCCTGATAGTATACATCTGACTGCATTTGCCACACCTTGGGGTTTATACGAATGGTGTAAACTACCTTTCGGATTAGTCAATGCACCAGCTACCTTCGTCAGAATGACAAGAATTCTTTTGACAGACATTGCTAACATCATTTGGTACATGGACGACATTTGCATACACACAAAGGACATGACAGAGCACATAACAGCACTACAGCAGACATTTGACAGGATTAGACATTATGGACTGACTGTAAAACCTTCCAAAGTTGATATAGCCTTTCAGGAAATTTCATTTTTGGGCTATAAGATCTCAAATGGCTTTATATCAACTGACGATAACATCATGTCCAGAATTTTGAAATTGTCGCTTCCGACAACTAAGAAACAGTTGCGAAGTGTGTTAGGTCTGTTAAACTATTATAGACAGTTTATTCCTCATTTTGCTGAATTGACCAAATGTTTCACTGATCTACTAACAAATAAACAACCCAATGTGATTGTAAACAGTGAATGTTTAAGGCCAGCATTTACGAAAATTCTTTCTTATTTTTCTAAATCACCTATTTTGAAATTGCCAAATTTGAATATTACTTTTAGATTAAGATGTGATGCGAGCTCCGTAGCCATTGGAGGTGTGCTTCTCCAAGAACACGACCAAATCTTGTACCCAGTATACTACGTCTCTCGAAAACTGAACACCAGCGAACGAAATTACAGTACACCGGAACTCGAGGCTCTTGCCATGGTATTTTCGGTACGTAAACTTTCTAGATTTTTGTTAGGCAAACATTTCATTATTGAAACAGATAATACTCCGCTGACAATTGTTACCAGAGGAACGCCTAGTAACAGCAGGGTGGCAAGATGGTCCCTTCTTCTGCAGGACTATAGCTATGAGGTTAACCACATAAAAGGTTCACAAAACTGTCTTGCAGACCTTTTGTCGAGATGTCCATACAACGAACCTAATACCCAGTCGACACCAGAGCACAGTGCAGAGGGTGTATAAAAACTGCAACGTAGATAGTGCTCAGTACCACAGCCAATTGTGACAATGTGTCAGTAACGCTGTGTACACCATTGTGATGGGGAAGATTGTATCTCCCAATGTATATAACTTATGTACATATTGTGATTCTTATTATTATCATGCGAATGAGTGCGTGTATAATTGTGAGATATGTGAAAGAATGAAATCAGTATTATGTAAACTAATGTGTTGTATAACTGTGAGATATGAGAAAGAATGTAATTATTATTGTAAATAAATATTATAACAACCAGACACTACAGAGAAGTGTCACGGGACAACACTAGAGGATCCAAGAAGTTAGCAAGCCACTAAAACGTGAGGTAATCCTAAAGTATCCAGACCGAGGTGCCAAAGACGTTTTAACAAGGTACGAAAGATGACTGCGACAGTACAATCCGAGCAGAAGACGGAAGAGATGATCCAACAGCTGATAGTAACAACTACTACTCCGTTTATAGAAGATCCATCAAGAACGGACCAGCTTTGTTTGAATGACATCACAACACATGTAATAGTACAGCTGTATACTTCCGAGTTTTTGCATATTATTAAAAGTATATAAATGTATGACGTTGTATTAAAAATGTGATTTAAAATATTCCCATATACGGAATTGTATATGTTAATTTGTATAGGATGTAATCTCAGCATCATAACTTGATTGCTTCTTTACAAACGTGACTTTTTGTGCACATTTGTCAATAAGGATCAAATTATGACACTAAGAAATGAGTTTGCAATTGTAATTTATGTCTTGTAAACGACGATAAATTATTGTTCCCAAAATTTTCTGTATAATAACCATGGGACATTATTCTAAATTGTTGGTGATATGTAAATATGTATTGTAACCATTAACATGTGTGCTTGATAAATAACATGTCAATGTAACATCGTTTAGATATGGACAGTATATTGCCAAAACTGTTGACCTTCATTAGAAACTCTAAATAGAGGTCTGATGGAGGAGTCATCTCAGAGGGAGATGCTCACGGCTTGACCTGATTATTTTAGTATTTTTGTTCTTGGTTGTGAGGTAGGGGCCAGTTTAGCCGATACCTACCGGACTAGCTGGGTCACAGCGAGGTAATGCCCATTAAATAGATTGTACTTGACTGTTGTACTTCATAGTGCAACATAAGTGGTGTATACATATTGTTGACTATTCACCTGTATATAGTTATTATAATTGTTAATGTATAATGTTCGACTTTGACATGTTTAATAACACCTAGATATATATTGTACATGAAAGGAAATCCTTTCATGAAAAAGGGGTGTGGAGAGTGTCAAGGTCTCACATCCGAGGTTGCGACGCGTTGTCTGTACCAACGCCAGACAACATAACAACACGCAACCCTGAGTAATGTGAAACACGGCAGAGAGAACGCGGCGTCGTTACCGACGCCCGGATAGGTAGCCACGCACAGCAATTGAGTTCACCCCGTGAACCGTGCAGGGGACACCAGCTGACGTGTGCGTGTAAGCGTGTAGGAACTGGCAGACGGGCTGAGATCGTTGAAAGGACAGGTCGCAAGGGAATGCGAGTCGAGTTTGAATCTGCCTTGAGAGCTAGCCTGTACGACAGTGGGAGACTGAGTCGAATGCTTGTATAAGTTTAACTGTAAGTGAGATGTTTATTGCTTGCATGTATTATTATGTATTGTAGTGATCTTGTTCATGTTGAAATGATTGCTATAGATTGTCAGTGCGCGATGTTTGTGCGATAATTAATGCAACGCGTCAATAAAGCGTGTGAATAATACTTTCGGATATTCACTTCGTGTGATTTGATAGTTTGATATTACTTCACACTTGCCAGAAAACGAGCTACTTGTCTTGTGTTATGCAAGACTCTGACACTCTGACTACAACATCTGCTAAAATCAAATGCGCTATCTCGTAACACCAAGATCACAATATACAAAACACTGATCAGACCAGTTGTGCTGTATGATTCTGAAACCTGGAGTACAACTAAATGAGACGAAGCCTTGTTACAAACCTTTGAGAACAAACTCTTAAGACGCATCTTTGGGCCCATGAGAGATACATAAAGTCGAGAGCGGAAAAGAAGAAACAACAAAGACATTTATGATCTGTTTTAGTCCCTGCTAACCACTGGTATCATGAAGGCTAATAGACTGCAATGGCTGGGGCATATAGAAAGAATGGAAGATCATAGGGAAACAAAACTCGCTTACACTCAGGAAATAAATGACCGTAGACCCCGAGGTAGATAAAAGAAGACGGTGGAGAGATAATATATATACAGACCTACAAGCACTTGGAATCAACGACTGGCAAGAGAAGGTCAACCAGAGAGACGAATGGAGACGGATTGTATCTGCAGCAAAGAACCTCAATGGCTCGGAACGCTGAAGAAGAAGAAGAAGAAGAAGAAGAAGAAGAAGAAGAAGAAGAAGAAGAAGAAGAAGAAGAAGAAGAAGAAGAAGAAGAAGAAGAAGAAGAAGAAGAAGAAGAAGAAGAAGAAGAAGAAGAAGAAGAAGAAGAAGAAGAAGAAGAAGAAGAAGAAGAAGAAGAAGAAGAAGAAGAAGAAGAAGAAGAAGAAGAAGAAGAAGAAGAATGGAAAAGAGGGGTGAACAGGCACCTGGCTGTCTTGACAGACGATAGTTTGTTACATTTTGCTTCAGCTACTGGCACCTTGCCGTCTTGATAGACGATAGTTTGTTACATCGTGCTTCAACTACTGGCACCTGGCCGTCTTGATAGACGATAGTTTGTTACATCGTGCTTCAACTACTGGCACCTGGCCGTCTTGATAGACGATATTTTGTTACATTTTGCTTCAGCTACTGGCACCTTGCCGTCTTGATAGACGATAGTTTGTTACATCGTGCTTCAACTACTGGCACCTGGCCGTCTTGATAGACGATAGTTTGTTACATCGTGCTTCAACTACTGGCACCTGGCCGTCTTGATAGACGATAGTTTGTTACATCGTGCTTCAACTACTGGCACCTGGCCGTCTTGATAGACGATAGTTTGTTACATCGTGCTTCAACTACTGGCACCTGGCCGTCTTGATAGACGATATTTTGTTACATTTTGCTTCAACTACTGTGCTTCAAACAGGCATAATAACTACAACCAAGGTCTTTGTCCAGTGATGGAGGTATAAAAACAAATAACACGATTGATCCCTCTCCCGGCATAAAATTGTTGACACTAGTTTCACAATATAGGAAACATTGGAATCATTACGTATTCCTGTCGCAGACCTCTCACGATAGGTTTGTATTGACCATCATTATCAACATTTACGGCAGCTTGTTGTTTTCAGTGTATGTTCTCTACAAGTCTAAGGTCGTTTCAATCAATTTGGAGATTTGCCAGCATCTGTATCGTTTCGACATGCCTTACTGTTGTCTTATGGTACGATTGAAGCAAAAATGTCAGTCTATGTTTGCTTCTATCGACCACTCAATTAATGGTCTTGGCAACTACACAACAACTCAACGCCACAGAGGATTGGAAAGAACAGCGATGGACGAGAGTTCATGAACGAAGAGCACTAGACCAGCCCCATACAGGACATTGAAGACATCTTGGACCGGATAAAGCATGAGACACAACAACTGGCAACTGATTATGTGCTTTTCCGTTATGAGAGCGGTTATCTGCATTGTAGCGGATATTTGAACATTGAATGTTTAAACTACATAATTCAACATCTCCGACTGGTAGAGCTCGTGTAGAGCACGGGTTGAGCACAGGTGGAGCAAAGAGCATGGATAAAGTACAGGTAGAGCACGGATAGATCACGGACAGAGCAAGGGTCGAACACGGTGTTGGAACCTTCAAAGTTCGACGCGACGTTGTTCGGTCAGTTTCAGAGAATCGTCAGCTATTAGTTTTCAATATGATGAAGCTTCTAAACGGGCCGTGACTGGGGAATGGCTGCCAGAGAGCAAGATCCAGAGGTCCCCAAGACGATCCAAGTCTGGTGAGGCCCTGGTTGTTTCCGATTACCTGACCATGCTGAAAAGTGTGAATACAAATCATCATGATCATCATCCAGTGTGTTGCGGCCTGGTGTGGGCGATCATGTTTCTTCACAAATTGAGATCCTCGACGGCATGGATCAAATCATGCCTTGAATACATATAAAATGAAATATTTCGTCAACATGTCATGGATATTTCAAGAAGGATGTCGTAAAATAAAGAATACACTTATAAGCGGCTGCAGGGCCAGAGTGGTTAGTCTGTTGCCTCCCAACGTAATGGACCGGGTTCTGTCTCCATCACTGGCAGACCTTGTTTGGTTTTTTTTTCTCGACTAGAACATTATCTCTCTTAACCTTGGCAAAACAAATGTGTGGAAATAGACAAAATCACATTAAAATCAAAGATAACAATGAACAATGTAGAAATTAAAATGTCTCAAACATCTTGGCTCGACAATCAACAAGATTGGGGTCGTTAAAACGAAGTCAGAGGCAGGCTGGACGGAGCAGTGCAGAGACTAGACAGTATTATGAACGTATGCCACAACACCAACAAGCGTGTTACAGTACAGTTGTTGACGAATCGCATGCCTCCTGCGGCAATATAAGGATGTGAGTTGGGCAATCACTGAAACAGAAAATTGAGCTCTTGAGGGGATCGACAAAATGAACTGGCCACCTCAGATCAAATGTCGTGGCCTAGATGATAAGACGGCGTGATAGTTCAAACCCCAGGGACAGTATCTGCAATAAGCCTACTTTTACTTTTAAATATTACTGTTTCATGACAATGATGGCCAGGATGTCGGGTTAAAGGTGAATGGTTGAATGGAGTCGGGTTGAAGTGTGGACGGTTTAGAGGCGTTAGCTAGTTAGTTAGTTAGTTAGTTAGTTAGTTAGTTAGTTAGTTAGTTAGTTAGTAAGTTAGTTAGTCGACAGATCATCCTCATTGCACCTCGAATCATTCAGTCCATAAGTGCTCGGATCCCCTCCTCAGCAAATTCCGCAGCGTGTAGCGGCTAACGACACCAGCTCTGTGTTGGTTTATCGATCTTCTTTGGCTTCCTGCGTAGTGTTCTTGTTTGGTCACACCTCTTTTAATTCGCTGTTCTCGCAGTCTGGCCATGGTTGTAGATTCACAGTCATCACTTGGTTCACGCAAAAGTCTTACTTCTCGTAGAGCATTCAGAATGTCAGCCTGGTCCGTGGCTTGTCCGCCCTCCACAGTAGCCTTACCAGCGAGCTTGTCAGCCCGCTCATCTCTTTCTACTCCCGCATGCCCAGGAACGACAATGAAACTAATCTTTGCCAGCCGAGACCGCTCCAGAGACAGCAACCATTCTCTTCGGATCAAAATCATCTCTATCCTCTTGAGCATGCTAATTGAGTCGCTAAGGAAACATGCCCTAGTGAATGTCTGTGTCTCGAGCCATGTTATTGCTTTAATTACTGCCATGACTTCCATAGTCAGGCTACTTGTGGTCTCAGCAAAAGCACCAGAGTCCTCCTTGGCAATTCTCAATTCGGTCTGAGCCGTAAAGGCCCATGAGCTTCTCACATGTCGGGAGACCGACCCATCTGTGTAAATGAGAGCATCATCGTCTAGCGAATTCTCGAAAATCAACGCTTGTACTTCCGTCTCCACAGCAGTGGATTTTCTTGTCTGCATTTTCTGTCTAGTTGGATGCAAACTGAAAAGGACGTACATAAATCTGTCGGCACTTGTAACTACTCCTTGCTAGGTTCTAAGTCCTTAAGTGAACACACCTGTTGAAGAATGTCCACGGCTTGACCCATCCACGACCGTCCTCTTTTTAACCTGCTGCCCTTCACCTTCATAATTTCACTATGCAGTGGATGTTGTGTGTTTGCGTTAACTCTGACGTAGGCGCGTGCCCTGCAAACTTGTATTCTCTCTTCAATGGTTGGAAAATCAAGAAGGTAGCGCATCGCCCTGCATGCTGTATCTCTTGTACATCCAAGAATAATGCGCATAGCTTCATTCTGTATCCTTTCCATCCTTTCTATCTGCTTACGGCTGAGAGTCAGGATTGCCATTGCATACTCAAAATCAGACATGACCAGCCTCTCGTATAGAAGACATAGATAGCGCTGCTCACAGTTTGCTGCCGCCATCATCCATGTCACAGCCAAACCCCGCTTGGCCTTTGCTATCACCCGGTCCATGTGCTCATTATAAGCAAGGCTTCGATCAAAACGTATCCCCAGATAATTTATTGCCTGCGTTCTTTCCACAGTCTATACGCCTTAAACCACCAAGCTTACCTTGCCGTTTGTGGCCAGCCCAGCGCCGACGCCGTCTTGTTAGGTTGCCTGCCAAGCACTCGGAAAACACACGTTGTTCCGCCATGGTGAAAAAACCGAACACCACAGAACCACACACGTTGCGAAAACTTCAGTCAAGGATTGCTTCGCTCGATGCACGAAACTCTGTAGCATCGGCGCAATTCTTGAGTAGAAACTCCTGGTTTTACAACATGGCACACAAATTACACGCAAGAGATGAAATAATCCATCTCCTACGCGGAAAAAGTTAACGGTCACTAAACAATACGACCGTCCGTCGCCATCTTGATGGGGTCGGAGTAATGGTGGACGGTTCACAGGAAGTCGAGTTGATCGTGGAAGGTTCACAGGAAGTCGAGTTTAAGGGTGGATGGTTGACAAGGAGTCAGGTTGAAGGGTGAAAGGTTGACAGGGTGTCGGGTTGAAGGGTGGACTGTTGACAGGAAGTCGAGTTGATAGTGGACGATTCACAGAAAGTCGAGTTGAAGGTTGGGCGGTTGACAGGGAGTCAGGTGAAGGGAGGATGGTTAACAGGACGTTGGAGTGAAGATTAGACGGTTGACAGAAAGTCGGGTTGAAGGGTGGACAATTGACAAGAAGTCGGGGTGATGGTAGATGGTTGACAGAAAGTCGGGTTGAAGAGTGAACGGTTGACAGGAAGTCTACTTAAAGGGTGGACGGTTGACAGGAAGTCGGGTTGAAAGGTGAACGGTTGAAAGCAAGTTGAATTGAAGGGTTAACGGTTGACAGGGAGGCGGGCTGAAGGGTAAACCGTCGACAGGAAGCCCGGTCGAAGAGTGAAAGGTTGACATAAAGTCGAGTTGTTGGTGGACGGTAGACAGGAAGTCGGGGAGTATGGTTGGCGGTTGACAGGAAGTCGGGTTGGTGGCGGACGGTTGACAGAAAGTCGAGTTGATGGTGGACGGTAGACAGAAGGTCGGGAAGTACAGTGGACGGTTGACAGGAAGTCGTGTTGATGGTGGACCGTTGACAGGAAGTCGAAGTGAAGATTGGACGGTTGACAGAAAGTCGGGTTGAAGGGTGAATGGTTGACAGGAAGTCTACTTGAAGGATCGACGGTTGACAGAAAGTCGGGTTGAAGTGAGGACGTTTAACAGAAAGTCGGGTTGAAGGGTGAACGGTTGACATGAAGTCTACTTGAAGGATCGACGGTTGACAGAAAGTCGGGTTGAAGGGTGGATGGTTGACAGGAAGTTGAATTGAAGGTGAACGGTTGACAGAGAGGCGCGTTGAAGGTTAAAAAGTTGACAGGAAGTAGGGTTTAAGGATGATTGGTTGACCGGAAGTCTACTTGAAGGGTGGACGGTTGAAAGGAAGTCGGGTTGAATGGTGGACGGTTGACAGCAAGTTGAACTGAAGGGTGAATGGTTGACAGGGAGGCGGATTGAAGGGTAAATGGTTGACAGGAAGTCGGCATTAATAGTGGATGCTTGAAAGGAAATCCGACTGAAGGGTGAAAGGTTGACAGAACTTCGAGTTGATGGTAGACGGTTGACATGGAGTCGTGTTGAAGGGTGGGAGGTTGCAGGAGGACAGTTCGCTGCTCTGACTTTGCCATATGGGGTTAACTGAGATGCAATTAAATCGATACTCTTGCTTTGTAGCCCCCTTGTAAGGAACGTTATTCCAGAAAAATATATTATAACACAACTTACTTTCAAGTCTAGGCTTGCGTGGTCATCATAACCGATCCACAGTGTATCATTATGAACCATGTAGGGACACTTTTGAATGTTGTCGTAGTATTTCTGTGACAGGGTCTCTATGGCGCAGATCTTGTGATGAAAACACGAGGAAACCATATCAGCGTCATGGTCGAGAGAAAAAATATGATATTGCAAAGGTCGTATGCAAATTCATATGTAACGGATCAATACGTTATCGGTACGTGTGACATATGAGGTGTCATTTACGAAAGAAAGTCAATAATTAAGTCACAAATGGCTGTAGAAAAATAACGAAATATGACAACAACTTGAAACAAGTTTATTTTTATACATACATTGCCCCTTTATTTCTCAACATAATTTCCACCAACATTGATGCATTTATCGCATCGTTTTATCAGTCCTCCCAAACCTACTGCATAGAACTGCGTGCTCTGTTTTCTAAACTACATTTTCACTTCACATTCAACTTCGGCGTCATTCGAGAAATGTCTCCCGCCAAGGTGTCTTTTCAGTGGACCAAAAAGGTGGAAATCGCTAGGTGCTAAGTCGGGGCTATAAGGTGGATGTTCCAGAACTTCCCACATTAGTTGGTTAATTTTCTCCTGTGTTAATCGAGCCGTATGTGGTCTGGCATTGTCATGAAGAAGCAACACTCCTCTAGTCAGCAGTCCTGAGAGTTTTTCTCCAATTGTATCATGAAGCATCGACAGAACTTCGCAGTAAGATTCAGAATTCACACTGTCACCTCTAAGCATCTCCTCCACTCACTGCACGGATGCTTCTGTTGTAATCTCAACAGGACGACCAGATCGGTTTTCATCATGAAATCTTACAGCGTCCTTGAGAAAATTTTTCTACCCAGCTATGCACCGCTTTACGGGACAAACATTTGTCAGCATAAACAAGAAGTATTTACTTATGAATATCCTTTGTGGGCAGTCATTTTGCCCACAAAGAACGCACAACAGCACGTTGCACTTTTGTTTGTAAACTCCGTAAGTACAGTCGCCCTTTTATTTATGCGCTGCACATGTATATGAGACACCTAGCGCCACCTGACGAACGGGAATATAAAGTTCGATGTTGTTGTCATCTACTGACACCTATAGAAAACACCAACTACAGAATTGTATGACTTACTTATTGACTGGCCCTCATATACCTCCTCTCCTAACTATACCACACTTACCTCTCACCCGTAGTTTACTTTCCCAGAAACATCTCCTCTAACAACACTGCAGCTATACATAAGGTATCAATTATGTTTGAATATCAACTATATGCCTGTATATCCTTAGGTAAAAATGATGTCACAGTTATAGATAATTAGTATTAGTTTGTATCATGCTATTACACACTGGGATTGGTTTATTTGTTATTACGTGGGTAGGTTACGTTGCCATTTCTCCATCCTCTCGCAAATAAGTTCTGTGAGGACAAATTTGATTGGGCAGTCAGCTTAGAGCCAATTAGATTCTAGGACTTGTTTTATAAACCGGATGTCTAGCGCACATTCTGCCGTTTGTGTTCAGCGCACATTCTACAATGTGTGGACAGCGCACATTCTGCCGTTCGCAATAAGCGCACATTCTACCGTTTGTGCTCAGCGCACTTTTTACCGTTTGTGTTCAGTGCACATTCTGCCATGTGGGGTCCGCGCACATTCTGCCATGTGGGGTCCGCGCACATTCTGCCATGTGTGGGCAGCGCACATTCTGACATTGTGGTCAGCGCACATCCTGCAAGGACCTGCATGCAGGAAACATCGATCGTCAATGACTAATCATATTGTGCACGTTCCAGCACACATTTCAAAATCCTATACAACAACTGCCGGCTTTCTGGCTTAGAGGTTAACGACTTTTCTCCGCAATCTCGTATACTCTCGTAAGTAACGTGACGACGGTGAGAATCAGCAGTGGTTCAATTCGGGTCGGTAACTTACGGGGTATGTGAGCCGGCCTCTCAGAAAGCAATGGCAAACTACTGAGCGTAATCTTGCCAAGAAATCAACATACAGCTGAAAGATGCTGATGTTGACAGCGATGTCCTGTAAAGGATATGCAAAATGATACAACAACTGGATAGAAGAGGACAGAAACATTATTAGACGAAGATCACGAGAGAACGCAACGCAATGACAGATGTGTAGAAGATGCACCTAAATTTCTCAAATGTTCACCGATTATGAGACAAAAAAGTCCGAACTAACTACCACAAAATTAACGAACCTCCTGTTTATTCCGTTACAGAAAGATCTCAGAAAGGAAGCAACTGTTACGATACTGAAGTAACAGGAAGGCAAGTCGTCAAAAGTTAAACCTGGAAAACTGACTTTTGTCATAATTTGATGATAAATTAAAACTTTTTGTCCAGAAATAATAACTGAATTACAACAGGTTTAGGCTTTCTGGAAGGAAGTAATACAAATGTTGACATTATTTCATACAGAAAGGATGTGTTAACCGTTATAATTTTGCAATTTTAGAAATACACATTACAGATATCTGAATAAAATACATGTATAAGAATGATTAAGTTTGTGTAGAACAATTTCGAGCGTTGATATGAGAGAGAAATATGACTACACGCTGTAAATTTATTGCAATGGCATTTGTGATGAATGTGATGTAACAGCTGAAAGAAGGGCTAACTACTACCCTTCACATGCCATGGTAGTTTTCTATTTGGAGCGGCTCGGAACTCAGAAGTCAGAGCATAAGAAATAATATACAATTACACACTTGCAACCAGGAAAGGAGAAAATAGTATAGTAAAAGAAAGTATATCCATAATAATTATGATTTAAACTGGATTGTCCAAGAATTCGTGAGCGTACTAATCAAAGAACACGTACATTAACAGGCTATCTGAAATCATAAGTTGGAAAATCATAATAGAAAACGATGAGATTTTACATGTAGGTCTGATTATGTGAAAAACCTTTATGATGATAACAGAGAAGAACAGTAATATATTCGAAATAATAATGAAGAACCATCAATTTTGAAGATGGGAGTACATAATGCACTTAACCAATAAAAACTGGCAAGACCCCCGGTTCAGACAACATGTCGTGAGATAGCTGGCAGGTGTCGCTCCTGATGGATTAAATGACAAAAACAGTTATGTGAAAAGTGACGCTCCTGTAATTTTCAAAAAGACAGCGATCGTGACTTCAAACACCGGCCGTACGTATTGGACACGGAAGCGAAGTCCCGTAGGGAACGGAAGAATTGTCTACCAGGAAAGTTCAAAGACAAGAGTCCGTATCGGACTAAACGGAGAATCACCGGGCCCAGAAACATCGTTTATCTCCGGGAATTTCGGAGCTAGATCAAACAGTGATCGCGTGGAAATACTGTGAACAGAAGTCATTGATAAAAGAGTTGAAAATGTTTGAGGTACGACGTGTGGGGAAAACGGGACTGAGCGGACAAGAGCGAATACGTGATTTCACAAACCTTTGATGGGAAATAACGGCAAATTCGATTGTTGATGTAGAAACATAAAAAAGAACGGAGAATTGGAACCGAGGTATAAATAGTTGGGAACTTGTTTTTTTTTTTTGTTTTGTTTAGTGTGTGCCCAACTTTTCCATCCCGAAGGAGAATTGTTCTATTCGTCCGTATTCAGAAAAGAAATACTTTGTCCCTAGTTGTTTAGAGGCGATGGGACAGTGGTGCTTATGGGCTTTTGTGTTTCAATTCATGGACTACAATAGATAGTATAAGATAGAGTTGTGTAGCTGAGAAGTGAAGTAGTGGATTGTGTAATGTATCAATGCCCTCGATAGAATACGTTCTATGATAATATAGGATAAATATGATACGAGATTCTAGTATAGATGGTTACTGGGATTTCTGACCTCTTTTATGACATTTCATTCTTTACCTAGTCTTAAGTTATGTGTATACTCCTATGTCTTATGTCAGAGGTCATTTCTCTGAACATATATAACTGATAACGGCCATAAGCCTACTCTCACCTCTAATGAGTTTGAGTTAGGTTGATAGCACCTGATATTGTCTTTTCAACAGGTTCCCTGAACCCAGGAATAGCAACACTCATGAAAAGAAAGAATGGACCCTAGGCTGGTGTAGTAATACATATCGGCCAGATTGAAGTCTGATATCATACATACAGGTCAGCAAATTCTAACAAGTAACAGATACCTATAAGGAAGTCTGGCTAAGAGACTTACAGCAGAATAAAGGGTACAGAAACATAGAGCTAAAGCTCAATATTGTTCTCAGGAACTATTTTTCAAATGAAGAAGCCGTAAGACCAGTACTTATTATCAGATAAACAGAACAGTAATGAATAAGATGAACACCGTGATTCAGTCATATTCTAAAGACAGTCTTGGTAAGTATGCATCCATATAGAGACGATAAGTCAGGCAATGATATAGGAGGTATAAACATTACTTGAAATATCATATAGTTCATGTTATCAGATATTCCAAAAGGAGAGACAATATATAATAAAAACACTCTGTGGTGAACAAACTGTTTAATTCTACCATTGTCGGGGATATTGTGAAGACATCAACATCAGTCAGAGAGACATTATACCGGGTGAGCGTACACCAGTTCTGTGCTGTGGTGACTATATGTGCCGTTGAGTGATGAAAACTATGATGTGGATCTTAGAGTGTCACTCTTATCTCACCTACAGGATAGAACACAACAACAACGTCTTTACATACACTCTATAAACCCCCATGACACATTTTATTCAATAAATAATGTTAGTATTTATTGGAGGACAATGTTGTGTGGGTATGTTCTGAAGGAAAGTGAATAGGGGTATGTTAGGAAGGAATAAAAGAGAGAGAGAGAGAGAGAGAGAGAGAGAGAGAGAGAGAGAGAGAGAGAGAGAGAGAGAGATAGTGATTAGAAGACATAACGGGGGAGTGTAGAAAAAGGTCTGACAATCGTTCCAAAAGTATAAGAAGGATTTTAAAGGTGTGCTTGTTGACTCCACTTTCCCCTAGGGACAACAAGTGACACAACAGCACAACAGAAATGATTAATGCTTTTAGAAGAATATGAAATAGATCAAGTCACCAACCTGTTGAATATATGATACTGGAAATATACGTCACGAAATATGTAATTTTGTATTTATTGCAATCCCAAAGAAATTAGGAGTCTTGGAATGCGATCAACATCGAACAATTAGTATAATGTGTCACATCACGAAGATCGTGCTAAGAATTATAAGGAAAGAGCTAAGAAGGAAACATAACCTTAAATAGGAGAAGAACAATGTGGGTGTGTTTACTGCAAGGGTACAGTAAATGCTGTGTATATGCTGAAAACAGAAACTGAACGTTCTATAGAAGTACACAATGATCTATATCTTTGTTTTATTGACTACACAAAGGCTGTCGATAAAGTGAGACATGTCGACATGATAAATATGCTTGAAGATCTACAAATTCAAGGAAAAGACTTAGACTTGTAAAAAAACATATATTGGAAACACCAAACTGCCATCAGAATTGATAATGAATTTGGTCAATATCAGCCTATTCACCAGTACCACTCTGCCTGATACAGTCCAATATCCTTTGATAGATTTTGCTCTCTCTGTATCAGTTATAATTGCTACTCCTCGCTGTTGTTTGTCTCCACCAGAATAGATTATTCTATATTCCTCAGATGTCATAATGCCCATTCCTGTCCACCTGGTCTCACATATACCTAACAGGTTAATACTTAATCTTCTTATTTCATTCTTAATGTTATCAAATTTTCCATCTCCACTCGTAGTTCTTACATTCCAAATTCCTACTTTAGTGTTGATATTCTTTTGTCACCTGGTGCACATGACTACCCCTACTGGACGACGCTGCTCCTATGAAGCACCCATTTACGCCGTTTTTCTGATTATCGTGAAGCTGGAGACCATAACCTACAACTATCTGTCGGCTGCTCTTCATCTTCATCCACCACCTGCACTCATGGCTTCACGTAACACTGGGGCTAAACGGGTACTCCACCTTGCCTAAGAATGAGGCAGCGAGGTGTGACGAAGGGATCTGGCCGACGATCGACGCTCAGAGGAAAGGCGAGACGGACATATAATCAGATTGCTACTGGAACTATTAGTGTTGGAACTCTCCGCTGGCTGCTGAGGATGGGGACGGAGCGCTTATGGGAATGTCCCGAATGCTGTGATGTCGGTCATTAAATCAATCAATCAGTCAACCAATCCACCTTGCCTAAGGATGTCCCGTAGGCTAGTGGGGGGAAGGAGGCACCTTTCCTCTCCTTTGATAGGGAATACCCCTATCCCGGCAGCCAATCTCCGAAATAGGTTAATGAAAATAATGTAAAAAGTTCTTATCACTTGCCGCAGTGAAAGTCTGCCTGTCAGGAGAACAGAGTGTAACGTTACACACATAAACGAAAACATAAATCACGACTGCCATTGTAATTTATGTATAGTTAATACTCTAGAAGAAAGTATATTGTGTAAGTAACCTCACCTCTGATTACACCAGGCAGATATAAATGATGTACATAGCCTCACCTCTGTACGCCACGTGGAAATCTATGTTGTACATAACATAACACTGTAAGCCAAGCAGATATTTTTGTTCCGCATAACTTAATTTCTGTACGCCAGTAGAAATATATGTTGTTCATAACATCACCTCATGTAAGCAGGGCAGATATCAATCTTATACATAACATAAACCGAAGTACGCCACGCGGAAATCTATGCTCTGCATAGCCTCGCCTCTAGTTACAACAGACAGACATCTATGTTGTATATAATTTCACTTTTATGTACGCCAGGCAAAAATCTATTTTGTACATAGCTTCACCTCTAGGTATACCAGGCATAAATATATTTTATACGTAGCTTCACGTTTAGGTACACCAGACATAAATCTATTTTGTAAATAGCTTCACCCGTAGGTACACCAGATATAAATCGATGCTGTACGTAACCTTACCTCTGTACAACAGGCAGAATTCTATGTTGTACACAGCCTTATCTCTGTACAACAGGCAGAAATATATGGTGTACGTAACTTCATTTCTAGGTACACCAGGCAGAACTCTAGTTGTACATAACTTTACCAGGCAAAAATCTGTGTTGTACATAACCTTACCTCTGTACAACAGGTAGAAATCTATGTTGTACATAATCTTACCTCTGTACAACAGGCATATATCTATGGTGTACGTAACTTCATTTCTAGGTACACCAGACAGAAGTCTATGTTGTACAGTACTTTACCCCACAGGTACGCCTTGCAGAAATCTATGTTGTACTTAACCTCACCTCCAGATATGATACACATAAATCTATGTTGTATATAACCTTACATCCAGATAGGTTCAGACAGAAATCTATGTTGTATATAATGTCAACTCCAGATAAGTTCAGGCAGAAATCTATGTTGTATATAATGTCAACTCCAGATAAGTTCAGGCAGAAATCTATGTTGTAAATAATGTTACCTCCAGATAAGTTCAGGCCGAAATCTATGTTGTAAATAATGTTACCTCCAGATAAGTTCAGGCAGAAATCTATGTTGTACATAATGTCATCTCCAGATAAGTTCAGGCAGAAATCTATGTTGTAAATATTGTTACCTGCAGATAAGTTCAGGCAGAAATCTATGTTGTACATAATGTCAACTCCAGATAAGTTCAGGCAGAAATCTATGTTGTACATAATGTCAACTCCAGATAAGTTCAGGCAGAAATCTATGTTGTATATAATGTCAACTCCAGATAAGTTCAGGCAGAAATCTATGTTGTAAATAATGTTACCTCCAGATAAGTTCAGGCAGAAATCTATGTTGTACATAATGTCAACTCCAGATAAGTTCAGGCAGAAATCTATGTTGTACATAATGTCAACTCCAGATAAGTTCAGGAAGAAATCTATGTTGTATATAATGTCACCTCCAGATAGGTTCAGGCAGAAATCTATGTTGTATATAATGTCAACTCCAGATAAGTTCAGGCAGAAATCTATGTTGTATATAATGTCACCTCCAGATAGGTTCAGGCAGAAATCTATGTTGTATATAATGTCACCGCCAGATAAGTTCAGGCAGAAATCTATGTTGTATATAATGTCAACTCCAGATAAGTTCAGGCAGAAATCTATGTTGTACATAATGTCAACTCCAGATAGGTTCAAGCAGAAATCTATGTTGTACATAATGCCAACTCCAGATAAGTTCAGGCAGAAATCTATGTTGTATATAATGTTACCTCCAGATAAGTTCAGGCAGAAATCTATGTTGTAAATAATGTTACCTCCAGATAAGTTCAGGCAGAAATCTATGTTGTACATAATGTCAACTCCAGATAAGTTCAGGCAGAAATCTATGTTGTATATAATGTCATTTCCAGATAAGTTCAGGCAGAAATCTATGTTGTAAATAATGTTACCTCCAGATAAGTTCAGGCAGAAATCTATGTTGTACATAATGTCAACTCCAGATAAGTTCAGGCAGAAATCTATGTTGTATATAATGTCAACTCCAGATAAGTTCAGGCAGAAATCTATGTTGTAAATAATGTTACCTCCAGATAAGTTCAGGCAGAAATCTATGTTGTACATAATGTCAACTCCAGATAAGTTCAGGCAGAAATCTATGTTGTAAATAATGTTACCTCATGATAAGTTCAGGCAGAAATCTATGTTGTATATAATGTCAACTCCAGATAAGTTCAGGCAGAAATCTATGTTGTATATAATGTCAACTCCAGATAAGTTCAGGCAGAAATCTATGTTGTATATAATATCAACTCCAGATAAGTTCAGGCAGAAATCTATGTTGTATATAATGTCAACTCCAGATAAGTCCAGGCAGAAATCTATGTTGTAAATAATGTTACCTCCAGATAAGTTCAGGCAGAAATCTATGTTGTAAATAATGTCAACTCCAGATAAGTTCAGGCAGAAATCTATGTTGTATATAATGTTACCTCCAGATAAGTTCAGGCAGAAATCTATGTTGTATATAATGTTACCTCCAGATAAGTTCAGGCAGAAATCTATGTTGTACATATCACCTCCAGATAAGTTCAGGCAGAAATCTATGTTGTACATAATATCACCTCCAGATAAGTTCTGGCAGAAATCAATGATGTACATAAACTCACCTCTATGTAAGTCAAGGAGTTGGGTATCTGGAAGAAAGGACCAGCATGGGAATTTCCTTTCACTGGAGACCAGGGTTCGTGATCCGAACTGTTAACCAGCTCCACAATACGGCCCAGACCCGTAAATCCCACAATCATCTTGTTGAAGGGCAAGCCCATGCTATTCCAAGCGTAGATTGAATAGTTCTGAAAGGCATTGCAGTCAAACATTGGTATTTGCATTTATTCATTCATTGACACGGAAAACCATATTTCTAAACTTCAAACTACTCGCACAGAAACATAAATTTATGTATCTACCGATACATTATATCATAGAGAACAAAACAATAAACAATGAACAAATGGTCGAACACACTTTATTTTCCTAGGGTTAAGAATTGGCACGCAGGCCCGTCTAACATTCTGCCCTTCTATCACTCGCTTTCATATAGTATTTCATCCACACATCATTCCAGTCTAACTGAGAACAGCATCAATATAAAAGATATGCATTATAACGGCATGGGGAAAATGCAACTATCAATATACACGACTCAGTAATATTAATGAATGTTGTGGCACTGGTTATTAACTATGTGGAATGTACTGGCCTACCAAATGGAGTATGGTTGTTATACAGGGTTTATTATTTTATATTATTATTATTATTATTATTACAATTATTATTATTGACGGGTAGGACAACCCGTCCTGAGATAGTGTTAGAATAATTTGAGTTTATATATATAGGGATTGGTGATGTCTTTGATTTATTGTGGAAGAGTGTTCCACAGCTGAGTTGCGGGGTACGATGTGCAGACTGAAGCTATCTATAGCTCGACTCTGTAAGTGACAACAATAGATATACCTCACTAAACGTCAGACGTAGATTTAATATTGCAATGTAGAGATGGTTTAGAATTAAATGCACATGACGTAACACCCACATAACTTTAAGCCTAAAGATCCACACACCTACACACAGTCCTTCAAAGATGCCATTGATGGAGAGAACAAAGAATGAGGCAGTTATCAGTTATCAGCTGGGGTATCTTCATTGCACTCCGGACAGGTCCATAGGTGCTCAGATCCTCCCCCCAGCATATGCATCAGCGTCTTTCATCCTGGACAGCGATGTGGATTCACAGACGTCAAAGTCCTCTGTTCTCGCCATATCTTTAAGGGCGTTAATAACATCGGTACGATCCATGGGTTGGCCATCTACAGTGGGTGCAGAGCCAGCCAGTTTATCAGCTCGTTCATTTCCCTCGACTCCCGCATGTCCCGGGACGAAGATGAAGGTGACTTTATGGACAACAGACCTCCGCAGCGACTCAGTCCACTGTCTGCGTACAGCTCCAGCTTCGACCTTCTGAATCATGCTCATTGAGTCACTTAGTACACACACGTTAGTATAATGCTGTGATTCCAGCCATATGAAAGCCTGTGTAACTGCCATCACCTCCATCGTCATGCTGCTCGTAGTCATAGACGGGGCACCACTGGATTCTTGAACGGTTCGGCCCGCTGAACGGGCTGTAAATGGCCATGCACTTCTCTGCTGCTTTACAACAGATCCATCTGTATAGATGAGCACTTCGGGGCTATCTGAGTGTTCATAGATGAACGCGTTGACCCCTGCATTGACAGCGGCAGGGTTCTGCTATCTGCACAGTCTGTGGAGTGTGATAATGCAGGAGAAAGTGCATTTAAAAGCTGGTGGTACCGGCACCCATTCCTTGCCGGGGTTGATACTGGTAAAACTGCGGACATGTCTGACGACATATTCCGCCCAACCCATCCACGATTTGCCCCTCTTTAGCCTGTTACCCTTTTCACTGAATATAGCGTCATGCAGAGGGTGCTGCTTATCTGCATTTATTTTTAAGTATGGGCGAGCTCTCCAGATCTTGATCCTGTGTTCCATTGTCGGGAAGTCAAGGATGTATCTCACTGCTACACAGCTGATGTCTCTCATGCAACCCAAAATGATGCGCATGGCTTCGTTTTGTACTTTTTCAAGTCTTCCAATCTGTGTAGGGCTGACAGTGAGGATGGCCAGGACATACTCGATGCGTGAAAGCACTAATCTTTGGAACAGAAGTATTAGCAGTCTTTGCTCGATGTTGGCAGTTGCCATGACTCTCATTGACAAACCTTTTCGAGCTTTCGTTATGACATAATCG
Source organism: Cepaea hortensis (assembly GCA_963921405.1). NCBI lineage: Eukaryota > Metazoa > Mollusca > Gastropoda > Stylommatophora > Helicidae > Cepaea > Cepaea hortensis. The sequence goes on along the minus strand of OY992879.1, from coordinate 11,716,604 downwards.
ACATGATCTCTAAAGGACAGGCTACGATCAAGCCTCACGCCAAGATATATCATTGACTGGGTTCTACTCAAAATACTCCCATCCATTCTTACTTTGCAGGGTTGACAAGGGCGCCGGCATCAGCGCACCATGAGGAAATTCGATCTAGTACGCCCTGCATATAGTTGGCAACCGCCTGTCTATCCCGACCCTGTCGATACACGAGGATGTCGTCAACGAATGATAGAGTCCTACCCCTCCCATCCAACTGTTGTTCAGTGATCGGCACCGTATAAGCGTTGAATAGTACTGGTGACAGTGATGAACCCTGCGGCAATCCTGGACATATCGTTATCGGCTCAGAAGACCAATTCCCGCATCTCAGCACCACCTTCCTTTGGAGCAGAACTGCAGCTATCCATCGTACAATGTGAGGGTGCACCTTCAGTCTGAGGAGGGTTTACATCAAGTGTTCGAAGGGGACGCAGAGGTGTTTCCAAGGCACCAGGGCCGGGTTATATACTGGCCAAGACCTATTGACGCGTCCTCGCCGAGCGTCCTGGGCAACAGGTCCCTTCGGGGTCCTGGCTGAAGTCAATAGGATCGTTGATTCCTCCGAAGTCGGAGAGTGTTTGCCTATACTGCGAGGAACCACCAGTCTGCACACCAATAAGCCAGACATGGGACAACGGATACTCACGCAAACCTCAGGTCCTGTATGACATCACACTGATGTTGGACAACAGGATGCCTTCATCCGACATACAGGACTTTGCGTTGGAGCTCAAGCCAATGAACACAAGCAAGCAAGCAAGCAAGTGTTCGAAGGATACTCTATTGTATGCGTCCTCTAAGTCTATGGCGGCCGCACATGTCTCTTCTCTGACCTGAAATCTTTCGTAGACATCTTGAGCAAAGACCGCCGCATTCAGCCATGACTCTTTGTTACGTCTGTATCCCCAAAGTGTGGGCGGGAAGCAGCCGAGTTGTTCCAAGTCACAAGCAAGTCTGTGTGCTACAATTTTCTCCAGTAGCTTGCCAGCAGTTTTCTGCATCGTAATAATTCTGTAGCCGCGTATCTTGGAATGGTCTTTGTTCAGTTTTGGCAGCGGCAGCAAGTAGCTGTGTAGCCATTCCTCTTTGATCTGACCCCTCTGGATACTGGTGTTGAATTATCTGGCCAGTTCTTTCACGTCATCATCTGACATCACCAGTAGGTCACCAAATCGGATGCCGTCGGGGCTTGGGCGGTGTTAGGCGATTTCTTGAGCATCGCACGTATTGTCTCAGCTGTGATTATGCATTCTTCGTCTGTACCAACCCTAGCACAGCTGAGAGAGTGTCGTTGTGGTCCTCTGTCTGGCGAGCTCGTCTTTCTGATCAGTCTGCTCTATGTAACGTGCAAGAAGGGCCTTACCATTAATCCGCATCCGACTTTTTCCATGTGAGGTCTGTACCTTGAAAGTATGGGATACCCCTACGTTGTGCAGCGCCGTTCATGCTCTTATGGAGGCGCCAGAATGTCGTAAGAGATCCCTCGGAGCACACCTTCCTGCAGAACTCGTCCCATTTCTCGGCCTTGGCCTGTTTGGCGCAGGATTTGAATAAAGTCATCGTCCAATAGATCTCAGTCTTCAGGTCCGCCAACTCAACCTGTGGCATGTTAGCCTTTCTGGCTTTATGCCAGTCTTTGACAGCCTGCCTCTTTCCCAGCCATGCCTTCTAGACCTCTCCATTTCACCATGGTTGCTGCAACCATCTTTCTTGTCTCCTGCGGAAGGAAGTTAATTTTCTTCTTCTGATCTTGCTTGTGGCGTCTTGACCAGTGTTGTCGTACGGAAAGGCATTTGTCTTGTTTCCTTGACTCCTGGCCCTGTCTTTCTCGATCAGGATGATACAAGGGTAGTGGTCACTGTCGTGGTATCCCAGTGTGCCCCACCGGCACCTTCGTGCGATGGTGGGCGACATCAGAGCCAAGTCAATGACGCTGTCAGGCAGTTATTCAAGAGTACAACAGACAAGTATGTATGCATGTGGGCAATCTTATAAAGTGACTTGTATGAGTGCACAAATAATGTATAGAGAGTATACTATTTCTCTTAATCAATGTTAAGGATCACCGCTTGATATGCATTTTCATTGGTGATATATTGTTGACACCGATGGGAATTGCATTATCCAGCGACACTTAACAAATATAATGAAATTCTGTGATTTAATAAGTATACAATTAATGTTGTTTGTCCATCAAGAATGATGATGACCATTCATTTCTTCCAGTGGTGTTGAAGGTGTGGAGCCGTGGGTTCTAAGATGGCTGATAAGGCCTATTTTGGCTCGAAATGTTCTTTGACAATGTGGGGAAAGAATGCTTGACGTCACTGGAGGAGGATTTCCTGCAGTGGTTTTTCTGTCCTGCCTTTTCTTCACAGCTCTTGCAGTCCTGGTTGCCTCACATATGACTGCACCTTTGCGTAATGATGCACGCCACGAATTTCGGTCTCTGGCTGCAGCCTCCCAGGTGTCATGATGAATTCCAAAAGCATTCAGTGAAATTTTCAGAGTGTCTTTAAAGCGTTTCCTCTGGCCACCTTGGGAGCGTTTACCACAACGCAGTTCGCTGTAAAAAATTCGTTTAGGGAGCCTGTGATCTGGCATGCGAGTCAAGTGACCAGCCCAACGAATCTGATTCTTCATCAGTATAGTGTGGATACTGGGCATGGATGCTCTTTCTAGGACTTCAGTGTCTGGAATCTTGTCTTGCCATTTAATCTTCAGTAGCTTCCTTAGGCAGACTGTGTGGAAGTGGTTTAATTTCCTAGCGTGTCGCTGATAAACAGTCCAGGTTTCACAAGCATATAGCAGTGTGGATAATACAACTGCTTTGTAGACTTTTAGCTTTGTTTGCAGGCTTATTCCAGTTTTATTCCATACATTCTTGTACAATCTGCCAAAGGCCGCACTGGCCTTGGAGATTCTTGCATTCACTTCGTCATCAATTGTGGCAGCTTGTGACACAGTGCTGCTAAGATAGGAAGATAGGTGAATTTGTCCACAACACTTAGTCTAGATCATTCACTTTGATATTCGGCACAGTGTGATTATTCCCTGGAGCTGGCTGGTACATAACTACAGTCTTCTCCAAGTTGATATTGAGCCCAAAGTTGGCACAGGCATGTGAGAAAGCTGAAACATTATGTTGCATGTCCGCCTCTGAGTTGGCGTATAGAGCGCAATCATCAGCAAACAGGAGCTCTCTGACGGTGTCGCTGTTAATTTTGGTTTTAGCTTTCAGCCTTCTGAGATTGAATAACTTTCCATCCATACGGTAGTTGATGTCTATTCCAATGTCGCCAATACAATTAATATCACTTAATAAAGGATACAACTAATAATCGTCAATTAGATATCACGTATTGGTTAGTAGTAGTGTACCTAACATCCATGAGAAGTCAACACGTCACAAATGAAATAAAGGTCTCAAACGGATCTGAACACTCACAACACAGTTGAGGAGCATACCACAGAGAAACTAATGTTGAAAGTGAGAATGGATGTCATATGATATTTTGATCCACGTCTGTATATGTGACACCGGGGACACGAGTGTTGGACTTGCCTAGAATGGAAGGCATCTTGTATGTGATGTTTCCTGGCAGTGGCTAAGGGGCATTAAGCTGAACTCATAATAGATGAGTTGGGAAGATCGTTGTCTGAGCCCGCGTGGCGAGTATGACATAAATCGAGTAATCCTAAGGGCTTAGTTTTCACTAGACAGATGACGTCATTTTGTCAAGTATGGTGGCACGTAACCAGTCTGCTTACGTGGACGGTAAGAAATTTAGCTCACCGACGCATGCGTTTTAGACAAGTGTATGCCTGGTATTGCCACAACTAATGTTTAAGGAAATATTTCGGTTGGTGTGCAGACGTTACACATTGAATTGACTTCAGTCGTAAAGACAAACGACTCTTTACACGTTGCATGATGACAGGAATAATGTAGACCTGTGACAGAAAAGATATTATTCTTTTTACATAAACCGACATCTAGATTGTCACATTTCTAAAATTAGAAAGGAGCCAAATATGGAAAGGGGAAGGATGTCACAGCCATACATTATATTGACGACAGTTCAGATAAGACAGTACAAAAGAGACATAGGACGAATGTTCAGAGGTAAGGACATCTCAGGCCACTGAACGAAGGGTTGGTGTGGACTCTGTCCGGAAAGTTTGTTCCGCACGCATGCATGACTGGCGGTAAGACAGGAAGCGACTAGGGTGTGACAAGGCAGACATAGGAATAGGGATAGAGAGGGATCGAGACGCGGTAGAGACTGTAGATATTAACGAATGATAGCATTAAAATGTGTTAGTGTAAATGATAGCTTGCAGACGACTTAGTTAATGACTAGCGATGTGTTAAAAGAGACTAGAACTAAATCCTGATCAAGATGTATGTTTTAATGTAACAAGATGTGTGTGAGCCATGTGGTTTTGAATTGCTGTAGATTCGATTACGAGTAGTCTTATTGTTCTGAAATGGTTATGTTTAAACTTATGACACACGTTTTGTACAAGTAATATTTTACTAATGTAACTAAACAATGAGTTTATCGGTGATAGTGGAGTTTGTTTATTAACGTAACAAGCCAACAATAAGGTGGGAACAGTACCGGCAGGTTCAGGACAAAGTTACCATACAAGGAAAGATATGGTATGGCACCTTTCTGTCTTGACAGACGATAGTTTGGTACATTGTGCTTCGAAAAGGATTATTAACTACGACTCATGGCGATGGCGAGTGTGGTTGGTAAGGCAAATTATTGCTGCAAATGTTTGCCCACAGTAGATGCATGTGAAAACAGGGTCATTTCCACCATCATGCACCATCTTACGTCTCTCACGCTCTGTGTGTGCTTTATCTGCAATCATTTTCTCATTTGTCTTTATTCCATTTCTGATAGTTCCCCTCCATGCAACACGTTCAGCGGCGACTTGCTCCCAATGTGCATTATCAATGCCTGCATCAATCATGTCCCGCTTACACACATCTTTGTATCGTAGTAGAGGCCGACCCTAAGATCTCTTACCCATCTGTAATTCACCAAAAAAGATGTCCTTTGGTATTCTACCATCATCCATCCTCCTAACATGTACTATCCATCTAAGTGTACGAAGACTGAGCATGGAATAAACCGTCACACAACCTGATCTTTCCAATACTTCTTGCCACTTAATACCAAGTAATCTTCGCAGACACCTCATATGAAAGCTGTTTAAACGTTTCTCTTGGTGTGAGTAAGGTGTACAGGTTTCACTGCCATAAAGAAGAGTACTAAGGACACAGGCTTGGTAGACGAGGACTTTTGTTTTGGCAGTAAGCTTCCTGTTCTCCCAGACACTTGTTGTTAACATGTTCATTGTTGTTGCGGCCTTACCAATACTGATGTTGATTTCCTGATCTAGGGATAATTTGCTATTTGCCTCTGATCCTAGATATATAAAATGGTCTACTCCAGTTCGGCGTCATTAATAAAGATTGATTGTACCCCATGAGCACCATATGACATAATCTGTGTCTTCGTTTTGTTAATGGTTAAACCAAATTCAGAACAAGCATTGGAGTATGCAGATAGTAGATGTAATTCTTCCTCAGAGTGGGTCGTAATTGCAGCATCATCCGCAAAAAAGCAACTCTCTGATTAGTACCCTCCTGATTTTGGTCTTGGCCTTCACTCTCTGAGCATTATAGAGGCCGCCATCTGAGCGTGAGTGAATGTATACACCGGCATCCTGATCACGAAAGGCATATTTCAGTAGAAGTGAAAAGTATATCGCAAAGAGTGTGGGGGTTAGTAAACAACCTTGCTTAACTCCACTCTTGATTTCAAACTCTTCTGAAGTTGCACCATCAAACTTGATTATACCCTTCATGCCTGTGTAGAACGATTCCACAATGGACAAAAGAGTTGGTGGGCAGCTAATCTTCTTTAGTGCTTTGAACAGACCCTCACGACTGACCAAATCAAATGCTTTAGTGAGGTCGATGAAGGCAATACACAGTGGTTGATTTTGTTCCCGGCATTTTTCTTGCATTTTTCGCAATGAGAATATTATATCAATGGTAGGCCGGTTATGTCGGAAGCCGCACTGTGATTCGGGGTAGACTTGATCTCCCAGGACTTGAAATCTGCTCAGAACAATTCTGGCAAATACTTTTCCAACAATACACAGAAGTGAGATAACCCTATAGTTGTTACAGTCGCTCCGATCGCCCTTGTTCTTGTACAGTGTTATGATGCTTGAATCTTTGAAATCCTGTGGGACTTGTCCTCCTTGCTAGCATAGCTCTATTAGCTGGTGGATCTGTAGAGTGAGTGTGTCTTGCCCACTCCTGATTACCTCTATTGGAATCCCATCCTTACCTGGAGCCTTGCCAGATGCAAGTTCATTTATAGCACACTTAACTTCTGTTATGGTGGGAAGTGTGTCCAGGTGGTCAAGAGTTGGTAGAGCCTCTATGGCGTTGAGGGCATCATCCGCTAGCTTAGTCTCACTTGAGTAAAGCTCTAAATAGTGCTCTACCTATTTATCCATCTGTTGTTTCTTATCAGTGATGATTTCTCCAGTCAAGGTTTTCAGCGGTGCACTTCTTTTGATCATTGAACCATAGGCTTTCTTTATCCCGTCACACATGCTTCTGATGATTCCCTTATTACTTGCGATTTGAATTGACTCACATACCTTGATCCAATAGTCATTCGCACACTGCCTGGCAGCCTTTTGCACATCCTTCCTAGCTTTTTTTCAGCTCACTCAGAGTGTTACGTGTTGCTCTTTCCTTGATTCTTAAGAGAGCTATCTTCTTTTTATAAATCAAGGGCTGCAGTATCTGGCAAACCTGTCCAGCCTCTTATGAACCACAGTGCCGTAAACCCCTACCGCTGTTTTATAAATAATTTCCTTAAGTTTACTCCACTTTTCACTTACTTTACAATTTTTTTTTATATATATATCAGTGAAAGCGTCTTCAAGTTGCTGTTGAAACTCAAAGCACTTTCCAGGATCGCGAGTGTTAATAATATTAATCCTGGGGCTAGATTTGTATTTAGCGAGGAGAGATATGTGAGTTGGAGGTATCATAAGTGTGGAGATATGTAAGTTGGATTTACCATAATTGTGGGATATCTTCGTTGGAGTTGCAATGTATGAAGATATATAAGGTATGCAAGTTGGAGTTACCATACATATGGAGATACGTAAGATGAATTTAAAATAAAGTGTGTATAAATACAGTTGGATTTACCGTAATTTTGGTGATATATAAGGTGACGTTACAATTAGTGTAGGATATACAATATATTGTTACCATTAGTTTTGAAATAAGTATAATAGAGATTGTCGCATAAATTCTTGGAGATGTAGATCGATGAAAGACTGTCGCGCCATATGTCTACAAGCAGCCGTAATTCTTTGATGTGTTGTCGATCGAAGAAAGACTGTCGCGCCATTACTCTACAGGCGGGCACCATCCTTTGAAGTTTGAGACACTCTGTCTGGATGTAGGTCGGCGGGATCTTTTGTTGTGGGGAAAATATTCTCCAGATTACAGCCGGCCAGACTTTTTTAAGTACCGGGGCAATTCCTCTCCAGATGAAAGCGGATTAGACGATTAGTTGTTTCCATCCAGTCGGAAACGGAGAGAGAAAAATAGCTTCTAGACGCATACTGTCTAGACAGACTTGTGACGTCATTCAGACACCGTATTAAAACAGTTGGGATAAACAACTTTGGCGGCAGTTGACCAAATGTTGTGAAACAACAAGGACGTGTGTGTGATATTCCAAGTTTGATTCTGGAGAGGGACTACAGTGTCTTCTGCCGATTTACATTGGCGGACATTTTCCTTTGTGTGATTTAGTAGTCTCAATTTTCAAACCGGAATAAATATATGGTATTTAATTTAATAGACATAAATTAAATTATTCTTAGGAATCGAGTGTAGTAATGTGCGTTGGGAGAATGTATTATAGGAGCGTCGGCAACAGTAGGCTGTCGCGTTGCTTAAACTAGCTTGTGTGAGATATCAATTATCTCAGTGAGTTAAGAACAATGTAGTGGGATGATGTTTAGGGAGATTGAGGATGGTTGGGGGGATAAAGGAAATGTAAAGTGGTCGAATCTTCCAGTAGGGTGTCTACTGGGTTTCTGCACTTTTCCTTTAGTCTTTCCTTGTCTTACCATGACTCAGACCAATGTGATGAGCTCCTCTGCATTATTACAGAGTTTTCATCTCTGTTATATATCTGAGTGCGGCCGTTGGTCTACACTAACCTAACAAAGGTCGGAATCGGGTTGCTCTCACCAGGTGTGTTCTCTCTTCAACACGTTCCACTAGATTTCCCAAGAAGTAGCAGAAAAGTATGGCTCGATTATTGAAGGAAGTTTATTTTACTCAGCAACTTTTGCACTGGGCCCATAACCAGAGAGTCTGCAAGAACCTGGCCTCTGCTGAGCAGGAACTGATGATCATTTCAGAGTGATTCCTCGGTGGTGATTCTTATTATATTAGAATACATATACTTACAATACCACCAGTAATAAATCAATAGTACTATATAGAAAACTGGAAAATTAACATTGTGGTTTCTTAATGGGGAATTCTTGTGAAACATTACCAATTAACTTTGAGTTTTCTAATTAGTGAATTCCTATGACCTTAACTACGAACATTTAGTTTCAAAGGGACAGTAACCATTATATTACGGAACGAGTGTTATCAGATCACAGAACTTTTAGTGACCTATTAGTTACATTGTGTGTGTCAGATTCAGGGTCAGTATTGGACTATATCCACTATTGGTGACCAGGTATCCGGACTATCCAAGAGCTATTAGATGAAGTCGACATTTGGCCGGAGAGACGCATCATTTGGTGAGGTCTTCTTGTACTTGATATATGGTGCTGTTGTGTGGCCAGTACAGTGATGAAGCAGAACTTTGCTCCTGAGCTGTTCGGTCTGATTCTGCATACACACTAGATTATACGACAGACATTCTACACATACACTTTGCACACACCTGACACTTTTTCTTTATTAAATTAATTTGTCATTTGTGTTAGAGGCTAGTGTTGTGTGGGTATGTTTTGGAAAAGAATGAGAGGGGGCATGGTTCAGTGGTAAGAGAGAGAGAGAGAGAGAGAGAGAGAGAGAGGGATCCGAAGACTGACGGGGTGTTGTGGACAGAAAGCTAGCAGATCCTCAAGATAATGATGCGGGGTTAAAATAATGTGGGTGTTGATTCTCCTCACCCCAGGGACGACACTTATTACGACAGAGATACATAAGTGTCAAGATATGTACGATAGAGTTAACTACAATGATACCACAGACGGACAGAACAACGAATTAGACAATTCTATAAATATACCACAGACGGTCAGAACAACGATTTATACATCCTTATAAGAATATCTCAGAAGTACAGAACAACGTATGAGACAGTCCTACAAGAATACCACAGACGAACAGAACAACGAATGGGACATTTCTACAAGAATATCACAGATTGATAGAACAACGAATTAGAGATTCCTACACGAATCCCACAGGCGGATAGAACGACGAATTAGATAATCCTACAAGAATACCTCAAAAGGACAGAACAACGAATGGAGCAGTTGTACAAGAATGCCACAGACGGAAAGAACAACCAATGAAACAGTCCTACATGAATTCAAGAGATTGACAGAACAACGAGTGAGGCAGTTCTACAAGAATATCACAGACGGGCAGAGAACAACGAATTATACAATCGTACATTAACGCCACGGACGGCCAGAACAAGGAATGAAACAGTCCTATGCAAGAGTATCATAGACGGACAGAACGAACGAATGAACGAATGCACTTTATTTTAAAAGGGTAACAAATTGGGCACACAAGCCCGTCTTACATTCGGCCCTTTCAATCACTCATCTTTCATTCATCAAATGTTCATGTTACATTTACATATTGAAAAGAAAACATTGTCAAATGGATTTTGTAAGCATAAACAATGCATATTACGCATGATGCATTCACATGGGAAAAAAAATATTGTCAAATGAAAGTTGTAAACATAAACAGTGCATATTGCAATGTTGTGAGACACATCCCCCATCCACTCTCACATCCCGCAGCTACCCACACATCCCGCAGCCACCCTCACATCGCCCAACCACCACACCTCCCCAACCACACACACATCATCCAACCTAGAGCCACTCACCCACCCAATATCCGCCACCTCTCAACTACACATCCCCCACCTATACACACATCCCCACCCACAAACACATCTCCCCACCTGCCCACACATATCCCCACCCATAAACACCAAAAAACACACACCTTCCACCCACACACACCCCACCACACACATCCGCCGCTCACATACATCTTCCCACAAACTCACACATCCCCCACCAATACACTCATCTCTCACACACACAACGGATGAGACAGCCCTGCAAGTATACCACAGACGGACATAACAACGAATGAAACAGTTTTACAAGAATACCACAGAGGGACAGAACAACTAGGGAGACAATTCTAAATGAGTACTGCAGCCGGAAGAACAACGAAAGAGACAGCCCTATAAGTATACCACAGACGGACAGAAGAACGAATGAGACAGTTTTACAAGAATATTTCAAACATACAAAACAACAAATGAGAGAATCCTACATGAATACCACAAATGGACAGAACAACGAAGGATACAGTCCTAGAGGAATACCATAGACGGACAGACCAATGGATGAGATCGTTCTACAAGAATACCATATACAGAGAGAAGAACGAATGTGACAGTTCTACTAGAATACCTCAGAAGGACAAAATAAATAATGATACAGTTCTTTAAGAATACCACAAGCGGGTAGAATAATTAATGGGGCAGTCCTACAAGAATACCACTGAGAGACAGAACAACGAATAAGACAGTTCTACAAGAATACCACAGAAGGACAGAAAAACGATTGGGACAGTTCTACGAGAAAGACGTGAACCCGTTAAATAAGTATTGAAATCGGATATATAAATTGAATAGAATTTGGGCCAGAAAAGAACTACAACAGACCATATACTGATAATTAACAGCATTGATGAGAAAAGAAAAAATAGAAGGCAGAGACAAATACATCTGGCTTGCTTACCATATACCATCGTCGGGATAAGAATACATACCTAATGCAAGACTCACTTAGAATGTAAACCATGATCCCCAAAGCTTACTGGCATGGTATATGATCGTGTTAAGATATGCCTGTCTATTTATCGGCTCTCGTGGATGTTACGTATGGAATCAAAATAACATTGGGGTTCCTAAGCTCGACAGACAGTCATATCAGTGAGGATTGCTTCGGTGTATCAAATGTGGCCTTGTCTTAACTCCGCCACTGCATCCCCACCACGTCTAGCTGCATTCTATCATCAGATGAACCCGTAACTTTGTCTCACCCATCAGCTGTTTAAACCTACATACTCTCTAGGGTAAGAACGCAGTTTTACCTCAGTTTACTATAAACGGGCAGATTCACACAATTTTCCTCTCCATACTTCTTCCCATCCTTCCTTCTGCACGGATTAATTTCTGTCTTTCAACTAATGGCGTCCCAACGATTCTGCCACGATCACGGTGACTTCCTTCATAAAGGCCAGGATCTTGAGAAATTCTTCTGGATATGTGAAAATAAACTGTCATCTCCCCATCACTGACAGTCTTCTTTCTCTTCCAAGCATAAAACGACATAACTTTAGACCTATACTTTGTCTGACCATCTCCACAATGCTAGTGTTAAACATTCCCTATTCAGGCACTATTCCATGTCAGTGCCAAACCTAAGATCCTGTTTGGGTTTATTAGAGGCGCATAGACCGACATATAGAAGTGATAGAAATCCCAGGGACGTACTACTCAAGAGAAGATTGTCCCAGCGTGCTGTCTCCCATACCCTCACCGTGGCTGTCCTACATCTCGTATTGCGATATGCCCATGTATGATTCAGACTCTGAGGCTGACATTACCCGAAGCCACTGGCAACATTTGCGAGGCGGTCTCCCGCATAAACAGGGGTGTTATGTTATTGCCATGAAATACATCGGCGATCTAGATCTTAGGTTAGCTGCCAGATTGAGGCAGCACCTTCTAGACCAGTGGTTCTCAACCTATTTTGGCCCGTGCCCCCCCCCCTTCACCATATTTTAAGAACGTCATTCCCCCTTCCTATCACAAATTTGGCCCGTGCCCCCCTTCACCATATTTTCAGAACGTCATCCCCCCCCCCACCCCTTTTCATATTTCCTACCTAAAAATTCCCCCACCCCTACACAGTATACGTAAAAATGGAATGTAAATATGTTAAAACAGGTCTAGACATCCATACTAAACGTGATTTGTGGGTCTACTTACTTTATAAAATGAATTTTAGAAGGATGAGACATGCATAACTGTAAAGTATGAAGGGAAAAGCAATATCAAGAAATCGGTTCTTGTATTAACTCGATCTTGAAATGATCTTCATTCCCCCCCCTCCCCCCGTGGAAACCCTAAAATTCCCCCCTGGGGGGCAATTCCCCACCGGTTGAGAACCACTGTTCTAGACATTACCACAATTGTGGCTACATTGACTTTTACATATTGTTTCAAATACAAGTTCACCGTGGTAAGTGTATCATAAACGTTATCACAAGATTCTTAACTCGTCATATATTTCTCACATCTATATGTGTTCACGTGTCTAAATTTCCCACATCTCTATGTATTCATCCGTCTAAATTTCCAACATCTCTATGCATTCATCCGTCTTAATTTTCAACAACTTTGTGTGTTCACCAACCTAAAGGTATATAGGAGACAGGTGGTGAGACACGTGATGATGATGCTGGTGGTATGTGTAAGTGTGTGTGTGTGTGTGTGTGTGTGTGTGTGTGTGTGATTGAACTGCTTTAGCACGTTTCGAAAGAAATGATTGGTTGCTATGGACTCACCACACTGAGCGCGTGGAAAGGAGGGTCGGTTCTACTGGAAAATAAAGGGCTGAGGAACTGGGCGAAAAGCTCGACGCTGATATACATGGCATTTGTGGAAATGATGGCATAGTCCAAGTTCCTGTAAATGAGATGTCACACATATGGATATCTAAACTAAGAGTTAACACAAGTTTGGCGATATGCAAGACAGAGTTAACACAAGTTTGGCGATATAAAAGACATTGTTAACACAAGTATGGCGATATGCAAAATAGAGTTAACACAGATGTAGAGACATACATGATAGTGTTAACACACATGTGGAGAAATACAAGATATAGTTAACACTAGTGTGGAGATATAAAAGATAGATTTTACACACGTGTGGGGATATACACGATAGGGTTAACACACGTTTGGATTAATACAATATAGAATTAAGACAAGTGTGGAAATATACAAGATAGCGTTAACACAAATCTATAAATAAATAAGATAGAGTTAACATATATGTGGCGTTTAACGAGGCAGCGTTAATACACGAGTGAACATATATCAAGTAGACTTAACATAAGAGTGAAGGTATACAAGATAGAGTTAACACAAGTGTGGCAATACACAGGAGATTGCTAACACAAGTGTGCCATTATACAAGATACATTTAACACAAGTGTGACGATATACAAGATATAGTAAACGCACATGTGGAGATATACAATATAGTGTTAACACAAGTGTGGAGATATACAAGATACACGTGGCGATATACAAGCCAGAGTTAACACAATTGTGGAGATGTTTATAATATAGATAATACCGACCCTTGGAGGGTACCGTCCAAACAGAGAAACATGGACCAACGCCGCAGTCTTTGCCCATTTCGTCTATGAAGGTTTTCACTCAGGCATTGAAGCGTGCTGCCGCAATTGATCTTGAGGAAGCGTACAACATAGTACTGTTGGATGTTTTTTCTTTAATGATTCAACTTCTTGAACTCAAGATAAGCCCATTCCTCCTTAGTTGGTTCGTGGCAGCCCTTTACCAACGAAAAGTAGTTTTTAGATGTGGCAGCTGGATTTCTGAACCACAAACAATATATACTGGCGTGCCACAGGGTTCAACTTTATTTACGGTGCTGTTTAACGCCTATACTGTGAGAATCACCGTGAGCAGATCACAGGACCGGGAAGGACATTGTCATTTGCCGACGACATGTTAGTGTATCGTCAGAGTAAGGATAGAGATCATGTTGCTGTGGAACTACAAACAGAACTCAGTCGCATAAGCATACAGGACTTCGCGATGGAGATCACAGCCAGCGAACATAAGAAAGCAAGCAAGCAAGCACGTATTGTGTTGAAGTCGGGGCGATAGTAAACCCAACGAAGGCATCAGTGTTCTCTTTGAATAACCATATTGTAAAAACTCCAACACCAACTGTAAACCTGTGCTCAGAGACTGTGGAAAGAACGCAGGCAATCAATTACCCGGGATACGTTTTGACCGAAGCCTTGCTTACACTGAGTCCGTCGACCAGGTGATAAAAAAGGCCAAGCGGGGTTTGACTGCGATGCGGCTGATGGCGTCGGAAAACTGAGCAGCGCCATCTATGTCTTCTTTACGAGGGTCTGGTTCTTCTGTTTTTGAGTATGCGATGGCGATCCTGACTCTCGACCACAAGCAGATGGGATGGTTGGAAAGTATACAGAACGAAGCTATGCGTATTATTCTTGGATTTTACAAGAGATACAGCATGCAGGGCGATGCGCTACATTTTTGGTTTTCCAAAAATGGGCGACATAATACAATATTGCCGAGCACGTGCCTACCTCAGACTCAACGTAAACACACACCATCCATTGCATAGAAAGATTAAGAAGGTGAAGGGCAGCATATTAAAAAGAGGAAGGTCGTGGATTGGTCAAGCCGAAGACAATCTTGAATAGGTGTGTTCACTGGAGGACTTAGAACCTGGCGAGTAGTGGGTACAAGTGCCAACAGAGTCTGTACATCCTTTTCAGTTTGCATCCACCTAGACAGGAAATGCAGACAAGAACATCCAGCTGCCATGGAGGCGGAAATACAGGCTCTGATCTTCGAGAATTCTTTAGAGGGTGATGCTGTCATTTACACGGATGGGTCAGTCTTTCGACGAGTATGAAGTTCATGGGCCTTTACGGTTTAGGCCGCCGGGAGAATTGTGAAGGAAGAATCTGGTGCTTTTGCTTTGACCACAAGTTGCCTGACTATGGAAGTCATGGCAGTAAGTAAAGCAATAACATGGCTCGAGACACAGACATTCACTCGGGCATGTATCCTTAGTGACACAATGGGAAGGTGACTCTCAGGAAGATAAACATTTGGTGGGTCCGAATAGAGTGATTGACGTCTCTGGAGCGGTCTTTGCTGGCTAAGATAAGTTTCATTTTCGTGCCAGGGCATGCGGAAATGAGCAGGCTGACATGCTTGCAGTTAAGGCTACTGTGGAAAGCGGACGAGCCAAGGATAAGGCAGATATTCTGAATGCTCTACGAGAAGTAAGTCGTTTATGAGAACCAAGTGATGACGTTGAATCTACAACCAAGAACAGGCTGTGAGAACAGCAAGTTAAAAGAGGTGTGGCCAAGGTTTACTTTTTCTTTTTTACTTCTCAGTCTTCCCCTTGGTCTCTTCCCTTCGATCTTGCCAGTTCTCACCAAGTTCTCCGAGTCATTTATTCTTCTAACATGCCCAAAAATGTTGACTGTCTACGTTTAATGACTCTAATAAGTTTAAAATCTTCATTTGTTTCTTGAAGGACTTGTTCATTGGTTTTTCTGTCTATCCATGGTATTCTTTGCATTTTCCTCAGAAACCACATTTTCACAGCCATCAGATGTTTTCAGCTTGATTGCTGTTGTTCGTAATGTAACCTTCATCTTTGTCCCGGGACATGCGGGAGTCGAGGGAAATGAACGAGCTGATAAACTGGCTGGCTCTGCACCCCCTGTAGATGGCCAGCCCATGGATCGTGACGATGTTATTAACGTCCTTAAAGACATGTCGAGAACAGAAGACTTTGACGTCAGTGAATCCACATCGCTGTCCAGGATGAAAGACTTGGGAGTAAGAATTGGCAGGGCACATCGGAAAGAGGTACATCGGAAAAACGCGGTGCCTCGTTAACCAAAACAGAACTGGCACTATTAGACACCGAAAACTGATGCATATGCTGGGGGGGGGGGGAGGATCTGAGCACATATGGACCTGTCTGGAGTGCAATGAAGATGCCCCAACTGATAACTGATAACTAATAACTGTTCACGCTTCACATCTATACAAAAGTACAGTTCTATGCAGCACCTCAACACCCTTTCTCTTGTTTCAAATGATATCTTTGTATTGGTCAGTATGTTTTTCATCGCGCTAAATGCTACTTTTGCCATAGCGATTCCTGTTCTAATCTCACCAAGGCATCTCGCATCAGATGTTATGACTGTTCCGAGATAACTGCACCGATTCACTTGCTAAAGAATATGTCTATTGATTGATTATGGACTAGGACTGTTCACTGTCTCAAAGAGTCAGCTGGTGAAATTAAAGCGCATACAGAACGAAGCTATGCGGGTCATTCTGGGATGCACCAGAGACACCTCAGTAGTGTGTATGCGTTACATCCTTGGTCTGCCGACTGTTGCTGATAGGCTCAAGGTGATGCATGCGAAGGCATACCTCAGAGTAGCTGCAGACACAGATCACCCGTTGCATGAGGCGCTGGATGCAGTTAAGGGTCAGTGACTGATAATAGGGAAATAATGGATGGCGCAGGCGGAGGATACGATCAGACAGGTGTGCATCTTGGAGAACATTAGGCGAGGAAAGGATGGGTAAGAGTGCCAGACATGTGCAGAGATATAATCACATTGAGCCGGCAGTGCAGGGAGTGGCCAGCAGGGGCCACTGAAGTGGAAATCCCGCAAATAATTCAGGATAATGCTCGCTCGGGTGATGTGATTATCTACGCAGATGGTTCGGTGTTGAGATATGGGAGAAGTACCTGGGGGTTCTTAGCAAAAGCTAATGGTCGACGTTTGGTGCAGGAGAGCCTGGCGTATGATACCACATCTAGCTTAAGAATGGAGGTGGAGGCGGTCAGTGCAGCTCTCCGCTGGATGGAGAATACGACACACACACATTCACACACACACACACACACACACACACACATAGCGTGACAGTAGCTGACTCAGAAAACATGATGAGGAAGGTGAGGAAAGGCAAGCTTCAAGCATAGTGGCATGCTTCGCTTCGAAGGTCATAGGTGGCAATCATCACCTGGATCTTTTCTCTGGGGCTACCAGTGTTCTGGGGAATGAACAGGCGGACAGACTGGCTGGCTCTGCAAAACTTATCGGAATATTGATGCATGACAAGGCAGACGTGGTTGCGGCCTTGTGGGAGCATGTGTACTTCACGCAGGAGCAAATGGATCACCGTGGTCTGGCAAGAATGAGGCAGCGAGGAGTGACGAGGGGATCTGACCAACGCTGACGTGGGGCTCAGAGGAAAGGCGAGACTGATATATAACCAAATTGCTACTGGCACTATTTGTGTTGGAACTCTTCGCTGGCTGCTGAGGATGAGGACGAAGCGCATATGCGAATGCCACGAATGCTGTGATGTCGGTTCCTAAATCAATCAATCAATCAATGAATCAATCAGTCAATCAATCAATCAATCAATCAGAATATGCCGATTAACTCGTAAATCACATTGTGGTATTTCCTTCTTTGCAGTGAAGACCATAATCTGGGTCTTCTTACTATTCAATTCTAACCCTAGTTGTTCACTGTGTGCAACAACCGGATCTACTAAATGTTGCAGGTCCTGTTCATTGTCTGCAATCAAGACTGTATCATCTGCATATCTAATGTTTTTGATGTATCGTCCCCCAATGTTGATTCCTTCCATATCTACTATATTTCTGAAAATATTTTCACTGTACAAGGAGAAAAGATCTGGAGACATTATGCATCCCTGTCTCATACATCTTTTAATATCTGATATTGACCTACATCATTATCAGTTGTGATGGCAGCTTATTGTTTCCAATATATGGTTTGTACAAGTCTAAGGTCTTTTCCATCAATTTGTAGATCTTCAAGCATCCTTATCATGTCGACATGTCTCACTTTACCGAAAGCCTTTGTGTAGTTAACAAAACAAAGACATAATTCTTTGTTTACTTCTATAGATTATTTCAGTTTCTGGTCTCAGTATATACACAGCATTTACTGAACCCTTGCCTTCTACAAACCCACATCGTTCTTCTCCTATTTCGGGTTGTATTTTCTTCCTAACTCTTTGCCTGATAATTCTCAAGAAAATCTTCGTGATGTGTCTCATAATACTAATTGTTCGATGTTGATCACATTCCAAGGCTCCTGATCTTTTCGCTATTGCAATAAATATAGAATTGCATAATTCAGGAGGTATGTCTCCAGTATCATATATTCCGTTCAGCAGTCTGGTGACTTGGTGTATTCCATATTCTTCTAAGCCATTTATCATTTCTATTGTGATGTTATCTGTACACGGGGTCTTGAAGGTTTCATATGGTTAAGAGCATTCTGAACTTCCATCTTTAAAATTGATGGTCCTTCATTATTATTCCGATGATCATATTGTTCTTCTCTTGTATAATCCTAAAGGTCTTTTACATAATCTGACAACGCCAGTAAAATCTGATCTTTTTTATATTAGGATTTTGCCATATTTGATTTCTAAGCAAACCGCTATGTGTGTGTTCTTTTGTTAGTGATGTCATTAATTCTTTTGTGCATTAATTTGGTATTTCGGGTGTCGTGTTGGTTTTCAATTTCCTTGTAATTTTCCTCAAGACATGTTTCTTTTGCCTCTTTGCATAGCTTCCTAATATATTCCTGTAAATCTCTTCATATTTTTACTTGTTATTTTTGTTGGTTTTTCTTATTTCCATGAGTTTTAAGATGTCTTCCGTCCTCAATTTCTTGCGTCCTGTACAGATGCGTTTGTATTTTTGGGATGGTTGTTTGGTAGACTGATTTCCTTAATATTTCCCATTGGTCGATGATACCTTGGTATAATATTTCCATATTGGACAATGCATCGAATCTGTTCCTTACCTCTACGTTGAATTTATCTTTTATCTCCTTACTCTTCAGCGCCCGTAGATCAATTTTTTTTTTGTTTGGTGTATATTTGACTTTCTTTAATTGTATATGTATATTACTTAAGATTAATCTATGGTCGCTGTAGTAGTCTGCGCTTGGTATAGCTTTTGCGACTTTTGAATAATTTCAAAATCTTTCGTTGATGATAATATACTGAATCTGATTTCTGATCTTATGATCAGGACTCCTCCATGTCCATAATCTCCTTGGGTGCTGTTGATACCAGGTGTTTCCAATAATCATATCATGTTCTTTTGTCCACTGTACAAGTCTGCAACCTCTTTCATTCTGTTACCCTAGTCCAAGGAACACAAACGTTTTTTTCATGGCTGGACGGATAACTGACACAATGACGAGCGCGGGCCGGATACTCATTCTGTACAATACTTGCGCCGTCTCCGTATCGAAGGTCTTACGGACACGGTTCGTAATCCCGTAAACCCTCGTTTGAAACACAGCTGCGCGCGATTTGAAAGCATATCGAGTTGCATTGGTTTTTACGCAATGGTATGGGTGCCGGTCGTTCAGAAAGCAATGGCAAGCTACTGAACGTAAACATGCCAAGACATAACCAACAGCAACAAATGCTGGTGTTGACTGCAAACGTCCTGTAAAAGATATACAAATATCTTTAACAATACTTGCAAGCCAGAAAGAAAGCTCTGCTAAAAATAAAGCTATGGTAAAAAAGAAGAAAAACTAAGTTAATCATGTGTGAGTGGCGTGCAATGCACAAAATCAAAAAAAAAAAAAAAAAAAAAAAAAAAAAAGACAACCAAAATATTTATTTATTTAAACTATTTAAACAAGTTATCAAAGAAGGCGACGTTAGCAAAAAGAGAGTTTACATCAGACCTAGTGTGCACATATCCGAATCTCACAAATTACGCAGCAAAAAAAACAGGGTTAGTGAGATTTGTGAAACTGACATTTGGCTTTCAAGATATCATCGATGTTTGGTTTGGAATTGCTGCACCCAATAAAGAGAAATGCTTTCAAATGTTCTCAGTCAATCTCGTTCGATGTGTTGACTTCACAAACTTCATTTTTGAAAATGTTTGCTCACAGACATAAGCTGTTTCAAACACTGGTGCCATACCAGCGGCAAATTTCCTCAGTTTGAGAAACTCAACATCAGGTAATCAGTGGTAAAATTCAATAAGTGTTCCCTCTCAGTGCTTCTCTTTCAACAAGTTATTTGCTTGCAAATCAATGAATTCCAACTGTAGTTCAACTGGCACATCATCAAGGTTACAATCGAACGGATTCTGGAACAAAAGAATAATACTCTCAGTTCTGTAAAGATCTGAAAATCTGATTGTAGCGCATAACTCTTTGAAACTGTGAAAATGAGAAAAGTTTTCTCCTTCCAGTTGTGCTTCAAACAATGACAGCTTTCTCCAAAGTCCTTTGATGGTTCTGTAGAGATTAGTGACGAGGTCATTCTTTCCCTGAAGTTTCAAACTCAGTTCATTCATGTGGGATGTGATGTCGACCAAAAATTACAACGTTGACAGCCTGATATGATCTGACAGCTGTGGATCAGCTCTATCTTTTTCAGTGAGGAAAACATCTATTTCGTTTCGGAGCTTGTAAAAACGAAACCTGACTTTACCGCAGCTGAGCCACCTCACTGATGCGTGATAAGGTAAGTCACAGAATTCGGAATTAATTTCTTCAAGAAAAGCCTGGAACTGACGGTGATTGAGTGCATGTCCCCGAATGAAGTTCACATCATAAACGACTGGTTTCAGTACACAAGAAATATCTAAGTCTTTCCAACCGAATGCTTGCTGATGTATGATGCAGTGTATGAACACATCTCCCGGAATTTTAAATCATCCAACTGAGTCCTGATCTGCCCCATCAGACCTTTCCTCACTCCAGCCATGTTTTATTTTCTTAATCAACTGTAACACATCGAAGCTGATTCCACTGAAAGTTATAGTCTTGCAAAACGTTTTGCACTTCCACGAACGTATCTTTTCCTATTGTTGTTCCATGCATGCTGCAAATGGATGCCAACTCTTCCTTTATCTGAAAGTCCAAATTGACACCACAAATCAACACGAGAAGTTGTGACGTACTCGAGAAATCAATAGAATCATTCAGCGCCAGACAATATCACGAAAAGTTCCTAATTTTCTCGCGTATCTGTAACACAACCGGTCTCCCCGGCCTAGGTGTTAGCGACTTTCTTCGTTATCCTGTATATCCACGTAAGCAACGTAACTTGCGCGAGAATCGGTAGCGGTTCTCACCCTGTTAATAACTTACGGGGTATGTGACCCGGCCACTCAGAAAGCAATGGCAAACTACTGATCGTAATCTTGTCAAGAAATCAACAATCAGCTGAAAGATGCTGATGTTGACAGCGATGTCATGTAAAGGAAAATCGCACCAAAAAAAATATGTAGCACTATATTCTTTCCAAGTTCTTCATACAATTGAACTTGCCGAAAGGCTGAAAGTTCCAAACAAATCGGCCTTCTCAAGACACACGTCATTTGCTGCTTCGATCATACACTCTTTGATTAAGTTGCCATCAGTAAACGGTTTTCCTCGTTCTGCCATCTTATGCAATATTTTGTAGCTTGTACGAGTGACAGATTCATTTTCACCAAATTTTCTCGTGAAGAGATTTCTTTGTGTTTCTAAGCCACGTTTTATGGACTCATATTTCCCAGAGCGTAGATTTCCAGAAAACTGTGAATATGTTGATAGATGGTTTGTTTCATAGTGGCGTCGAAGATTGTACTCTTTCAAAACGGCAACTTTTGCTGTATATTACGCAACTGGTTTTCTGGCCCTTTGTTCTCACAAAGAAGTACTTTATTTCCCATTCTTAATTGAAAACGCGACACTCGGTGTCCACTTTTCTTTTCTTAGTAGCCACAATGCAGGGTGAAGTACACGAGATATAAAAATTAAAAAAAGAAACAAAAAACCATTCAATTAGAAACATAATTAAAATCATATTGAAACACAGGGGAAGCAGTGGATTAGAGGTCACTGGTGAAACTACGGCTCACCAAAGGTACATATAAAGTTTATAGGTACCTTTGTTAAAGAATATATCTCATAATAAGGTTTGCAAAATATATAAATAGGGCCGGCCTAAATAAGCAGTCTTAGAGCAGAGTTTTTCGATCGGGGATCCGCTAGTGTCAGCCAGGGGTTCCGCCAAACCATACCGAAATCGCTTAAAGGCAACATTTCTGCTCATCTGGTTTATTACATAAAGTAGAACAGTCACAAGATTCGTCGCACAGAATGCCTTGAGCTATGTAAACATTTGTGTAAAGATCTGCTTTAGCAGAAAAATTGAAAAACACTGACCTAGAGACCAGCTAGATTAACACCTTGACCTGGGAATTATTCAGAGATGGTGATAATATTTTCGCAATAACACGAGGATTCTATGACATATTTATGCAATGATTGCTACTTTATTGCCTTTATTCACACTTGTAGTTTACTTACCTATCACTGTCAAACAAAGAAATCCTTGCTACATAACTATGAAATGGATGACTCTCTCCACCAGATCTGCCGTGTCTTCATCATCGACACCTGGCAATTACGGCCAGGTACGCCTGTGAGCGGCATTAACTACGCAGTGACGAGAACGGTCAGTTGTGGCACGCGTGGCGCACGGAGTCCACGCAGTAAGGAAACACGACCAACGAGGACTCACTGCAGTTAGACGGCAGACGGCCTCGGACTGTGGTAGAGGACAGACATCGGAGATGTGTGCTCGTATTGTTTGTGTGAGTGAACGCTATTAGAGAGAACGCCTGTTTTAGTATAGAAGACTGTGCGCCTGGGACGTAGTGTTGTAAGTTATGAACTGATGCATTGAATGTATATATTTATTGTGTAATGGCATCGCCGTTATGGTTAAGCGATGCCTGTAATGTTTGCGGCGAGTGAGAAGTGCGAATAAAGTGTTTATAATTGTATTCGCCGTGTGTCACGTACAGTCATTCTGTGGCCGTGTTTGTTATCACATCTGTTGGTTACTACGAGCCTGTGTGATTGTGAATTAAGACGCTGACAGTTACATAACTATGAAATGGATGACTTGCAAAAAGAAGTAAATATTTCTGGAGCATCGGGCCTGTGTTGACAGCCGAACGCATCTTGGGGAATGAAAGATGCGTGTGTGTGTGTTGCCAGGGAATCCATGGTAAAGTCAAAGCGCAGGCGGTGCTACCACGAAGCGGGGAAGGACTTGGGAT
Source organism: Cepaea hortensis (assembly GCA_963921405.1). NCBI lineage: Eukaryota > Metazoa > Mollusca > Gastropoda > Stylommatophora > Helicidae > Cepaea > Cepaea hortensis. Next base: position 11,693,169 of record OY992879.1, on the reverse strand, counting down.
GGCGGAAAATAAGCAAAAATTACAATAAACAAGAAAATCTAGATTCAATAATTTATAATTGAAAATATTAAATTTAAGACGCATACAGTCAGGTCTCCTCGCGTATGAAAATCTCCTATTATTGTAAACATAATATTTACATTTTGAATTGTATCATAACCTCCCGTGTTCCATACGTTATATCAAGCAAGTTCGAGTACCGTCGGCGGGCCGGATGAAATAACGTCGCGGGCCGGATACTGCCCTCAGGCCGTAGTTAGGTGACCCCAGCCCTAGTCCATACTTGCCTACTATGCATCCATCTTTGGTATTCAAGTCACCTATTATGATAATTATTTCAGAATTCTTGCATTTCTTGAAGGCATTCTCTAAATCATTATATAATTCATCAATGCTGTCATCACTACTGTCTATAATGGTGCATAAACTTGTATGACGTTGACATCAAATGTTCTTCCACTCATTTTCACCAGTAACACCCTGTCTGATACAGTTCAATATCCTTTGATCGATTGTGCTCTCTCTGTATCCATTATAATTGCTACTCCTCGCTTTTGAATTCCACCAGAATAGATTATTCTATATTTCTCAGATGTTATAATGCCCATTCCTGTCCATCTGGTCTCACATATACCTAACAGATGAGTATTTAATCTTCTCATTTCATTCTTAATTTTATCAAATTATCCGTCCCTATTCATAGTTCTTACATTCCAAGTTCCAACTTTTAATTTTGACACTCTTTTGCACTCAGTCGCCTGCTGGCGGCCTGGAGTCTCCTGGTGCACATGACTACCCCTACCGGGTGTGGCTGCTCCTACGGAGCACCCATTTACGCCGTTTCTCTGATTATCCTTAAGATTTCAGTACATGATATTCTTGGCATCTGTAAAGAAGGTAACTTGCCATTGTTTTCCTTCCTAGCAGTGACCATACTGGTCGATGACTGTAGCCATTGCCTCCCTAAAAAAGGAGATCCTCTGCCTACCGTCGTGAAGTTGGAGACCATAACCTACACTTATATGTTGGCTGCTCTTCAATTTCATCCACCACCTGCACCCATGGCTTCACGTAACCCTGATCGGGGAGCTAAACGGGTATTCCACCTATTCCCAAGGGTGTCCCATAGGCTAGAGAAGGGAAGGAGGCAACTTACCTCTCATTTGATAGGGAATACCCCTACGCCGCCACTATCTCACACTGGTAATAAAACGTTAAAACAGTAAGCAAATAAAGTTCAAAGAGGAAGCTCTGTTTCTTGTATGAATGCTTATATGGCTTAGTTGTTAATGCGTATCCTATCTCACAGATCTGTATTGTAGGGACATCATAAAGGCTTGATTCAGTGTGGCAGGAAAAAATTGCATCAAGTATAGAAGTTCTGGACGCCAATGATGCAGAACCTGTTGTTGTCTGGTAGGTGACCCATTGCTGGCGTGAGCGTGGTGCACCGCTGTTTGCAACGCGCTTTCCTTGCAAGGGAGGGGAGGGAAGGTTTCCAAGTAGTCATGTCTTTCCAGTGTGAAAATGGGGGTAGGAATGAGAGGTTGATTTATTCTAGGTGGCATGAGTGCATCTTGAGTGGCAGGAGTTCGTGGGTCGTTAAGACCCTCTAGGAGTATAGACCAATAGAGCACTGGAAATTTACGAGTTAATATTATATAACATAAATAATATAGATAACATAAGCATGGAAATATACAGGTTAGAATTATTATATGTGCGAGGATATGTAAGGTGGAACAAACATAACTGCGCATGAACGCACGTTGGATTTACCATAAGTGAAGAGATATGCATCCATACTTCAGAAGCTGGCTATTGAAGAAGGTTGGCTATTAAAGACGATACAACAACGAAAATTAAAATATTATGGTCACTTGAAACGTCACGAAAGTTTGGAGAGTTCAATAATGGAGGGGTATACGCCTGGGGAGAGAGAAAGAGGAAGGCCAAAGAGAACACGGGTGCAGGATATATCGGATGATCTCCAAATGAGTGTATCGGACGTGTACATATTGCTAATGATTGAGAGGTTTTCTGCAAAGGAAATGTTACTGAATGAATGAATGAATGAATGAATGAATGAATGAAGCGATATGTAAGTTGGATTTACCTAAGTGTTGAGATATGTAAATTGGGGATTTCTTAAATGTGGAGATATGCAAGTTGAAGTTCCCATAAGCGTGGAGCTATGTAAGCTGAATTTAACTTAAGTGTGGAGATATGTAGTTGGAGCTACCTTAAGTGTGGAGATATGTAGTAGAGAGAAAGAGGAAGGCCAAAGAGAACACGGGTGCAGGATATATCGGATGATCTCCAAATGAGTGTATCGGACGTGGACATATTGCTAATGATTGAGAGGTTTTCTGCAAAGGAAATGTTACTGAATGAATGAATGAATGAATGAATGAATGAATGAATGAATGAATGAATGAAGCGATATGTAAGTTGGATTTACCTAAGTGTTGAGATATGTAAATTGGGGATTTCTTAAATGTGGAGATATGCAAGTTGAAGTTCCCATAAGCGTGGAGCTATGTAAGCTGAATTTAACTTAAGTGTGGAGATATGTAGTTGGAGCTACCTTAAGTGTGGAGATATGTAGTTAGAGCTACTTTAAGTGTGGAGATATATAAGCTGAAATTACAATGAGGGTGACGATAAGTACGTTGGAGATACCATAACTGTGGATATATGTAAGTTATTTAAGTTATGTAAGTTGGAGTTACCATATATGTTGAGATATTTAAGTTATGTTAAGTTGGAGGTACCATATATGTTGAGATATTTAAGTTATGTAAGTTGGAGGTACCATATATGTTGAGATATTTAAGTTATGTAAGTTGGAGGTACCATATATGTTGAGATATTTAAGTTATGTAAGTTGGAGGTACCATATATGTTGAGATATTTAAGTTATGTTAAGTTGGAGGTACCATATATGTTGAGATATTTAAGTTATGTAAGTTGGAGGTACCATATATGTTGAGATATTTAAGTTATGTAAGTTGGAGGTACCATATATGTTGAGATATTTAAGTTATGTAAGTTGGAGGTACCATATATGTTGAGATATTTAAGTTATGTAAGTTGGAGGTACCATATATGTTGAGATATTTAAGTTATGTAAGATGGAGTTACCATATATGTTGAGATATTTAAGTTATGTAAGTTGGAGGTACCATATATGTTGAGATATTTAAGTTATGTAAGTTGGAGAGATCTCCATAACATTTTTGTGGATTTTAAAAAGGCTTATGATAGTGTCCATAGGAATAGTCTATGGAATGCTATGCGGGAATTTGGAATACCAAGGAAGTTAATCAACATGACCAGACTATGCATGGAAGATACTTATAATATAGTAACATATAAAGGCAGGAAATCAGACCCCTTCCAAATAACATCTGGCTTGAAACAGGGTGATGCACTATCGCCGCTACTCTTCAATCTGGCTCTAGAGAAAGTTGTAAGAAAGATAAAGGAGGAATGTGATATTGGAGGAACATCCAAGCTGCTTGGTTATGCAGATGATATAGATATTATAGGGCAAAGTGAACAACAGACATTGGGAATATTGACTCACTTAAAGGAAAATGCCCAACAGATGGGGCTGGTTATCAACCAAGATAAGACAGAATATATGGTAATTTCAAGAGACGGAATGGCTACAAACTCTGGCCACATACAAATAGATAATATGACCATTAAAAGAACGGAAACATACAAATACCTGGGTACAATCTTCAACTGCTCCAACATCATAAGGGAAGAAATACAAACTAGAATCAACTCTGGAAATAAGATATATTATACACTACAACATCTACTAAAATCAAAGGCGCTATCTCGTAACACCAAAATCACAATATACAATACACTGATCAGACCAGTTGTGCTGTATGGCTCTGAAACCTGGAGTACAACGAAAGGAGACGAAGCCTTGTTACAAACCTTTGAGAACAAAATTTTAAGACGCATCTTTGGACCCATTATGGATACACAAAGTGGAGAGTGGAAAAGAAGAAGTAACAAAGACATTGTAGTGCATATCCCTGACCGAGCTGACGAGCTCAAATGAGGGCGAAACTCGAGTATAGTGCTTCCATATTGACGTGGATGGGCCTTAGGTTCCTACCAGAATGCGATCGGCGTTGCCAGTAGTGGGTTGTGCTCAATATTTAAATTTCAAATCCCGAAACAACCACATAATCAATCATTGTGTTCTCGGTAGTGTAGTGGTTAGTATCTGCGCCTGTCACGCGGGAGAATGAGGTTCGACTCCCCGCTAGCATTTTTTTAAAATTTTTATTTTTAAAATCTTTATTCAATCAATCAGGTGCCGTCTCCACAATGAAGGCTGGCTGCAATGGATCTCCAACACTGCCTGTCTCTTGCCTTGACTGTACATTCTGTCACGCTGATGTTCGCCCATCTCCTGATGCTATCTTCCAACTTGTTTCGTTGTCTACCTCTTGCTCGCTTGCCCTCAACCTTGCCCTCCAGTAAGGCTTTTATAAGAGTATCATGTCTTTTAACATGGCCGAAATATTTCACTTGCCTCCTCTTGATTTCTTCCATCAACTCTCTCTTCATTCCCAGTTTCTCTAGAATCTCTGCTTTTGATTGTTTTTGTTTCCATGAAATACGACATATTCGTCTGTATATCCACATCTCCAGGGCTTCTAAGCGATTTTCTAGTTGCTTGTTTTGGAAATAAAATATATATGACTGTAAGTAGAGTGTGTCTTTGTCGACAAATATTGTCTTTGTGAGGTTTGAAGAAAAAGAACTTGCAAACGAAACAAACAAAAAAAACAAAAAAAACAAAAAACAAAAAAAGACAGACAAGAAGAGAGAATAATAGTCTTCTTCAAATTTTTGTGAATAGGCGCTGGTACTATTCACAACATTTTGTGCCGAATAATCACGTGACCAGTCACACATTTTTGTATATAGTGGCTCGTACTATTCACACAATTTTGTTAATAGGGGCCCCCTTTGGTGAAAACGGAAAAGAAGATACATAACTTTGTTGGTACTTGTACCCACTCAACGCCAGGTTCCAAGTCCTCAAGTGAACACACGTGTTAAAGAATGTCTACAGATTCATCCATCCAAGACTTTCCTCTTTTCAACATGATGCGTTTTACCTTCTTAATTTCACTGTGCGGTGGATATTGTGCGTTTTTTTGTATTGACTCTGAGATTGGCTTGTGCTCAGCACATTTGTATTCTGTTCCCTGTGGTTGGAAAGCAAGAAGGAAGCGCATCGCCCAGCATGCTGTATCTCTTGTACATCTAAGTATAGTACGCATAACTTCGTTCTGTATCCTGTCCATTCTTTCCATCTGCTAATAGCTAAGAGTCAGGATCCTCATCGCATATTCATCTATAGAATAAACTAAACCCTTGTAAAGGAGACATAGATGGCGCTGCTCACAGTTTGCTGCCGCCATCACCCCTATCGTAGCCAAATTTCGTTTCACCTTTGTTGTCACCTGTGTATGTGCTCAGTATAAGCAAGGTTTAAGTCGAATCCTATCTCATTGAATGCCTTCTATAAACAGTCTCTGAGGACAGATTACAGTTAGCGTTGGATTGTTGACAATATGGTTATTCAAAGTGAACCATGTCTATGCTGCCTTGGTTGGGTGACCACTGCACTGGCTTCAACATACCAAATACTTATGCAATTTAGTTCTTTTTGTAGATCCACAGCAACCCGATCTCTATCCTTACCGTGACGATACACTAACACATGGTCGGCTTACTACAAAGACTTCCCCAGTCATGTGGTCTGCTCACAGATGATTCTCACAGTGTATGCGTTGAACAGCACCGGAGACAATGGCGATCCTTGTAAAAGGCTAGGATATATTGTTGTTGTTTCAGAATTCCAACTGCCACATCTAACAACTACTTTCGGAAAAGGGCTACAGCGATCCAATTAAGAAGGAATTGACTTATCTAGGGTTGAAGCTGAACTGTTAAGAAATCCAATGGTACTCTGTTGTATGTATCTTCAAGATCAGTCGCTGCAACATATGTTTCAATGCTTGAGTGGAAACCTTCATACACACAATGGACAAAAACTGCTGCGTTGGTCCAGATTTTTCTGTTTGGACTGTACCCGCCAATGGTATGTGGAAAAACACAAAGCTGCTATAGCCGGCTTGATATTGTTCTGCCAATTAACCTCTCCAGAAGCTTGCTTATAGCATGTTGCATGTTGATTATCCGATAACCCTGAATTTCTTGTGTGGTCTTTGCCAGGATTCGGCAAGAGAATCAGACAGCTGTGTAACCACTCCTCCTTGATGCTGGCACTACATATACTGTTGCTGTACATATGTGCTAGTTCCTCACACTCTTTACCGGTACACATACTAATGTCATCATATCTTACACCAGATGGTCCTGGTGCGCTGTTTTTGTTCGTCGTAGCACAGCCTTGACCTCTTTCACTGTCACTGTCCTTCTTCTGAAATGTTCTGGGACTTAACACCTATCTGAGGTAACCGTCTTGGCAAAGTGTCGTTGTCTCATGCATGTCTTGCTGCTCTGCTCTAGATATCCTACTAAAAGGGCATTGTTGATTTTTCTCGTCAGTCCTCTGCTAGATAAGGTCAGCATCTTGGAAGTTAGAGATATACTTATTCTTGACTACACCGTTCATACGTTTATGTGGTCGCCAGAAAAATTTCAATGACTTGTCTTTCTTTATTTTTTGACACATCTCTGACCATTGTTCACCTCTTACCACTTTAACCAGTATTTTTGTTGTTGTTGTTTGTTTGTTTGTTTGTTTTTTTAAACAGCTAATATTTGTGTCCATGTCTCTTTCCATTTGGAAGATAAGATTAGACTGGGCAACTCTGTTCCTTTTGGCCTTTTTGCCATTTCCTTACAGCACCACGCATATCCACCCAGGCTTTTCCCACCTCAAAAATTCCGCCAAGAGGCTTGCTCCTAGATTTTTGTTCATGCAATGTTGATTTATGGCGCTTGTCGCGTCTTATTTCACTAACCACCTTTTGATCTTTACTGTCTTACTTGAAAGTCTTGACCTTTGACTTGTACCGCTTTGTTCTTCATTTCTTCACCAAAATGACGCGAGGGTGATGGTCGTTGTTATGGTACCCTAGGACGCCCCGTCGACACAATGTAGTGAGTGAAGGAGAAACCATTTCCAGGTCAATAACACTGTCTCGTCACCTGGTCGACTTGCTGTTCTGGTGACACAGCTAATGTTGATACAAACAAGATCGATGGTTTCAGTGCGGCCTCGAGCTCCTTACCCTATGTGTTGGAAGAAATGTTCCCCCGTAATCTGCCTTTAGCTTTGAAATCTCCACAGAAAACGACATAATATGCCAATAAAGCACTGCCACCTTTCGGAATCCACAATTGCACTGCAAGCATAAACATTAACCAACACGAATGGTTGACTGAATTGAACTCTGGCAGCCTGTATTTGTATCTCGTCGCTGTCCCACATAAACAAGGGCATTTCTGGAACCACTATGCTGTCTCGAATAAAGAATCGCAATTACCAGATTTCGCCTGTTGTAAACACATTGGAAGCCGGTATATGAATTGAATTAACACCAACTCTCGTCTCCTGAAGCACACCAATATTGTTCCAGTACGCCATTAATTCCAGAATAGGACTGGCTGTTTTGCGCTTCATTCATTGGCACCTTGCCGTCTTGACAGATGATAGTTTGTTACATTGTGCTTCAAACAGGCTGAATAACTACAACCCATGGCGGTGGCGAATGTGACTGATAACGCCAACTCGCGCTGTAAATGTTCGTCCACAGTGGATGCATGTGAACACATGGTCATTTTCATTTTCATCATCATGCACCATCTCACGTGTCACATACTCGATGTGTGCTTTATCTGCAATTATTTTCTCCTTTGTCTTTATTCGATTTATGTTTATTTGCCCTCCATGCAACACGTTCAGTGGCGACTTGCTCCCAATGTGCATTATCAATGCCTGTATCAATCATGTAATTCACCAAACATCATCCATCCACCTAAAGTGTCCTATCCATCCTAGTAGAGTGCGGCGCGTGAACGGGGCACGAGAAAGTAACACGGCAACGGAGATGAGTAAAGGCGATAGAGGCCGTGTCTGGGGAAGAAGCTAGTTCCTCACGACCACAGTGCTAAGAAGCAAGCACAGGCTGCAAGGACTCTCCCCACCGAGGGAGGGGAGGCTTGAGAGTTGACATGTTAACAGCGATGGGACAAGAACAACAGGGACAACGAATGTGACCAAATGTCTCCACAGCAGAGACTAGACGCCAGGAGTCTTGACCCGGACCGGACCTCCCCCAGAGAGTATCAAGAGTACAATAGTGCGAAATACTTGGGGAGGGGGTACACTTCTGACGATCAGAAGCCCACTGCCGTGTCTGCTCCGCAGCGTTGCAAAATGTCAAAATAGAATATTATTATTATTGAGACACAGACGGACATATCTGAGCCTGTATCGTCTCGCTCCTGCACGATTGCCTTATCGTTTACGCCAACCCCATCTTGGAGTTTGTTTGCCCTCTGTGCGAGGCACAAACGCTGGTCCTTTTAATTAAAATAAAACACACACAACACAATAACCAACATGCTGCAAAAACACACCCAATGATGGATTCGCTCAGATGCACGAACTCCCTAGCACCGGCGAATATCTTTAGTAAAAATGAGAAAACTACTGATTTACATCCAGGCGGACAAATTACACGCAAGAGATGAAACAATCCATCTCCTATGTGAATAAAAATAAGTGGATAAAAAACCAACACAACGTCCTCGGTCATCTTGACCGTAAGTCCTCACAAACATGTATTATAACGTATTGTGTACTACTCTGCCAAACATATTCTATAATGTAACGTGTACAGCTGTCACAGACATTTACTATAACTGAAAGTGTGCAACTCTCACAGACATATGCTATAATGTAAAGTGTACAACTCTCACAGCCATATTCTGTAATGTAGCATGTACAACTCTCACAAACAAATCGGTGCACTGGCCTATGCCAACTCATCACAATGCGTGCACTTACCTAGCCATTTCGACCGCGTCATATCCATTCATAAAGTACCGCTCTACTCCGGGAACTCTTGCTACAAAGATCAGCCGGTCTTGTGTGTCTTGATCAAACCTTGCTCGCAAGCCCTGTTGAAAAATTATACAGTTCAGACATTCATGGAGAAACATCCGCTTCAAAACAATATATTTCCTTAGTTAATTTAACCACATAAGCCGCAATCAAAAGGTTCTACGATTTATTGCCTAGCACATTTCGCTTCATATCGTCATATGGAGTGGTTACAATAGATTATACTTTGGCTGAAATATGTTCCCATTTCTGTCCTATGAGGCGCCCATACCCAAAACGAAGTAGCCCGGAGGAAGAGCTGCTTTTCTGGCGATGAGTGGCGTCCTGGAGATCGGCCATGTGAGCCATGAACAGGGTAGGAAGAATGCCACATGTCTGCAAAGACGTGTACCAGTGCAAAGCGAACCGCCAGTGTGGAAGCCACGACTGAGGCGAACAGTCGAGGAAGAACCTGGCTTCCCACTGCCAACGGTTCTAAGAGATGTATGAGGGCTCGAAGCACCCGGTGCACGTGGCTATCATCCCCGTGGGAATGGCGGCTTGGGAGTAGGCACAGTTCTCAGTTGTGGGATAAGCACGAAGCCTACACAAAGCACGAAGACAGCGGAACTCTCGACACATGGTTGGAAACTACTGCAGGAGACAGATTCACGGAGTCATGACCGCCACAGACTGTCATAATAATAAAGGGCCGATACACACAGGTAAGGGGGACACCATCTGACGATCAGAAGTCTCCGGTCGTGCCTGCTCCGCGGCCAGGTTTCTATCACTGTAAAAACAACCAAAGTCACTGATAGTGTCCGAATGCGTATATAATAATGTCCCACAAATTTACACTTTCACAATGTAAAAATGAGAGAATAATGGGATACTATCCTGGGCGGGACTATAAGTAGGGGGTCCCGCAGTTTTAGACGCTCGGAAACTTCAATAGAGGCAACAGACCTGACATAAAAGAGGAGATACTAGCGACAGCCACTAACCTCAGGTACATGGGTTGCCAAGTCACCATCGGTTGGATACCAGCACACAGGGGTATCCCGGGAAACGAACAGGCAGACAGAGCGGCGAAACGGGGAATAACCAGCACTAATTAAATCTGCACAGGCCTAGGTAAAGTAGAAGGGAAGAATATAGTCAAAAACTACATTCTCAAGGAATGGAGGAAACAGTGGCGAGACAACGCTAAAGGCCGTCATGCATACCAAGTATTGGGTGAACCCAGATACAAGCCACAAGTCAAGACCAACATGAAAGCACCGGCAAACAGACAGCTGTGGAGAATCAGATTAGGCAATTGGAAAGACACAAGAGAAAACCCAAACTGCAGAGTATGCCGAGAAAAAAAACACCATCGAACACTACTTACTAGTATGCGACAAGTACAATAGAGAGCGAAGGGACCTGAGAGATCACTTCGTCAAAACTGGGAACCCAATGACAATGACGGAGTGCCTGCACATAAACAGCAACCCGGAAACACAGCGACTGGTCAGACAGTTCCTATGCAGAACAGGGAAGACCGTATAACCTCCCCACACTGTATATATGTATATATGTGCCTGTTTGTATCTGTGCATGTTTATATGTTTAAAAAAAAAAAAATCTTTACTAAAAAAAAAAAAAAAAAACTAGCGGGGTGAACGGCAGGAAGGTGGGTTGGCTCTTCCGGTAGAGCACCTGAACTAGGAAGACAGGGAGACCTGGTCATCTTGTTGCCACGCCACACCCACACGCGATGAAGAAAACCTCCAAAACTCACAAGCGTAAAGGAGTTCGTAACGCTGACCGGGGGGACGACAACTTGAGACTTGCAATTAACTGCTCTGCCCTTGCCTACACCAAGTCCTTATGAGGACTAGACATGTCCGGGACTAGCCCCGAGGAGAATAACACAAGAAGAGACAAGCACTTAGCAGTGCTAACAGAGAAAAGCCTACAAACGAGAGAATGAGGGCCCCAGTAGGCCCAACCAAGGACCGGTCTTTACCAGGACCAGCACAAAACAAATCTATCCGACGAACAGAGCGGAACAAATAAAAACCAGTAGGAAATAGGACCAACAATCCACACAACCACTGACTTCAACAATAACCACAGCTGATGAAGCAGGTTAGACGAGGCCGAATTTGGAATTTTTGTTTTTGAAAATTGGAATTGGAATTTTAGAGCTTCTACGATTGTTGTAATCACGAATGGAGGGGGTTACGAAACAAGAACCAGCGAGGGAAGGACCCTCCAAAACAACATCCATTCACAGATGGACGCAAATTCTTAAGTATGATCAAGTCAAGATAGGCTCCAGTGTTCCATAAACATGATACATATGTGCTGAAACATGTCCATAAACATGATACATATGTGCTGAAACATGTACACCGAGTCGGGTAGTCTCACACAAGGTTGCTTTCCTTGAATATGTGTGCATGGCTGTCATGGTGTGTCATGTTTTATTATAACCTAGAGTTAGCATGTAGTACTGGTCTAGTTAGGCCGGGAACATGACGGGCTCTGTACTGATTATTGAATTGGATTCTAAAAACATATTTCCCCCAATAAGGGCCAAGGTTAAAATGGGACCCCATCGCCGTTCGATTGCAGTGTTGTCTCGTCAATCTAGGATTGTGTTAGCCGATCTGCTGACAGCAGCTTGAAATTAACTTTCTACAGATATAGGGGAAAGTGCTATTCTGCAGGCTGGTAGGTGGGTAATGAGAACCCAAGCACCGGCGTTATCCAGTGATGATTCAGGAAAAAGGATGCCTCCTTACGATCGTGTCTATTGTTTTAAGTTGTTGGATTTACTGACACAGAGATCGCAGTGCGAACAGAGGCAGATGTCGTTGGGGCTGTCATTTTTATGGTGGTAAATATTAGTCAGAATCATGGATGTTAATACTGTGTTGGCCATTACATTGATGGACATTGTCCCATAGATTATAACGATGATGATAATTATAACGATGATGATAATGTAGAACTGGTAATGTTTGTTTACAGTGTGGCATATAGGGTATTTTTTATACAGAACCTGCACAATTTAGTAAATGCGGTTTCTGCACACAGTGAACGACTAGGGGTAGAACTGAATATTAAGAAGAAACAGAATATGGTCGTCACTGGGAAGAAGGAAATACCACAATGTGATATACGAGTAAATGAGCATATTCTTTAGCAAGTAAATCGATAAACTTATCTCGGAATAGTCATAACATCTGATAGGAGATGCCTTGAAGATATTAGAACAAGAATTGCCGTTGCGAAGGTAGCTTTTTGCAAGATGAAAAACATACTGATCAATAAAATAATATCAATTGAAACGAGAAAAAAGAGTATTGAAGTGCTACATAGAACCTGCAATTCTGTATGGATGTGAGGCGTGGACAATGAGCAGTCAAGCTGAAAGACATCTGATGGCTGTGGAACTGTGGTTTCTCAGGAATATGCAAAGAATACCATGGACAGACAGAAAAACCAATGAACAAGTCCTTCAAGAAACAAATGAAGATCGTAAACTGGTTAGAGACATTAGACGTAGACAGTCAAAATTGTCTGGGCATGTTATGAAAGGAAATGACTTTGAGAACTTAGTGACGACTGGCAAGATCGAAGGGAAGAGAATGAACGAATGAACAAACTATATTTTCAAAGGATTAAGAATTGGGCACGCAGACCCGTCTAACATTCTGCCCTTCTATCAGTCTATTTCATACATTATTTCATTCATACATCATTCAAGGTTAACAGAGAACAGCAGCAATACAAAAGATATGCATTATAAAGGCATGGCCAAAATGCGAACATCAAAACTACACGACTCAGTAATATTAGATAATGGTGTGACACTTGTTATTAGCCATGTGGAATATTGGCCGACCAAAAGGGGGCTGGCTGTTATACTAGGGTTTTGTTATTATTCTTATTTCTGTTATTAAGCGGGATGGTAATCCGTACTGAGATAGTGTTCGAATAAATTGCGATTATGTGTATAGGGATTTGTGGTGTCTTTGATTTCTTGTGGAAGATTGTTCCACACCTGAGTTGCAGAGTACGTTAAGCTTCTTTTGTATTGGTCAATGCTAGGCTTCGGAATGTGTAATACATTTAATCGTTTACTGTGTCTAGCATTATATTTAAATAATGGCCAAAGGTAATTTGAGGCATTCCGATGTAGGATTTTGTTAATTAGTTTGACTTTATTGAAAAGCAAGGTTTGCAGAGTGGTAGTAGCTGAAGGTGTTTATGCAGGCTAGGATTGTCAGATAAATGTTTGTTAAAAATTAAACTTATTGCCCTTTCCCGGAGTGAGTAAAGTCGCTTGATGCTTGAATTAGAGCAACCGTCCCAGATTGTAGTGCAGTAGTCAAAATGTGTCTGTATGTGAGAAGTATAGAATATTTTCCTTGTGTACTCATCAAGAGAATTTTTAATTGTAGCGAGTTGGTAGACGTTTTTCGCTGTTTGATTAATGAGCGCTTGAACACGGGAATTAAAGGTTAGGTTTTTGTCAATGATTAGGCCTAATGTTTTGTGCTAAATTACACTTTCTACTGGCATGTTATCGATGTGAAGTTGAAGTGATCTGTGTGAATTTAGAGTTTGAAGTCTTTGTCTGGTTGTCAATAACATTGATTTTGTTTTAGTGATGTTAGTTTGCATACGGCTCGCATAGCTCCACCTAACCACATTATTTAACTCTTGTTGCAAAGATGACTCCAGCAAATTACAGTTTTCAGCGTTTGTATACACTATACAGTCGTCTGCAAATTGATCGCAGGACGACGAAAGATGCAAAGGTAGATCGTTAATATATATGTAAAATAATAGACGGCCAAGAACAGAGTCTTGCGGTACTCCAATATTGAAGATAGTGGTTTGAGACAGAAATTTAATGTGTGATACTACTTGCTTTCTGTTTGATAGAAAAGATGTTATTAGAGTGACTACATTAGGGCCAATTTTCATTGTCTCTAGTTTTTTAATTAAAATAACGTTGCTTACATACCAAATGCTTTCCTGAAATCAATAAACATAGATCCACATAGACTGTTGTTGTTTATATTCTGGTGCCAATTTTCTATCCTGTTTGTTAGGGCCGTATGGCAAGAATATTTTGTTCGAAATCCTGATTGACTGTCAGCAATAAGTTGTTGTGAAATAACTACTCTAATGTTAATTTATGGATGTGTTTTTCTAGTGGGTTAGATAGTGATGCTAGTAAGGAAATTGGTCTATAATTGTTAGGGAGACCATTGTCCAATGAACCAGATTTAAGAAGAGGGTACACTTTAGCGATTTTGAGAGCTGATGGAAAGTGGCCTTTGGTGAGACACAGATTATATACATAGGTTAGTGATATACAGATCACTGGCGCAGCACAACGGAGAATCGGGTTGCTGATTCCATCTAACCTAGATAAGGTTGTGGTTTTTAGGTTACTGAGGTAAGTGACTACTTCAGTGATTGTCATTAGCGGTATGTCGGAAAGAATATCCCGGGAGCATCTATTCTCGCAAAACGATGACAGTAAAGATAAGTTGCAAGGATAATTTGGTAATGAAGCCTTCAATTGGTCTACGTCAGTTTGAAAAAAAAAAAAATTGCTGAATTGGTCGCATGTAATATGATATGATGGTAAAGAACTTGGGAAGTTATAGTTGTTTGTCAATTTGCTAATTGCCTTCCATATATCCTTATTATTTGTTTTACCCATTACTAAATTCTTAAAGTATTGTTTCTTTTCCCTTCGTATGGTATATTGAACTTTGTTTCTAAGAGTACGGTATGTGCTGAGATCCCGCTTTTTATGTGCTTTATCTCTGTCTCTCATAATTTCAAGTATTTCCTGGGTGACCCAAGGTAGTTTGACGTGATGGTTTACTCGAAAGTCCTTGATTGGCACATGTCTATTAAACACTTCAATAAGGGTCTTCATCCAGAATTCCAGAGCATCATCCGGGTCGGGACGTTGATAAACATTGTCTTGAGGGGAACTGAGCAAGTCGTGTAAAAATGCGTTCTGGTTGAAATTTTTGTAACTTCTATATCTTACGATTATGTGTTTACGTTTAGGAGTTTTAATTCCTTTTTTAGACCAGGTGCAACATTTTGGGTAGTGATCGCTCATTGCACAATTGGGTACGATGCATTCTATGATGTTGTCTGAGCAAGTTACATAGATGAGATCTATGAGTGTTGAAGATGATTTTGTTACTCTAGTAGCTTGTTGTACTATTTGTTGGAAATTATATGATGCAAGTATATTTCCCCATATTATGTTGGATTTGTCGATGTCAATGTTAAAGTCTCCGAGTAGTATATTTTCTTTCCCGGAAGGAAAAACCACATCCATCATGGTAGTGAAGTTTTCGTACCAGACGTGTCCAGCGCTGGGATTTCGAGACCAAGGGGAAGGCCGAGAAGTAACTACTTGGATGGCTTAGCCACGTGGCATGGTGGAGACCGGAACACGGAGCAGATCCACGACTCTGGTGATCGAGTGAGATGACAGACCATGACCGCCCACGCTTATCAGCATGGTACATGATGGGCGGATGGAAATGGGGTATCGATACTCTAGACAAGACACGGTGTGGGAATAGTCATTGGACCACGGCTAGCAAGAGGAATACTAGAAATACAATATATTTCAGAAAAAATTCTAACAGTGAGAAGAAACAATTACAACATATGATCAAATATACACACCATGTAATACAAACAAATATGAACAAGAATGCGAGGACTTCTACAAATACATCCATGATGTGCTAAATAAAATAGAGAAGCAGGACAACATCATAGTTATCGGAGACTTCAATGCAAGACTAGGACATCACAGAATGGGCATAGTAATACATCCTTGAGAACAAAACAAAAACACAAAAACAAAAAAACAAAAAAACAAAAAGAAGAAATAAATCAAGGACCAGGAAAATACATGCCATGCGAATCAGTAAACTTAAAAACCTCAAGGACGAGGCAGTGAGGGAAAATTATGGAAAAGAACTAACTGAAATCTTTGTAAAATTACCTATAGAAAGTAAAACAGTGGAAGAAGAATGGGAGATGTTTACACCTAGTATTGTAAATATTGCAAAACTAACATGTGGAACCACGAAAAAACTTAAAACATGGATAAAGAAAATAAGAAGTTGGTGGAAAGCAGAGGTAAAGAAAGCTGTAAAAGACCAAAAAAAGGAAACATATTAAATGTTGTTGAAGAGCAAATAGAACGAGATTACATAGACTATTGAGTAGGAATACGACATTTGAATAGAATAGTAAAGAGAGAAAAACAAAAAGACTGGAAGGAGTATGGAGAAGCGCAAAATAAAAACTACAAGGAGGAAACCAGCAACTTCTACAAAAAGATAAGTTCAGTGAGAACCAGAGGAGAATCATTTGACCCAACTGAAATAATTAACAGCGAAATGGAGACCCAATAAGTGAACAAAAGCAAATCCTAATAAGATGGAAGCAGTACTTCGAACAACTTCACAACATTCCATCAGAAGTCACAGGAATTCGACCGACACAGATGCCACCGAAGAACTAGAACCAAACATATTTAAAAAGAAAATATAGAAGCCGTCAGATTAACCCCATTGAACAAATCACCGGGACAAGATGGAATACCAAATAAACTAATTAAAGTTGCAAGAGAAGTAGGAATAGCATGGCTACATAGACTATTCAACCATGTTTGGGTAGAACAACAGACACCACGAGACTGGGTAAACGCCATAATTATCGCAATTTAGGAAAACAAAGACAGCAAAAGAGACTGCACACAATACAGAGGCATTTCCCATTTGAGTCATACTGGGAAAATATTTTGCAAAATTCCTGAGGAAAGATTACGAACTACTTTAGAACCCCAGCCAAGCGAAACACAACTTGGATTTACGAAAAACAAAGGATGCACAGATTCCAATTTTGCTATTAGACAACTTATAGTAAAATCAATCGAATTTAATGAAACACGCCACTTAGCCTTTGTCGACCAAGAAAAGGCATTTGATAGAGTAGATAGAAAAAAGCTGTGAGAAATCCTTAAATAATATGGAGTGAGTACACATCTAACAAACCTATGTAGAAGCCTATACAACAACAGTGAATGCATAGAGAGAGCAACTGAAGGACACTCAGAACCCTTCACCATAAGATCCGGAGTACGACAAGGTTGTGTCCTGTCCCCTCTTTTGTTCATAACCTATATAGACAACATATGTAAAGAAACCAACCAAACAGAGACCACAGGAACACCGCATGACCACAGAAGAAGAACAATCTGCAAATTACACCATTAGAGAACTCATGTTTTCTTATGACCAAGCACTAATAGCAAAATCAGAAGATGAATTACAAGACCACATGAATAGTCTAAACATTACGTGCAGGGAACATAACATAAACATTAGCACAAGTAAAACAGAAGTAATGACAATAACTAAAGAAGAACAAGCAACAACAATTCACCTAAACGAGCGTCTCCTGAAACAAGTAAATAGTGTCTAGTACCTAGGAAGTATAATATCATCAAATGGCAGATCAGAAGACGAGATCGAAAATAGATGCAATAAGGTAAACCAACTTATTGGACAAATGGCGCCAATAGTAAAAGAACAAACATGTATCAATAGTTACCGAGAAAGCGCTTTACAACACAATCTTCCTACCAATAACAAAACTGGACAACGACAGAAAAATAAAAATGAAAAATCACAAAAACAGAAATGAGATTCATGAGAAGAATACTCAATGTATCAAGAAGAGATAACATCAGAAATGAAGAAATCAGGACTAACGTGGGGTGGGGTTAAAGCAGCGCTAGATTTATTAGAATTCAGCAAGTCAAATGGTTTACATTTGTACATCAAATGATGTACATACTAGTTGGAAGCAGAGGAAGAGGCCTACCACGAAACAATGGAAGGATGGAATAGCAGAGTCCATGGGCATATCAATACATGAAGCCCATAATCGGGCACTCTCGCGCTGTTTATACTTCACCTCGACACCGCAAGGTACAAGAGGAACATGATGAGATGAGATGAGATGAGATGAGATGGTGATGTAGAACTGGTAATGTTTGTTTTCAGTGTTGCAAATGGGGTATCGATACTGTAGATGGCTGCTGTGTTGCGTAATTCTGGTGTTTTGATGTGATATTGTGGGCGATGTTGGTGGCGGTGGTACATTGAGTATAGTAATAATATGTAATATTGTATGTGTGCTACGTGGGAATAGTGTGGCTAAGGACAGGCCACATAGATTATTATGTGATTGTATTGTGGTTTAATCCACAATCGTGATATGATGTTGGACTGGAGGTGTGTTGTGAATGTATTTAACTTTAGATGAGAAGAAGAAGAGCATGTGTACTTATGTTATGGTATACCTGCGTGGATTTAGTTATTACAGGAAAATATGTTGTGGAGGTATCCTCACCTGGCAGCACACAATATATGTCTAATTTACAGTGGGTGTCTGTGCTGCATCCTGTTTGCTGATTGTGGCCAGTGTAGAGGTGTGTTTTCTGATTGTGTATTATGGATGGTGTGCAATAGGAGAAGTGGTGAAGAGGGAAGATGGTTTGACATCTGCTGTTCATTCCGAAAGTAAAGCACCGTCATCTGTTGTTAGCCTAGGTTGGCACTGATGGATGTCATCGTGTCATATCGATATCTGTGTAATATTGATGTCAGTGGGTAATGTTGATGTCAGCCCGTAATATTATTGTAGGTGGTGAGCTATGTTCAAATCAAATCAAATCAAATCAACTTTATTAGGGTCACAAATTGGGCGCGCAGGCCCGTCTTACATTCGGCCCTTCCAATCACCCGTCTTTCGTTCATCAAGAGCATTATACATTTACATAGGAAGATAAAATAAACATTGTGAAATGAATGTTGTATGTAGCATATTGATAATGGGATGATATACAACAGTCTTATGTAGCCATGAGAATTTCAAGAGTACATAGATGATTCCAAGATGCATGGAAATTCACGGAAGTTGATGCTCTTGGAGAGCGAAGAGGGTTACGTGAGCCCACTCCATTGGTCTACAAGACTTGCAGTACATGTATATGTGTATGCCGCATTAAATGGTTTGCAGGGGATCAGGGCAGATCCAATCTTCCATCACTGAGGTGTGTAGAATTCATGTGTGATATTCCCACCAAAAAAGAGAACCCTATGAGCAGGTACACAGGAGTACATAGAAGGCCTAGACAGGGAAGGAATATTACAGTGGAGAATGATCATCTCAAACAGCATGGATGGTTGATGATTCATGACAACAGTAGCACAGCTGTGGTTGATGATGCAGCGGGGAAGGTAATAACAGGATCCGTGACATTGAATAATATGTATTGTTTATCGCTATGTGCTTGCAGTGATTATGTAAAATAGTTAATCAAATGTTGCATGTTATTACAGGAATAGCCTGTGGGTGTTGGAGACATTCCTCGGCTCTTGTTGTGTGCTCATGCTATGGCGCACCATACCATCGTTAGTGTCCTTGTTCTTGGTGTACTAGCTCATTAGTGGTCTACATGACTTCTCCGGTTATGTCATGCTCTGTCTGGTTTAAGAATATGATATCTGCTTGTTGTGCCTGGTGCAATTAGTGAACGTGACCTGATCAGACGGGTTCTGGATAAGATTGGGACACATCCCATCACTGATCCCAGGTGTGAACCGTGGTCATTTATACTGTTGTACACTGTACCACAATGCTGTGTGTGGCATTCCTGAACGTCATGGTCCTATATCAGGTCATGGTCCACTAAGTACAGACAGTCTAGAGTGTCAGCAGTTTAACATGAAGACGAGAAGATTGAGAATAACGCCTTGCTTGAAAACAGCAAGGCAAGTTGTTGAGCAGGGGACAGCGACTCCGAGAGGCAATCAGTTGGGCTTGAGCCACAGTCGAGTACAGATAGACGTGGTTCAAGATTTAGTAGTACGGCCAAGATTGTGCCACTACTCGTGTAGTATAATGTTGCCATATATGTGGTAATCAGTCTCGTCGCATAATTGAGATTGAATATGTGAATTGTATCATGTGTTAAGTAGTTGAATACACTGGGAAAATACCGTCAAGTTTTGTGTTCTGCTTGCGTGAAGTTTGAATGTTCAGAGGTCAAGACTAACAGTGACATTTAACTAAGTAGAATACTGAGATGGTCACAAACTGGGCGTTGTGGGTCTCAACAAGCAAGTTTCATATTTAGCATACACTTCCCGGATGGGAGGTGCAGTGGAAGAAGCCACATAGAGGTAAAGTGAATCATGTCAGCTCCTGCACGTAGCGTAACTTCTATAACTCTAAATACTATATCAGACCAGGGAGCGTACAACAATAAATACTATATCAGACCAGGGAGCGTACAACAATAAATACTATATCAGACCAGGGAGAGTACAACAATAAATACTATATCAGACCAGGGAGCGTACAACAATAAATACTATATCAGACCAGGGAGCGTACAACAATAAATAATATATCAGACCAGGGAGCGTACAACAATAAATACTATATCAGACCAGGGAGCGTACAACAATAAATACTATATCAGACCAGGGAGAGTACAACAATAAATACTATATCAGACCAGGGAGCGTACAACAATAAATACTGCCCCTGGGAAGGCGCACTCTGGTAACACGGGGGATCGTCAAATGATGTTTCTATATACCCATACCACTTCGCACATGTGGCGCTATTATTGCTTCTCTGACTATTGAACTTAAGCTTCACATATCACCATAGGAAATCCGTCTCAGAGGGAAGTCCTCTTCAACTTCATACTAGTCTAATCATAATGCCTGCCAATAATCTTTTCTCCTTGCGGATAAATCTAATGCTTTTCATTTTTTTCATATGTATCTCTGTAACAATCTTTTCTCCTCTGGGGATAATACTGATAAGACCAGAATTGTATCTTGGCCTAACTATAGTGTATTGCTCTTAGAGATTATAGTCTGCTGGGATGGTCTAATGTAATCAGTTTATGGGTTTCCTGGCTCGTTCTAAGAAACCGACAGCTTAGAAAAGTCCCCTTTGTATGCCCACACCGCAAAGTGTACCTAAGCATATAGTTTCTACCTATAGCTAACATTATACTTACCAACACAGTCATCACTTGGTTCTCACAACAGTCTTACTTCTCGCAGATCATTCAGAATGTCAGCCTGGTCCATGGCGCGTCCGCCCGCCACAGTAGCCTTACCTGCGAGCTTGTCAGCCCGCTCATTTCCTTGTACTCCTGCATGCCCTGGCACGAAGATGAAACTAATCTTTGCCAGCCGAGACGCTCCAGAGACAGCAACCACTTTCTTCGGATCCACCCTATCTCTATCCTCTTGAGCATGCTCATTGAGTCGCTAAGGATACATGCCCTAGTGAATGTCTGTGTCTGGAGCCATGTTATTGCCTTACTTACTGCCATGACTTCCATAGTCAAGCTACTTGTGGTCTCAGCAAAAGCACCAGAGTCCTCCTTTACTCTTCTCTCTCCTGCCTGAGCCGTAAAGGCCCATAATCTTCTCACATGTCGGACGACCGACCCATCTGTGTAGATGACAGCATCACCGTCTAACGAATTCTAGAAAATCAACGCTTGTACTTCCGCCTCCACAGCAGCCGGATTTTCTTGTCTGCATTTTCTGTCTAGTTGGATGCAGACTGAAAGAGACGTACAGAAATCTGTTGGTACTTGTACCCACTCCTCACCAGGTTCTAAGTCCTCAAGTGAACATACTACTTATTGTTTTTTTTTTGGCCGTAGCGAAGTCAGAGTTACTCTCTACCTCTTAGCATCGTAGCAAAGGAAACATTGTCTTTCCCTTGTCTCTTCCCCTCGGCTACATCTATGCTTGGTAACGTCTTCCAAGATGCCTTTACTGCTCTTTTATCCGTTAACGATATTCTCATCATTCTTCTATACAATCACATCTCCCAAGCTTCCACAAAATTCCTCACCCGTGGGTTTGTTGTCCATGATTCGCATCCATTCATCATGATTTCTATAGAGCTCTTCAGAACTCTTTTTTCACACCTCGACTGAAAAAGATCAATTACAGATGATGTTCTTCACCGCAATGTGCAGAATGTCTGTATAATGAGAGTTTGTGCATAATGTCTGTATAATGAGAGTTTGGAAGTAAAGATTCTTTCATATTCTTTACACTATCTTGTATGTGGAACTTTAACCGTTTAGTATGACACATTCTCTCAGATGCCATCTTTACAGAATGTCTGTACAGGACCCCCACCTTTGGAAGCTTACAAAGGCAATCTCTGATGCCATCTTTACTGTAGGTCATCTCTACAGGACCCACATCTTTTGCAGCTTAGAAAGACAATTTCTGATGTAATTTTAACAGCATATTAGTTGTCAGGTGCCCTTACCTCTAGGATAAATGTATAAGCTGCCTTGCTTCTGTTGGTTTCACTAGTAGGCCAGTAAAAGTCCAGGCCATCAAATCCATACTGGCGCAATAAGTCGTAAGCAGACGTGACAAACTGTGTGCGAATAGTATCGCTCTCGCCAATAGCTATGAACTGGTTGTAAAGATAACTGCCATGCCCGCCAACAGACAGTAGCATCTTTATGGAGGTGAAGTTGTTCTTGGCGTTCGTAAATTCTCTGTAGGCAGACACATGCCAGAGGTTTGTTACGGAATTATATTTGTGTATATGACAATATGATTGTGTATGTGTAGTTATTTGTCATCTATTTCATTATTTGTCTGTCAGTGTGCCTGAGTGACTGCCAGATAGTTAATTATGTATTCTCTCTGGCACGAAGTGAACTTGTGTATGCCGACAAGTTTATTGCGTGCCAATGTGCTATTTGTATATACCATCTGGCAAGGAGTGAACCTTTTGTTGTCCTAGGGTGTCTTGTTTCGGATATGTACATGCCAAGGTGCCTATCGTGGTGGACTCAATGTTATACTTAATATATTCTTTAAGCCTACTTGACTGAGACGACTGTATATCTTCTATTTCACTTGCACTTCTGTTGTCCAGTGGTGATTCTCAATTCTCTTATTGAATATGAATCTTTACACACACATTACATGACTATTAACATCACTTTACAGTGAACTCATCATAACATGACAACGCACTTTGTTTCACAAACTCGGCATACACGCAACGTGGCGGCAAAATGAGATTATGCCGTTCGCAATCTGCAGTCCGACCCCGGACTCGGTCCACACGTGAATGACCTTTGAAGGAGACACTGTCCCCTGTTCAGCCCCCCGCCTTGCTATCTTCGTGCAAAGCGGTGACTCTGTACTTGCTCGATCTTCACGCTGAACTGCGTGAAGATCTGACCTGTATGCAGAGCGTGTCCCATGACCTAACCTAGATCATGGCACTCACCGCCGACCCACACAATAAATAAATAAATAAATAAACAAATAAATAACAATATATATATATATATATATATATATATATATATATATATATATATATATATATATAAGACAATGTCAGCCTGCCTGCCTGTCTGTCTGTCTGTCTGTCTGTCTGTCAACCAGTCCGTGCTATTAAATATTGATAAGGGTTACTGGAAAAAATGTGAGGACCATGTGTTGAAAGAGAAAGATGACTATTGGAGAAAGGATGGATTGAATTTTATGCAACCGAGAGCAATCATCAACCTGCTGGAATCGTCCGACACAGATTAAGGTCTGAGCAGATCGCAGACCTTAATCTACGTACACACTTACTGGGATATTTTTCTCAAACTATTCAGACGAATTGCAGGCCCTAACCATTACAGCATCAGCATAACGTCAATGGCAACAGTTTGTATTCCACAGTGATGAATTTTAAATTTCCCATAGCCCTCAGCGGTGACAAACAACTGGTATTGAAAAAGAAAAGAAAACACACATACACACACACTAAACGCATTGAATACCATCAGAAGAGTAATATTGCGGTGGAAACTGACATATTGTGGCATAACAAGAAACGTGAGAGCAAACACGTTGAAAAATTAGGGGACGACACACGTGCATACGAATCAATGTATAAACTTCAATGAAAAGAGGACCAACATCTTGGTCGTTATGAAGAAAGCCCACTACAGAGACACTGACAACTATTTTCATAGTGCAAAACAGGTAATCATGTTCCGTCTCTGAACGGTAAACAGCAGAGTAGACAATCTTTCACGAAGACTCAAAGCGGGTCTGTCACCCATGTGTACGTGTGAACAAACTACACAGACAGCTGAACAGATCCTTACAAATGGAAACATGATGACTAAATTGCGGTATCATTTCTGGTCACTCCATACGCACACTAACGCACAGCTATTTGGAAGCTTTCACGAACTCAATATAAAAAGCTAACGCGAATACTTGTGTACACATTATTAACCAGCAGCTGAAGAAATAAGAAGGAAATGAAAAATATGGTAAGAAATATATTCCTTCTACTTTCCTGTCAAATTACAAATTATTTACCCCATGCCTCTGTAAATTCTCTGTCTTTACTAATATTACACACTGCACCCCTTATAACAGAGTTCCATCTCTGTTAGAAGGTTGGGAGATAATTAATGGGGAATACAGAAGGGTTTGGGAAATGGCGCACCCGTGAGCACTATGGAAAGGGGGGTTGTTAGGCAAGCTCACGGGTGACGTCAAGGATAAACAGAGGTAGTTCCAACTTATCCTGTGATCGGTCAAGATGTGTTCTCAAGAAGTTGTACAAATTTATACCTTTGGATAATAAAACCCATTTACACTTGACCAGGCCTTTGGTGTCATCTCTTGTGATTGCTTTTCACCTGTTCGCTCCGTTACAGGGAGTGAAAATGGTGCCGTAACCAGGATGGGATGTCGCGGAGTGTAAGTTTGTCCCCAGAACAGAAAGATGGCTGTTTCTTCGTTTTTGCAATAACATGGCGTAATGGCAGCTGAAATTTGTCGTTTGCGGAGAAATTTAACAGGGCTTCTCTGATCAAATCTTCGCTACACAGTGTTATCAAGGCGTCTCTGATCAAATCTTCGCTACACAGTGTCATCAAGGCGTCTCTGATCAAATACTGCGCTGACCTGGCTGTTGTTTTTTATTGGGTCCGCCATACATACTGGAATTATAAACAGTTTGTCAGAATAATGCTTGCCATCGTATTCCGGAATAACCAGACCGTTGCCTTGAGAGTCAATATGCTAGAGATCTCGTTTTACAGGAGCCGTTATCATTAAACCAGCATATGACCTTGGTCGCCTGAGGGAAGATCAGAAGCCGTTATCGTTATTGAACCTGACCTTGCTTACCTGAAGGGAAGTTCATCTTTATTGAATCAAACCAAAAATCGTTTGGATCGTCAGCTCAAATTACGAGAAAACGTCTGACGAAAATTTACTTCAGTCGGGAGCTTGATCCTAAATGTCTTGAACTTTGGCGATTATCAATATGTTGGGCAAAACAGGCGATCATGTTGATGTGGAACCTTCGGAAGCGGCTGGCCAAACTGGGTTGCCGTCCTGCTAAAGAGGGGACCTAATTAAGTCGCTTCATTTCTCTTAAGCTTCAAGTCGTCTAGAAGTGCCATTTTTTCCGGGTGAAGTCGTCTAGATGTGCCCCTCCCTCGGGTGAAAAGAAGCCACAAATTTGAGAGTGTCGACAATCTGAGAACAGAGGAATCCGGAGGCTTTTTCTTTTCAACATGATGGAATCAAGAAAACGACATACTCGTTCTTTGGTTTGTGAAGCCTACAATTGTTGAGCATAGACGTCGAGAGAAATATTTGGGAGTTGGTTTTCGATTGGACCAGTGAAAAAATAGTTCAACAGAAAACGGTAATTCAAATAACCTTTTGTGTTAGATAAGAAATTTATTGATTAATCTGAACCCATTTTTTTAGGAAGAAAAACTATGGATTAAGTCCTTTAGTTAATTTAAATGTGCCTATAGTACACTTATTAATATCTATTGATTGTTTTTTGCTTATATAAGTGTATAGTAAAATATTTCAGCATAGTTCAGCATGGCAGAAGAACAGGGTTCGTTAGCACAAGTTTTGACTGGAGTAGGCACGGCAATAGGTAGACTCAACACAGTCATAAAACAACAAGGAATGGCGACCGAGATTGTTAAGTTTAGTGGACAGGCGAAAGATTTTAAGAAGTGGATAACTTCAATAGAGAAGCATGCATATTTGATGGCGGCAACATATGAAGAAAAAATTAAAATTGCTTATCAGGCCACGACAGAAACAGTTTCGGATCATATTCGAAGAAAATTAGAAGCTAGGTTAGATGAGACATGGGAGCAGTTCAAGGATGACTTGGCCCACAAGTATGCTGAAATCACAGGCCCTCAGCATGCGTTTTTAGTGTTAAGACAATCCAAGCAAAACACTGGAGAAACTGTGCAATTATTTAGTGATAGATTGATCAACCTAGCTGAGGAAGCATTCCTGGGACAGAACGTACGAGGGGAGGAAGTGGAACGGATGTTGGTCGGGATTTTTGTAGATGGTATAAAGTCAGACGGACTTAAATTTAAATTGATGAGAGAAAACCCTGAGAGGTTATCACAAACTGTAGAAATATCTGTACAGGAGGAGAATTTGAGAAGAAGATTTAGATTGAGAGTAGGACGAGATATAGAAACCAATCGAGAAGATAGGATTGAAGAGCCCATGGAAATAGGACAAAGAAGGTTCAGATGGAATAGAGGAAGAGGATACAGACGTTGCAGGAAGGCTATCTTCGTGCAAAGCGGTGACTCTGTACTTGCTCGATCTTCACGCTGAACTGCGTGAAGATCTGACCTGTATGCAGAGCGTGTCCCATGACCTAACCTAGATCATGGCACTCACCGCCGACCCACACAAAAAATAAATAAATAAATAAACAAATAAATAACAATATATATATATATATATATATATATATATATATATATATATATAAGACAATGTCTGCCTGCCTGCCTGTCTGTCTGTCTGTCTGTCTGTCTGTCAACCAGTCCGTGCTATTAAATATTGATAAGGGTTACTGGAAAAAATGTGAGGACCATGTGTTGAAAGAGAAAGATGACTATTGGAGAAAGGATGGATTGAATTTTATGCAACCGAGAGCAATCATCAACCTGCTGGAATCGTCCGACACAGATTAAGGTCTGAGCAGATCGCAGACCTTAATCTACGTACACACTTACTGGGATATTTTTCTCAAACTATTCAGACGAATTGCAGGCCCTAACCATTACAGCATCAGCATAACGTCAATGCCAACAGTTTGTATTCCACAGTGATGAATTTTAAATTTCCCATAGCCCTCAGCGGTGACAAACAACTGGTATTGAAAAAGAAAATAAAACACACATACACACACACTAAACGCATTGAATACCATCAGAAGATAAATATTGCGGTGGAAACTGACATATTGTGGCATAACAAGAAACGTGAGAGCAAACACGTTGTAAAATTAGGGGACGACACACGTGCATACGAATCAATGTATAAACTTCAATGAAAAGAGGACCAACATCTTGGTCGTTATGAAGAAAGTCTACTACAGAGACACTGACAACTATTTTCATAGTGCAAAACAGGTAATCATGTTCCGTCTCTGAACGGTAAACAGCAGAGTAGACAATCTTTCACGAAGACTCAAAGCGGGTCTGTCACCCATGTGTACGTGTGAACAAACTACACAGACAGCTGAACAGATCCTTACAAATGGAAACATGATGACTAAATTGCGGTATCATTTCTGGTCACTCCATACGCACACTAACGCACAGCTATTTGGAAGCTTTCACGAACTTAATATAAAAAGCTAACGCGAATACTTGTGTACACATTATTAACCAGCAGCTGAAGAAATAAGAAGGAAATGAAAAATATGGTAAGAAATATATTCCTTCTACTTTCCTGTCAAATTACAAATTATTTACCCCATGCCTCTGTAAATTCTCTGTCTTTACTAATATTACACACTGCACCCCTTATAACAGAGTTCCATCTCTGTTAGAAGGTTGGGAGATAATTAATGGGGAATACAGAAGGGTTTGGGAAATGGCGCACCCGTGAGCACTATGGAAAGGGGGGTTGTTAGGCAAGCTCACGGGTGACGTCAAGGATAAACAGAGGTAGTTCCAACTTATCCTGTGATCGGTCAAGATGTGTTCTCAAGAAGTTGTACAAATTTATACCTTTGGATAATAAAACCCATTTACACTTGACCAGGGCTTTGGTGTCATCTCTTGTGATTGCTTTTCACCTGTTCGCTCCGTTACAGGGAGTGAAAATGGTGCCGTAACCAGGATGGGATGTCGCGGAGTGTAAGTTTGTCCCCAGAACAGAAAGATGGCTGTTTCTTCGTTTTTGCAATAACATGGCGTAATGGCAGCTGAAATTTGTCGTTTGCGGAGAAATTTAACAGGGCTTCTCTGATCAAATCTTCGCTACACAGTGTTATCAAGGCGTCTCTGATCAAATCGTCGCTACACAGTGTCATCAAGGCGTCTCTGATCAAATACTGCGCTGACCTGGCTGTTGTTTTTTATTGGGTCCGCCATACATACTGGAATTATAAACAGTTTGTCAGAATAATGCTTGCCATCGTATTCCGGAATAACCAGACCGTTGCCTTGAGAGTCAATATGCTAGAGATCTCGTTTTACAGGAGCCGTTATCATTAAACCAGCATATGACCTTGGTCGCCTGAGGGAAGATCAGAAGCCGTTATCGTTATTGAACCTGACCTTGCTTACCTGAAGGGAAGTTCATCTTTATTGAATCAAACCAAAAATCGTTTGGATCGTCAGCTCAAATTACGAGAAAACGTCTGACGAAAATTTACTTCAGTCGGGAGCTTGATCCTAAATGTCTTGAACTTTGGCGATTATCAATATGTTGGGCAAAACAGGCGATCATGTTGATGTGGAACCTTCGGAAGCGGCTGGCCAAACTGGGTTGCCGTCCTGCTAAAGAGGGGACCTAATTAAGTCGCTTCATTTCTCTTAAGCTTCAAGTCGTCTAGAAGTGCCATTTTTTCCGGGTGAAGTCGTCTAGATGTGCCCCTCCCTCGGGTGAAAAGAAGCCACA
The DNA here is from genome assembly GCA_963921405.1 of Cepaea hortensis. NCBI lineage: Eukaryota > Metazoa > Mollusca > Gastropoda > Stylommatophora > Helicidae > Cepaea > Cepaea hortensis. The sequence continues at coordinate 11,663,910 of OY992879.1, read as the reverse complement.
AATTTGAGAGTGTCGACAATCTGAGAACAGAGGAATCCGGAGGCTTTTTCTTTTCAACATGATGGAATCAAGAAAACGACATACTCGTTCTTTGGTTTGTGAAGCCTACAATTGTTGAGCATAGACGTCGAGAGAAATATTTGGGAGTTGGTTTTCGATTGGACCAGTGAAAAAATAGTTCAACAGAAAACGGTAATTCAAATAACCTTTTGTGTTAGATAAGAAATTTATTGATTAATCTGAACCCATTTTTTAGGAAGAAAAACTATGGATTAAGTCCTTTAGTTAATTTAAATGTGCCTATAGTACACTTATTAATATCTATTGATTGTTTTTTGCTTATATAAGTGTATAGTAAAATATTTCAGCATAGTTCAGCATGGCAGAAGAACAGGGTTCGTTAGCACAAGTTTTGACTGGAGTAGGCACGGCAATAGGTAGACTCAACACAGTCATAAAACAACAAGGAATGGCGACAGAGATTGTTAAGTTTAGTGGACAGGCGAAAGATTTTAAGAAGTGGATAACTTCAATAGAGAAGCATGCATATTTGATGGCGGCAACATATGAAGAAAAAATTAAAATTGCTTATCAGGCCACGACAGAAACAGTTTCGGATCATATTCGAAGAAAATTAGAAGCTAGGTTAGATGAGACATGGGAGCAGTTCAAGGATGACTTGGCCCACAAGTATGCTGAAATCACAGGCCCTCAGCATGCGTTTTTAGTGTTAAGACAATCCAAGCAAAACACTGGAGAAACTGTGCAATTATTTAGTGATAGATTGATCAACCTAGCTGAGGAAGCATTCCTGGGACAGAACGTACGAGGGGAGGAAGTGGAACGGATGTTGGTCGGGATTTTTGTAGATGGTATAAAGTCAGACGGACTTAAATTTAAATTGATGAGAGAAAACCCTGAGAGGTTATCACAAACTGTAGAAATATCTGTACAGGAGGAGAATTTGAGAAGAAGATTTAGATTGAGAGTAGGACGAGATATAGAAACCAATCGAGAAGATAGGATTGAAGAGCCCATGGAAATAGGACAAAGAAGGTTCAGATGGAATAGAGGAAGAGGATACAGACGTTGCAGGAAGGCTATCTTCGTGCAAAGCGGTGACTCTGTACTTGCTCGATCTTCACGCTGAACTGCGTGAAGATCTGACCTGTATGCAGAGCGTGTCCCATGACCTAACCTAGATCATGGCACTCACCGCCGACCCACACAAAAAATAAATAAATAAATAAACAAATAAATAACAATATATATATATATATATATATATATATATATATATATATATATATATATATATATATATATATATAAGACAATGTCTGCCTGCCTGCCTGTCTGTCTGTCTGTCTGTCTGTCTGTCTGTCAACCAGTCCGTGCTATTAAATATTGATAAGGGTTACTGGAAAAAATGTGAGGACCATGTGTTGAAAGAGAAAGATGACTATTGGAGAAAGGATGGATTGAATTTTATGCAACCGAGAGCAATCATCAACCTGCTGGAATCGTCCGACACAGATTAAGGTCTGAGCAGATCGCAGACCTTAATCTACGTACACACTTACTGGGATATTTTTCTCAAACTATTCAGACGAATTGCAGGCCCTAACCATTACAGCATCAGCATAACGTCAATGCCAACAGTTTGTATTCCACAGTGATGAATTTTAAATTTCCCATAGCCCTCAGCGGTGACAAACAACTGGTATTGAAAAAGAAAATAAAACACACATACACACACACTAAACGCATTGAATACCATCAGAAGATAAATATTGCGGTGGAAACTGACATATTGTGGCATAACAAGAAACGTGAGAGCAAACACGTTGTAAAATTAGGGGACGACACACGTGCATACGAATCAATGTATAAACTTCAATGAAAAGAGGACCAACATCTTGGTCGTTATGAAGAAAGCCCACTACAGAGACACTGACAACTATTTTCATAGTGCAAAACAGGTAATCATGTTCCGTCTCTGAACGGTAAACAGCAGAGTAGACAATCTTTCACGAAGACTCAAAGCGGGTCTGTCACCCATGTGTACGTGTGAACAAACTACACAGACAGCTGAATAGATCCTTACAAATGGAAACATGATGACTAAATTGCGGTATCATTTCTGGTCACTCCATACGCACACTAACGCACAGCTATTTGGAAGCTTTCACGAACTCAATATAAAAAGCTAACGCGAATACTTGTGTACACATTATTAACCAGCAGCTGAAGAAATAAGAAGGAAATGAAAAATATGGTAAGAAATATATTCCTTCTACTTTCCTGTCAAATTACAAATTATTTACCCCATGCCTCTGTAAATTCTCTGTCTTTACTAATATTACACACTGCACCCCTTATAACAGAGTTCCATCTCTGTTAGAAGGTTGGGAGATAATTAATGGGGAATACAGAAGGGTTTGGGAAATGGCGCACCCGTGAGCACTATGGAAAGGGGGGTTGTTAGGCAAGCTCACGGGTGACGTCAAGGATAAACAGAGGTAGTTCCAACTTATCCTGTGATCGGTCAAGATGTGTTCTCAAGAAGTTGTACAAATTTATACCTTTGGATAATAAAACCCATTTACACTTGACCAGGGCTTTGGTGTCATCTCTTGTGATTGCTTTTCACCTGTTCGCTCCGTTACAGGGAGTGAAAATGGTGCCGTAACCAGGATGGGATGTCGCGGAGTGTAAGTTTGTCCCCAGAACAGAAAGATGGCTGTTTCTTCGTTTTTGCAATAACATGGCGTAATGGCAGCTGAAATTTGTCGTTTGCGGAGAAATTTAACAGGGCTTCTCTGATCAAATCTTCGCTACACAGTGTTATCAAGGCGTCTCTGATCAAATCTTCGCTACACAGTGTCATCAAGGCGTCTCTGATCAAATACTGCGCTGACCTGGCTGTTGTTTTTTATTGGGTCCGCCATACATACTGGAATTATAAACAGTTTGTCAGAATAATGCTTGCCATAGTATTCCGGAATAACCAGACCGTTGCCTTGAGAGTCAATATGCTAGAGATCTCGTTTTACAGGAGCCGTTATCATTAAACCAGCATATGACCTTGGTCGCCTGAGGGAAGATCAGAAGCCGTTATCGTTATTGAACCTGACCTTGCTTACCTGAAGGGAAGTTCATCTTTATTGAATCAAACCAAAAATCGTTTGGATCGTCAGCTCAAATTACGAGAAAACGTCTGACGAAAATTTACTTCAGTCGGGAGCTTGATCCTAAATGTCTTGAACTTTGGCGATTATCAATATGTTGGGCAAAACAGGCGATCATGTTGATGTGGAACCTTCGGAAGCGGCTGGCCAAACTGGGTTGCCGTCCTGCTAAAGAGGGGACCTAATTAAGTCGCTTCATTTCTCTTAAGCTTCAAGTCGTCTAGAAGTGCCATTTTTTCCGGGTGAAGTCGTCTAGATGTGCCCCTCCCTCGGGTGAAAAGAAGCCACAAATTTGAGAGTGTCGACAATCTGAGAACAGAGGAATCCGGAGGCTTTTTCTTTTCAACATGATGGAATCAAGAAAACGACATACTCGTTCTTTGGTTTGTGAAGCCTACAATTGTTGAGCATAGACGTCGAGAGAAATATTTGGGAGTTGGTTTTCGATTGGACCAGTGAAAAAATAGTTCAACAGAAAACGGTAATTCAAATAACCTTTTGTGTTAGATAAGAAATTTATTGATTAATCTGAACCCATTTTTTTAGGAAGAAAAACTATGGATTAAGTCCTTTAGTTAATTTAAATGTGCCTATAGTACACTTATTAATATCTATTGATTGTTTTTTGCTTATATAAGTGTATAGTAAAATATTTCAGCATAGTTCAGCATGGCAGAAGAACAGGGTTCGTTAGCACAAGTTTTGACTGGAGTAGGCACGGCAATAGGTAGACTCAACACAGTCATAAAACAACAAGGAATGGCGACAGAGATTGTTAAGTTTAGTGGACAGGCGAAAGATTTTAAGAAGTGGATAACTTCAATAGAGAAGCATGCATATTTGATGGCGGCAACATATGAAGAAAAAATTAAAATTGCTTATCAGGCCACGACAGAAACAGTTTCGGATCATATTCGAAGAAAATTAGAAGCTAGGTTAGATGAGACATGGGAGCAGTTCAAGGATGACTTGGCCCACAAGTATGCTGAAATCACAGGCCCTCAGCATGCGTTTTTAGTGTTAAGACAATCCAAGCAAAACACTGGAGAAACTGTGCAATTGTTTAGTGATAGATTGATCAACCTAGCTGAGGAAGCATTCCTGGGACAGAACGTACGAGGGGAGGAAGTGGAACGGATGTTGGTCGGGATTTTTGTAGATGGTATAAAGTCAGACGGACTTAAATTTAAATTGATGAGAGAAAACCCTGAGAGGTTATCACAAACTGTAGAAATAGCTGTACAGGAGGAGAATTTGAGAAGAAGATTTAGATTGAGAGTAGGACGAGATATAGAAACCAATCGAGAAGATAGGATTGAAGAGCCCATGGAAATAGGACAAAGAAGGTTCAGATGGAATAGAGGAAGAGGATACAGACGTTGCAGGAAGGCAATGAAAATGATTATGAAAGAAGAAGACAAATGAGAAATCCTACAAGAGAAACAGTAGATAACACAAATATAGTCTGTTGGGGTTGTGGCCAACGCGGACACATTTTTAGATGCTGTGATAACAGGCATGCTCAGCCGAATACACAAAATAGAAATGTCAATAACAGATCAAATAGGAATTTTGAAGATAGACACAGAAGTTTTACAAGGCCAAGAACGCAGAAAAACCGGCGTCCCACCTATTGAATAGGACCTGCAGTAGGAGGGAATATAACAAGGTCCCAAGATTTAAAGAATTTTTTAATAAGTATAGCGGAACGAGTAGGAAGTGCTCTCAACTAGATGAAATCAAACAATTTTCAGTAAATAAAACAGATCCCAGTTCATGTATAATAGAAATGGGGAAGTATAGAATTCGTACATTAATTGATTCGGGAGCTCAGGTTAGTGTAATAAAAGAAAGTTTTCTATACAAAATAATGAGAAATTGCAAAATATTCAGGAGTCATAATAATCTTCACTCTGTTACAGGACAAAATTTACAAGTAGTTGGGCAAACAATAATAAATCTCAAATTATGAGGGATCAACGTAAGACATCTTTTTCACGTAGTGAAGGAGTTAAATAGGAACATGCTTATATGTAGGGATTTCTTAATAAAAAACGGTGATCTGCACAAATTAAAATTCAAGGCCGTGTATGTAGATTTAGAAGAGGACATGCACATATCAGCACTGGTTAGAGTTTAAATGTCTACGACTTTAAAACCACAAACGGTTAATCTGATACAGGCGAAAGTGAAAAGAAATCCGTATTATTTGGTAGGACATACAGTTAGAATAACAGAATTACAAAGGGAGGTGATTGATGAGCCTGGTTTAGAGGTTCCATAGGGGATAATGACATTAGATAAAAACTTAACTTTTCCAATAATGATTATTAACAACACAGGTAGAGAAATTAAATTGTACAGAGGATGTGTAATAGCCAAAGTCGAAAATGATATTAATAGCATATTAGCAACAGATAGAGTAGAAATGCCGGGAATAAATTATTCAGAAACTCCTAGGGAAAGAATTAATAACAGACATAAACGTGGAAGAAAATGGAACGTGCAGAACGATGAATTGATCCATCCATTCAGAAGACATACATCTCAAATACATTCAGTAGACAAAATAACAAGAGAACAAGAATTATTAGCACAGTTAAAAACTCCACCAGAAAATAAGGAAATATTAGAACGACTTATAGAAGAGAATCAAGACGTTTTTGCAATTAATGACTTAGAATTGGGAAAAACAAAAACAGTTACGATAGAAATAGATACTGGAGATCACCCACCAGTTAGTTTGAAACCGTATAGAACACCCTTGAGGAATAGGGAAATTGTCGAAAAAGCAATAGAAGACATGCTGAAAGCAGGAATAATAACAAGATCAAAGTCGGAATGGTCATCTCCGATCGTCATCGTGACCAAGGCTGATGGTTCACATCGATTTTGCTGCGATTACCGGGCGTTGAACAAAATCACTAAGATTGTAGCGTACCCATTGCCGGTGATCGACGATATTTTAGGCTTACTTAATGGGTCTACCTTCTTCACTACATTAGATGCAAGGTCAGGATTTTGGTGTATACCTATGTCCCCAGATGCCCAAAAGAAGAGTGCTTTTTGTACACACGCAGGTTCTTACGAATTCTTACGAATGCCTTTTGGGGTCAAGACGGCTTCTTCTCACTATATGTTATTAATAAATCAGGTATGGAAGGCATGCAAAAGTTTGCATTAGCATACATAGATGACATTTTGATCTACACAGCAGGAGACGTACAAGATCACCTGAAACATGTAAAATTAGTATTTGACAGATTAAGAATACATGATGTTAAACTGAAACTCAGTAAATGTGAATTTCTAAAAACAGAAACAAAGTATTTGGGGTACATCATTAATAGTGACGGAATTAAACCAGATCAGAATAAAGTAAAGGTTATTAGATAATTACCTGCTCCGACCAACATAAGAGACGTTCGTGTGTTTATTGGTACATGTGGGTATTATCGTCATTTTATTCCAAATTTCTCAAAAATAGCAGAGCCCATCACTAACCTGACTGGCAAATACGCTAGATTTAAGTGGAATGATGAATGTCAAAAAGCATTTGAGTTTTAAAAAAATAGCTTAACAGTAGTGCCACTATTGACACATCCAGATTTGAATAAACAGCTAATATTGTATACAGATGCTTCAGATAATGCTATAGGAGCATGTTTGGTTCAACCATATGAAGGAAAAGAATCTGGGATACCAGGAGTTAAAAATGAAAGACCAATCTATTTGTCATATAAACTTAGCAAATCTCAGCGTAAATGGTCGACTATTGTGAAGGAGGCCTACGCTATTCACTATGCTCTTCAGAAACTTAATTATTATCTACATAACGCAAATTTCATTATTAGAACTGACCACATGCCTTTAAAATCTTTATTAGAAGCTCCAGTGCCGAACAGAAAAATACAGACATGGGCGTTGAATCTGCAGGGATACGACACTAGGATAGAGTATGTACCAGGTAGGAACAATACATGTGCAGATTTATTGTCTAGAATCCCGTATCCACAGACATCAGGAAACACGGAAGATGAAGGTGAACCCGAAATAGACGACCGAAACTGGCAAGTAAATATATTAGATTCTGCCATAATAAATAGAGAAGATTTTAGGAGTTTACCGTCAGATCAAGAATCTGAACCTAGAGCAGAAGACCCACATTTAATGCAATTTAATATGAAAGAAGAACAAGAATTAGATCCAAAAGTTGTGGAAATAAAACAGAAATTGAACGAAACGGGTGAGAACAGTTATACGAAAAATTATTTAATCTTGCAAGATGATGATCAGTTATATTACGTGAATGAAAGAAACGAACAGTTAAGGAAATATATTCCAAAACATTTGGAAAGTGAAATTCTAAAGGCGTATCATGATGAGAATGGTCATCTCGGTCGTGCTAAGTTAGTGAAAGCACTCACGAATAAATATTATTGGCCGAATTTATTTAAAACTGCGTGTAAATACGTCGATATATGTGAGAAGTGTAAATTAAGAAATATGAAAATGATTAAATGTCCCTTACAAGATACAGACATTCCTCAGTTTCCTATGCAAAATGTCAGCTTAGATATATCAGGTCCTCACCCTAGAACACTATCGGGGAACATATATTTAATTCATATCGTAGATATTTATAGTCTGTGGCCAGAAGTTTATGCTATTCCGGGTAAAAGCGCGGATACCATCATTAATATTTTTCTACAGGAGTTCATACCAAGATTTAGTTGCCCACAGATCGTACTCACGGATAATGGTAAAGAGTTTGTGAACAAGAAGTTCGAAAAGTTATTACAGGATTTGAATATAAGCCACATAAAAACGTCCTATTATAGACCTACTTCAAATGCGAAAAATGAGAGACAACATCGGACATTGTATAACATTACTCTCGGAGTGAGTTCCCTTGAGCAAGATGGCGGGACATTTCTTCGTCCCGTAAAATGGAACGTGTTTTTTCCGAAATGTGTATGGATTAAGTGTTTTTTCGTGGTGGAATGGAGTTCGGACCGTGCAACGGAGTTCGTGCACGCGCGTCCGGTCTTCTTTCGGCGTATCATCGGCGCCCGGTGGCGATAGTTAAGCCTAACATGACGGCCAGACGACCAGCTAGGACACAACGTGGTAAGAGGGCGGGCGCGCGCAGAAGGCGCTTAAAATGTGACAGATTGGGTATCGGAAATGTTCGAGTACTGTACTGGAACTGTGCATCATTTAGTCAACGCCGACCCATTCTTGAAAAACTACTCTACGGAAACGATATTGTAGTCTTGCAAGAAACACACCTCACCGACGGAACAGTCAATGTGGCGGGATTTCAGGGTTTCCTTAACAGGCGGCACCTCGGACAGGCCATTCTGGTCCGCGACAACATACTAGTGTCTGAGATCGATATGTCCGCCTGGAACAGCGATGCCCTGCAAGTGCAGGCATTAAGAATAATGACACCAGTGCAGCTTGTAATCGTTAACGTCTATGCGCGAAATGGGAAGGTCGACGTGCGACAATGGCAGAATTTGTTCGATATGGATGAAAGGCATATCATCTACTGCGGGGACTTCAATGCCAGAGGCAGTCAATGGGGGAATTGCATCACCAATAGACAGGGAGAAGATTTGGAGGACGCCCTGGCATCTGCTGCCCTAATCTGTCTGAATGATGGGAAGGTCACTAGAATGGCCACTCGACCAGGCGACTCTGACAGCATCATTGACTTGGCTCTGGTGTCGCCCACCATCGCACCAAGGTGCCGGTGGGGCACACTGGGATACCACGATAGTGACCACTACCCTTGTGTCATCCTGATCAAGAAAGACGGGGCCATGAGTCAAAGAAACAAGACCAATGCCTTCCCGTACGACACCACTGGTCAAGACGCCATAAGCAAGATCAGAAGAAGGAAACTAACTTCCTCCCGCAGGAGACAAGAAAGATGGCTGCAGCCACCATGGTGGAATGGAGAGGTCGAGAAGGTGTGGCTGGGAAAGAGGCAGGCTGTCAAAGACTGGCAAAAGGCCAGAAAGGCTAACATGCCACAGGTTGAATTGGCGAACCTGAAGACTGAGGTCGTTAGGACGACGACTTTATTCAAATCCTGCGCCAAACAGGCCAAGGCCGACAAATGGGACGAGTTCTGCAGGAAGGTGTGCTCCGAGCAATCTCTTACGACATTCTGGCGCCTCCACAAGAGCATGAACGGTGCTGCACAACGTAGGGGTATTCCAGACTTTCAAGGCACAGACCTCGCATGGAAAAAGTCGGATGCGGATAAAGGTAAGGCCCTTCTTGCACGCTACATAGAACAGACTGACCAGAAAGACGAGCCCGCCAGACAGAGGACCACAACAACACTCTCTCAGTTGTGCGAGGGGGTCGGGACAGACGAAGAATGGACGATCACAGTTGACATATTGCGTGCGATGCTCAAGAAATCACCTAACACCGCCCCAGGCCCAGACGGCATCCGATATGGTGACCTAATGGTGATATCAGATGATGACATGGAAGAACTGGCCAGAGAATTCAACACCAGTATCCAGAGGGGTCAGGTCAAAGAAGAATGGCTACACAGCTACCTGCTGCCGCTGCCAAAACCGAACAAAGACCACTCCAAGATAAGCGGCTACAGAATCATTACGATGCAGAATACTGTTGGCAAGCTAATGGAGAAAATTGTAGCACACAGACTTGCTTGGGACTTGGAACAGCTCGGCTGCTTCCCGCCCACACTTGGAGGATACAGACGCAACAAAGAGGCATGGTTGAATGCGGCGGTCTTTGCTCAAGATGTTTACGAAGGATTTCAGGTCAGAGAAGAGACATGTGCGGCCGCCATAGACTTAGAGGACGCATATAACAGAGTATCTTTCGAGCACTTGATGCAAACCCTCCTCAGACTGAAAGTGCACCCTCACCTTGTACGATGGATAGCTGCAGTTCTACTCCAAAGGAAGGTGGTGCTAAGATGCGGGAGTTGGTCTTCTGAGCCGATAACGATATGTCCAGGATTGCCGCAGGGTTCACCACTGTCACCAGTACTATTCAACGTGTATACGGTGCCGATCACTGAACAACAGTTGGATGGGAGGGGTAGGACTCTATCATTCGTTGACGACATCCTCGTGTATCGACAGGGTCGAGATAGACAGGCGGTTGCCAACTATATGCAGGGCGAACTAGATCGAATTTCCTCATGGTGTGCTGATGCCGATGCCCTTGTCAACCCTGCAAAGGCAACGGTTACATGGTTCTCACTAAACAACCATATTGTGAAAACAGACCTGCCGGCAGTAAGAATGGATGGGAGCATTCTGAGTAGAACCCAGTCAATGACATATCTTGGCGTGAGGCTTGATCGTAGCCTGTCCTTCAGAGATCATGTCGATTATGTCATAACGAAGGCTCGAAAAGGTTTGGCAGCAATGAGAGTCATAGCGAGTGCCAATATCGAGCAAAGACTGCTATTACTTCTGTTCCAAGGACTTGTGCTTTCACGCATCGAGTATGCCCTGGCCATCCTCACTGTCAGCCCTACACAGATTGGAAGACTTGAAAAGGTACAAAACGAAGCCATGCGCATCATTTTGGGCTGCACGAAAGACACCAGCTGTGTAGCAATGAGATACCTCCTTGACTTCCCGACAATGGAACACAGAATCAAGATCTGGAGAGCTCGTGCATACTTAAAAATAAGTGCAGATGAGCAGCACCCTCTGCATGACGCTGTATTCAGAGAAAAGGGTGACAGGCTAAAGAGGGGCAAATCATGGATGGGTCGGGCGGAAGATGTCGTCGGACAGGTCTGCAGTCTTACCAGTATCAACCCCGGCAAGGAATGGGTGCCGGTGCCTCCAGCTTTTAAGTGTACCTTCTCCTGCATTATCACACTCGACAGACGGTGCAGAGAGCAGAACCCTGCCGCTGTCAATGCAGAGGTTAACGCGCTCATCTATGATCACTCAGATAGCCCCGAAGTGCTCATCTATACAGATGGATCTGTTGTAAAGCAGCAGCGAAGTGCGTGGGCATTTACAGCCCGCTCAGCGGGCCGAACCGTTCAAGAATCCAGTGGTGCCCACTCCATGACCACGAGCAGCATGACGATGGAGGTGATGGCAGTTACACAGGCTTTCATATGGCTGGAATCACAGCATTATACCAACGTGTGTGTACTAAGTGATTCAATGAGCATGATTCAGAAGGTCGAAGCTGGATCTGTACGTAGACAGTGGACTGAGTCGCTGCGGAAGTCTGTTGTCCGCAAAGTCACCTTCATCTTCGTCCCGGGACATGCGGGAGTCGAGGTAAATGAACGAGCTGATAAATTGGCTGGCTCTGCACTTCCTGTAGATGGCCAGCCCATGGATCGTGCCGATGTTATTAACGCCCTTAAAGATATGGCGAGAACAGAGGATTTTGACGCCAGTGATTCCACATCGCTTTCCAGGATGAAAGACCTGGGAGTAAGAATCGGCACAGCCAGACGCGAGAGGTACATCGGGAAAACAAAGCGCCTCGTCAACCAACACAGAACTGGCACTATTAGCCACCGGACGCTGATGCATATGCTGGGGGGAGGATCTGAGCACCTATGGACATGTCCGGAGTGCAACGAAGATACCCCAACTGATAACTAACTAACTAACTAACTATAGCAAAGATTGTAGATGAACATGAAAAAGATTGGGACCTATTCCTGGGACCTGCACTAAGCGCAATACGCACAAATCAAAATGAGAGCACAGGGTTTTCACCATTTTATTTATTGCACGGGAGAGAGCCTATACTTCCCATTGACAATCTGTTAAAACCAAGACGTAAATATATGGGGGAAGATTTTCAGGAAGTTATTGTACAAGAAATTCACAAAGCGCATTTAAGGTTAAGGAACAATATAATTAAAGCTAGAGAAAGACAAAAAAGGTACAGAAACGAAAATATACAATTACAGGAATTTAAAGTAGGGGATAGAGTTTATTTTAAGAAGCATAGAAGGAACTCCAAATTTGATGCTCATTGGATTCCTGGGTATTATATTTTAGAAAGGTTAGGTACTGTATCATACATTATAAAGAACCAAATCACAGGACATGTAGCAAGGGCACACGTAGAGCACTTAAGAAGAGATAATGAAGATAAGAGAAATAATAATAATAATTATTAGTATTCCGACGACTTATATTCAGATGGACAACTCTTTAGGAGAGCTACAATACTCCCAGATCCGGTACAAAGTCAATTAATAACAACACCAGTTGACGATGATGCTTATGAACAGACAACACCGAAGACATTGATGAAAGAGGAAAAGAATACGCATGATGGTTGTTATGATAGTGAAAAATCTATAGAAGAAGAGATAATCGCTCCATTTAAAAATACCAGACAAGCAGTGAAAAGAAGAATAGATAGACAGAGAGAAATAGAAGTGAAAAGATAGAGGAGAATCAGGCAAAATTCATCAAGCGACGAGAACATGCCCCTACTCGAAAGGTCGTTAAGAAATTATGATAGACAGATTAGGTTGGATATAGAAAGGAAAAAATTAGCGGCTGCTAGAGATAGACATACAGATGAAGAAGACGAAATGGACGAAAATTCGGAATCTAATAGAGATAGTAGTATGAAGGAATATATTTCTTTATGAGAAGAGGAAGATATTGATGTGGAAATAGCGATCATACAGAAAAATTTAGAGTTACTGAAGAAATGGAGATATGGTAGATAAATAGATAGAAAAACCTGCAGATGGCAAGATGAAAAGTTTGTGCTTCAAAGAGGAAATTGATAGTTGATGAAATATAGTAGCTGTGTATTACATGTATCTTATAGAAACTATTGGCAAATAGTTGTGGTGAGTGGTCTTGAGGATATGATGTTGTGTATTTTATATATACGATATGCTGCGTAATATGGATGTAAATTATCGTCTGGTCTTGAAGGTGTATTTTTATTGACATTTGATTTTGAGAGTAGACTTGTTGAGTTTTCTTAATAGATAAATAATTTATTGTTAGTCCGTAAAAGTGACTAACAATGGATAGGATGTATGTCATATTATTTTGAATAATATCTTTCTTTGAATTGGTTGGTTACCTCTATTTGATATGAGGGGAAAGAAAAATGATATTTAAAAAACCTGGGGTATGATATCCTGTTGTGATTTTATTTTGCTTGACTCATGATTTAAGTTGAATTGTCTTGTGTGTTGAATGGTAATTACCTTGTTTACAAAAATGTTGAAAATTGTTAAAATTTAGTTCACAAACAGTTATGGTTTTGTCTAGAATAAAGGCAATACATGGGGCTTTATTTAAAACCCTTCGTTCAGAAAATAGTTAATAAACTTCTGAGGACTAGAAGAGAGACACATTCTCTTTATGAGTAATAAGTTCATGAGTACCTTCTGTTAGTAAGAAGATTGCTGTGATAATCAGCGTTAGTGTTTTAGGATAGGGAGGTTAATTACATTGTGGCTACGAAGTTGTGGAAACATATGCCATACTTAAATGGGGTTACTACACAAGTAAAAGGGTTCTGGGGGAGTTAAAAATAGGAGCTGCATTAAGTCAGCATTGATTGAATATATATGGATTGGATGCCATATTGGGGAAGAAAAGATTAACATGACTATCGTCTGTAACAGTGAGGTAAATGTGGGGAGATAGTTATTAGAAATGGATATTGAGGGGGCTGTGAATAGCAGAACATGTGGTTGAATATGCCAATAGACGGGAATACTTATCATGAGGGGGTAAATATAGGAACTGTGATAAACAGCGTTAATTTAAAAATATCTTCATGAAAAATGAGCATTATAAATGGTTTCATGATGGAACATGAAACATGTGAAATATAGTCATGCGTGTGGATGGCAGTACAAATATTGAGTATATATTTTCAGATCAACTTAATTTATAACAAACAGAGATATAAGTTCATAAGATGTGTTTTTGAAAAACTTTTATTTGTAAATGTTTTTGCGTTTGCAAGGGAGGTAAATGTGATTGTTTCCTGACTATTTCTTTGTGTCTTCATAACTGGGTGCGCACCCCATCATCATCATTATCTTTTCTGTTTATCCTGTCTTGATGTTGAGAGAGAATGAGAAGTTACGTGACGCAAACTGTATACTAACGACTTTTTTTTTTTAACAATTGTAATTGGAAATATCTTTATGAACTGCGTTTTTTTTTTTTGTAATGAAACCTTTTGTACTCAGAAACGAAGAAGAAGTAACAACGAAAATAGCAGTTAGCTATAAGAGAGTATTTTAAGAGACAAGTAGAGATGTTGAACTCGAAATAATAGGAATGAGGTTTAATATGGTTTAGAGAAATAATATTGGGCTAAGATGGTAGTGAGGGAAAGCAAAATGGGAATATGTAGGTTAGGGAAGTAAGACTTTTAAGAAAAGTCTTCTTAAAGAAAAGGAGGTATTATAACAGAGTTCCATCTCTGTTAGAAGGTTGGGAGATAGTTAATGGGAAATAAAGAAGGGTTTGGGAAATGGCGCACCCGTGAGCACTATGGAAAGGGGGGTTATTAGGCAAGCTCACGGGTGACGTCAAGGATAAACAGAGGTAGTTCTAACTTAGCCTGTGATCGGTCAAGATGTGTTCTCAAGAAGTTGTACAAATTTATACCTTTGGATAATAAAACCCATTTACACTTGACCAGGGCTTTGGTGTCATCTCTTGTGATTGCCTTTCACTTGTTCGCTCCGTTACACCCTCTCGGGATTCTCAGTGGTGAAGTGGTCAAGCCGTCTGACTCGGGCTCCGAAGGTTGTATGTTCGATTCCGGGCCGCGTCCTTCATTTCACGAGTGCATTTTTTCGGAGACTCTCGAGGGTCGTCGCTGGAGGTACGGAGTTTGCTTTTTTCGAAAGCCATATGAAAGAAACTGAGCCATATGGGATAAAAACCAGGTGCAATGCAGCCGACTCTGTCGATTTTAAGCTACTTCTTTCATTGCACCCACTCCCATGCGAATCCGGAATCGCCTTGTGTGTCATCTGAACTGGTGGGGCTTTCATTACTGTAAACATAAATTTGTTAGCTAGAAATCACTAGTTATTCAGCAAAACATCAAGGAAATGTCGCCGCTTTCGATGATTTAAGTTGTTTTTTGGACCTATCAAAGACATATTCCTTGGGTGGGGGTAAATATAAGACGGCTGGACAAATTTCATAACGAAGCTACAGACAGTTTTCAAAATAATTTGCGGGACATACTATAACAGGTAAGTCATGCAATGCAATAAACGGTAAAGACAACAGAGTAATGCCAGACCATAGAATCCAGTGAGACACTACACTGTCAAAAATGTCACATTGACCCCACCTATACAGACCGCTGGGACCTGTTTCCACCGCTGGTTCACTGGCCACCAGTGCGTGCGTGGTATCGTTAATGGTCGCCATATAATAAATATAATGGGAGCACAGCGTGAAGTCGACGTCTTTGATCTCGAACTTGGAGATGTTGGTGTTCAGCCGTGATGTGCTGGGAAAGTAGCACATGCGTAGATTATCCCCAAGACAGACTGTGGACAACAGCATATTGAGATTATTTCACAATATTGACCTGGATAATTAATTGACACATGAGCAAGGTGATTTCGTAGTCACCGACTGTCTAGACTAAATGGTCTGAGCGATACCGATTCTCCACAGCTTCACATTATCCATAAGTTTGAACCAGTCCATATGTACATATGTGTTTCGCAATGATCGTGAGCTGTAAGTAATCTTCTCGGTGTGTCCTTCTCTGTCTCTTTATATATTAATGTTTCATGTTGGTATCTTTCACTTTGTCAATTAATTTTTTGTTGTAGTCATCTATCTCTTTCCTGCCTGGCATATTTCGCTGCATCTCATAAGGTATATGATGCAGAAATCAATCTTAATTTCGAGAAGACAGTTTTGTGAAAACTTAAAGACATGATTTTTTTTTAGCATATCCTTTACAGGACTTAGCTGTCAACACCAGCATCTTTCAGCTGTATGTTGATCTCTTGGCAAGATTACGCTCAGTAGTTTGCCATTGCTTTCTGAGCGACCGGCTCAGTATCCCGCAAGTCACGAGCGGGGGTAGAACCGGCTCAGCTCTCGCTCCGCTACGAGACTCTGTGTGATAAACGGGATTACAGAGAGAAAGTGTTGTAACCCCACAGCCAGAGAGACCGGCAACAAAGACATCATAGTCAGTGTAAAGTTACCGTGGCAGACAACTGAAATTACCCATCCACATATCCTCAATTCACCTACACACCCCCCACCCAACCACACACACACCCTAGGCACACATCCATGCCCCCCCCCCCCCCCCCAATCCACACACCCCACACCTACACTTCTCCCCACCCACACACCCACCCACCAACCACACATCCCATCCACCCACACCCAACGCACACATACATTCCCCATCCTACACATCTCCCCGTCATCTCACATATTCCGCACCTACCCACACACAAAGAGATAACAAACGAACGAACGAATGAACGAACGAACGAACGAACAAACAAACTTTATTTTAAAAGGGTAACAAATTTAGCACTCAGGCCCGTGTTACTTTCGGCCCTTTCGATCACTCATCTTTCATTCATCAAATGTGCATGTTACATTTACATAGGAAAAAAAAAACACATTGTCAAATGGATTTTGTAAGCATAAACAATGCATATTACGCATGGTACATTCACATGGGGAAATAAACCATTGTCAAATGGATTTTGTAAGCATAAACAATGCATATTACGCATGGTACATTCGCATGGGGTGGGGGGGGGAGGGGGGACATTGTCAAATGAAAGTTGTAAACATAAACAGTGCATATGTTGTGAGACACATCCCCCATCCACATTCACACCCCGCAGCCACCCACACATCCCTCAGCCACCCACACATCCCCCACCCACTACACCCCACCCCCATACCTCCACGCACTCACACAGACTCAGGCAAACATATATTCCGCGACCCACCCACTGATCCCCCACCCACACACATTTCCCCAGACACACTTACATCCCCCACCCATCCCATAACCGACATGCACACACCCACCCACATATTCTCCACCACCCACCCACACACCCGTAACCACCCAGCAAAACACACATCACAAAACCACACACACATAACTCCTTCTACCCACACATCCCGCACCTATCCACACATACACCCCGCACCCTCACAATTTTCCCCACCCACCCACATACATATCAGCCAACCTACACCTACTCACCCACCCAATATCCGCCACCTCTCAACTACACATCCCCCACCTATACACACATCCCCACCCACAAACACATCTCCCCACCTGCCCACACAAAACCCCCACCATAAACACCCAAAAAATAACACACCTCCCACCCACACACACACCCCACCACCCACATATACCCCACCCACACACATCCGCCGCTCACACACATCTTCCCACAAACACTCACATCCCCCAACCATACACACATCTCTCGCACACATCCACACACTTACGTACTTATCCATCAACCACTCACACCGACACATCACCCACCCGCCCTTCAACACATGCGTCTCTCATCTACCCTCCCACCCACACACACCCCAACCAACCAGCCAAACACACATCCCCCATCCTCATATACATCCATCATCCACTTGCACATCACACACCTCCCCCACCTCTCACACATCTCCCCTCCCACACAAAGAGAGAAAGAGAGAGAGAGAGAGAGAGAGAGAGGGGGGGGTGGGTAGAATGGGGGTGTGTAGTGGGGTGTGTGTGTAGAGAAAGGTTGTAGAAAGGTGGTGTATAGAGAGAGGTGTGTAGAGGAAGTAGTGTGTAGATGGAGGTGTAGAGACTGAGGTTTGTGAAGAGAGAGACGTATGAGTAAATGGGTGCGTATAGAGGGAGGTGAAAGGAGGGACACCGTGACGCTCTGTATTTATATGCCAACGTGAGACTCTGTCTATGCGTCAACGTGACGCTCTCTGTCTATGTGACAACGTGGGGCTTTATGACCTGCGTCAGCATGACTTTGTCTATGTGTCAGCTTGACACTATGTGTCAGCATGGCTGTCTATGTTCCAGCTTAACTATCTATGTGCCAGCGCGATTCTATCTATGTGCAAGCGTGACTCTATGTGTCATCGTGACCCTGTCTTTGTATCAGCGTGACTCTGTGTATCAGCGTGACGCTGTGTATCAACGTCACGGTGTATCAGCGTGACTCTGTGTATCATCGTGACTGTGTGTATCAACGTGATTATGTGTATCAGCGTGACTATGTGTATCAGCGTGACTCCGTCTACATTTGTTTTTGAGTCTATCTATGGGTCAGAGTGACTTTGTGTATCAGTGAGATTCTGCCTTTCAGTGTGCTAGCGTAACTCTTTGTCTGTGTATCAACGTGATTATATCTGTCTATGTATCAGCGTGATCCTGTCAGTGTATCAACATGCTTGTCTATCTGGTGCACCAGCGTGACTCTGATTGTGTGTCAGTGTGACTCTGACTGTATGTCAGTGTGACTCTGTCTATGTATCAAAGTACCATGTCAATGTATCAGCATGACTCTGTCCCCCTTTATGTGTGCTAGCGTGAATGTCTGTCTGTGTATCAACGTGATTATGTCTGTGTTTTAGCGTGACCCTGTCTTTGTATCAGCATGACTGTGTATATGTCCTTTAGCGTGACACAGTCTGTCTGTCAGCGTGACTTAGCCTGTGTGTCAGCCGATCTGTGAGAATTCCTTACACAACACTTGCAGTCTCTTTGATTGTCAATAGAGGCATTAAAACAGCGCATACACAAATTCGAACTTTTTACGGCGATCTGCGTTGTGGTAAACGCTCCAAGGGTGACCAGAAGAACGCTTTACAGACACTGAAAATCTCACGGATAGTTTTTGGAATTCATCTTGACACCTGGCCGACTGCTGCCAAAGACCGAAATTCGTGGCGTACATCATTACGCAAGGGTGCAGTCAATAATGAAGCAACCAGGACTGCAAGAGCTATGAAGAAGAGGCTGAACAGAAAAACCACTGCAGGCGATCATCCTCCTGGAACGTCAAGCATTCTTTGCTACATTGTCAAACAACATTTCGAGCCAAAATAGGCCTTATCAGCCATCTTGGAACTCACGGCTCCATACTTTCAACACCACTGGATGAAATGAATGGTCATCGTCATTCTTGATGGACAAACAACAAAAACAAATTCAGGAGTCTTATTGGCGCTCATAGAATAGATCAAAGAAGTAGCGACTAAAAGACACACTAGACAAAGTAAACAATTAAAAGCTACAGGAACCATATATGTGTTAGCGCGATGGCGAGTCGTCGAGGGACACATGTTTCTACAGCCGACACCTGTGTATTTTTGTTGTTGTTGATAGTTTCGGATCCTAGTATGTTAACATTTCAAATGTTATTTTTGTCTAGTGTGTTCTGTAAATCTCTACTTCCTTCTCCTGTCTCTATGAGCGAAATTTGGACGTTAGTATGCGTAGAGGGATGTATGTAGAGGGTTATTTGTGAAGCTAGAGGGAGAGAGAGAGAGAGAGGGGTATGAGTAGAGGGATGTGTGTGCAGCTAAATGTGTGTAGAGGAAGGTTTGGAGGAGAGAGGAGAGAGAAAGAGAGAGAGAGAGAGAGAGAGAGAGAGAGAGAGAGAGAGAGAGAGAGAGAGATCGGCACCATTTGGTAAGGTATTGGTGCATGATAAGACATAAGTTGTCGGGCCAATTTGGAATCATGTGTATAGTACTTGAAGAGAATGATGCTGTAGGGAGTGACCAGACGTTCTGAACACTTAAGAAAGGCCAGACAGACACATAATCAGACCGCTACTGGTACACTTTCTAGTGGGGCTCTTCACTGGCTGTTGCAGATAAGGACGTATGGGAATGTTACGAGTGCTGAGATGTCGGTTCTTGACTCAACTTGTGAATATTCTGTGACCAGCATGGTGTTGGTCAGCCCCGACATGTTCTTCCAGAAGCTACGCCTTCTATTGCTGTTCTTTCCAAATCTGTATGACATGTCATGTGACCTTAGTGTAAGCATTTCAAAGACATGGTTTATGTGCCAGTTGTCTGTCCATGTCTCATTTGAGGACAGTAATACTTGGACATTATGCATACTTACGGTGATATTGACATATCACATGAATGATAGAAATCAGGAGATAGCTAGCCCCCGGCATCGAGTACAGCAACAGTCTATTCACTCGACTATTGAATGCGTGCACACCATGCCATCATTCTCTGGATGTAGAAATTAAAAACACATATATTTATATATTTTAAATATCTGTGACGTAAGGCAGACATGTGGCCATTTAATTCGTCTTCTATCTCTTCTTCTTTTCATTCTTATGAGAATGTAGCATGCACCATTGATGAACGAAAGTTCCGTGATTGGAAAGGCCTATTGCAAGACGGGCCCGAGTGCCCAATGTGTGACCCATTGGAAATAAAGTTCGCTCATTCGATCGTTCTTCCATCAGTACATTCGTTCGTTCGATCAGTCGTTCGGTCGTTCGATCGGCCGGTCGATCGGTGGGTCTTTCGTTCGTTGGTTCGTTCGTTGTTTCGTTAGTTGGTTCGTTCTTCTTCTTCTTCTTCTTCTTCTTCTTTCTTCTTCTTCTTCTTCTTCTTCTTCTTCTTCTTCTTCTTCTTCTTCTTCTTCTTCTTCTTCTTCTTCTTCTTCTTCTTCTTCTTCTTCTTCTTCTTCTTCTTCTTCTTCTGCTTCCTCTTCTTCCTCTTTTCTTCTTCTTCAACTTTCTCCCATTCTTCTTCTTCCTCTTCTTCTTCTTCTTCCTCTTCCTATTCTTCCTCTTTTCTTCTTCTTCAACTTTCCCACATTCTTCTTCTTCTTCTTCTTCTTCTTCTTCTTCTTCTTCTTCTTCTTCTTCTTCTTCTTCTTCTTCTTTTTTTTCTTCTTCTTCTTCTTCTTCTTCTTCTTCTTCTTCTTCTTCTTCTTCTTCTTCTTCTTCTTCTTCTTCTTCTTCTTCTTCTTCTTCTTCTTCTTCTTCTTCTTCTTCTTCTTCTTCTTCTTCTTCTTCTTCTTCTTCTTCTTCTTCTTCTTCTTCTTCTTCTTCTTCTTCTTCTTCTTCTTCTTCTTCTTCTTCTTCTTCTTCTTCTTCTTCTTCTTCTTCTTCTTCTTCTTCTTCTTCTTCTTCTTCTTCTTCTTCTTCTTCTTCTGCTGCTGCTGCTGCTGCTGCTGCTGCTGCTGCTGCTGCTGCTGCTGCTACTACTACTACCACCACCACCACTACTACTACTACTACTACTACTACTACTACTACTACTACTATTACTACTACTACTACTACTACTACTACTACCACCACCACCACCACCACTACTACTACTACTACTACTACTACTACTACTACTACTACTACTACTACTACTACTACTACTACCACTACTACTACTACTACTACTACTTCTTCTTCTTCCTCTACTACTGCTACTACTACTTCCTCTCTGAAGACAGTGTCAGGCGGGGAGTCTGACAGTAGTTTATGCTTATATAGGTCCAGACACTTGGCCAGGCGGGAAGTTTGACAGAAGTACAGCCTCATACAAGTCCAGACGTTTCTTGTGAGGCACTCAGCTGAGGATTATGACTGAACGCCTCTAAGTCAAATCCCCCGGACGTGAGGGCCTAGCCGTTACTCACCTCCTGTTGCATTGAGGTTGATGCTGAACTGGCAGCATCTGCAGCCTACCTTGTTCCATATGTTCTCTGAATCCACAAACAGGTATGGTAAAGACGGTAAGGTGCCACTTACATTACTACGTTTTCTTCCTCTTCTTCTTTGTCTTCTTCTTCGCAAATCTCCCCACCCCACACTCCTTATACACGAAAAACTGTCCTATCTGTTTTTGTCGTCTCATATCCCTTTATGTCTTTATACTAGTAATAGTATTCATCCCTTCTGTAATTGCCCCCCCCCCCCTTTCCACCCCATGATTTTAGGTACCCCGCTATTTCTTATACCGCATCGGTTCCAGTTAAGAGAGTGTCTAGTTATAGTGTTCTCGGGTTTTCTCAATGTGTGTCATATCTAGCATGTTTTCTCAGTGTGTGTCATCTCCAGTATGTTTTCTCAGTGTGTGTCATATCCAGCATGTTTTCTCAGTATGTATCATATCCAGCATGTTTTCTCAGTATGTATCATATCCAGCATGTTTTCTCAGTATGTATCATATCCAGCATGTTTTCTCAGTGTGTGTCATGTCTAGCATGTTTTCTCAGTGTGTATCATATCCAGCATGTTTTCTCAGTGTGTATCATATCCAGCATGTTTTCTCAGTGTGTATCATATCCAGCATGTTTTCTCAGTATGTGTGTCATATCCAGCATGTTTTCTCAGTATGTATCATATCCAGCATGTTTTCTCAGTGTGTGTCATATCTAGCATGTTTTCTCAGTGTGTATCATATCCAGCATGTTTTCTCAGTATGTATCATATCCAGCATGTTTTCTCAGTGTGTGTCATATCTAGCATGTTTTCTCAGTATGTATCATATCCAGCATGTTTTCTCAGTGTGTATCATATCCAGCATGTTTTCTCAGTATGTATCATATCCAGTATGTTTTCTCAGTATGTATCATATCCAGCATGTTTTCTCAGTGTGTGTCATATCCAGCATGTTTTCTCAGTATGTATCATATCCAGCATGTTTTCTCAGTGTGTATCATATCCAGCATGTTTTCTCAGTGTGTTTCATATCCAGCATGTTTTCTCAGCGTGGGTCATATCCAGTATGTTTTCTCAATGTGTGTCATATCCAGTATGTTTTCTCAGTGTGTGTCGTATCCAGCATGTTTTCTCAGTGTGTGTCGTATCCAGCATGTTTTCTCAGTGTGTGTCATATCTAGCATGTTTTCTCAGTGTGTGTCATATCCAGTATGTTTTCTCAATGTGTGTCATATCCAGTATGTTTTCTCAGTGTGTATCATATCCAGCATGTTTTCTCAGTGTGTTTCATATCCAGCATGTTTTCTCAGCGTGGGTCATATCCAGTATGTTTTCTCAATGTGTGTCATATCCAGCATGTTTTCTCAGTGTGTGTCATATCTAGCATGTTTTCTCAGTGTGTGTCATATCTAGCATATTTTCTCAGTATGTGTTATATCCAGCATGTTTTCTCAGTATGTGTCATATCCAGTATGTTTTCTCAGTGTGTGTCATATCCAGCATGTGTCCTCAGTGTGAGACAAATCCAGCATGTTTTCTCAGTGTGTATCATATCCAGCATGTTTTCTCAGTATGTATCATATCCAGTATGTTTTCTCAGTATGTATCATATCCAGCATGTTTTCTCAGTGTGTGTCATATCCAGCATGTTTTCTCAGTATGTATCATATCCAGCATGTTTTCTCAGTGTGTATCATATCCAGCATGTTTTCTCAGTGTGTTTCATATCCAGCATGTTTTCTCAGCGTGGGTCATATCCAGTATGTTTTCTCAATGTGTGTCATATCCAGTATGTTTTCTCAGTGTGTGTCGTATCCAGCATGTTTTCTCAGTGTGTGTCGTATCCAGCATGTTTTCTCAGTGTGTGTCATATCTAGCATGTTTTCTCAGTGTGTGTCATATCCAGTATGTTTTCTCAATGTGTGTCATATCCAGTATGTTTTCTCAGTGTGTATCATATCCAGCATGTTTTCTCAGTGTGTTTCATATCCAGCATGTTTTCTCAGCGTGGGTCATATCCAGTATGTTTTCTCAATGTGTGTCATATCCAGCATGTTTTCTCAGTGTGTGTCATATCTAGCATGTTTTCTCAGTGTGTGTCATATCTAGCATATTTTCTCAGTATGTGTTATATCCAGCATGTTTTCTCAGTATGTGTCATATCCAGTATGTTTTCTCAGTGTGTGTCATATCCAGCATGTGTCCTCAGTGTGAGACAAATCCAGCATGTTTTCTTAGTGTGTGTCATATTCAGCATGTTTTTTCAGTGTGTGTCCTGTCCAGCATATTTTCTCAATGTGTGTCCCATCCAGCATGTTTTCTCAGTGTGTGTCCTACCCAACTAGTTTTCTCAGTGTGTGTCCTATAGTCAAGGTCCTAGAGATAGCATAACTGAGGACAGAGGACAGACATAGGACATGGGAAGAGTACGGCGGTAGTAGAACGGTCCAGCCGCCTAGGACAGTAGGTTAGGAACAGGACTGTGCCTTGAGTGACGGGACAGGTTCACCTTGGACGGAATGACGTAGTACGCCTGATTCGACAGGCGAGTGCAGGACAGACGTGACTAGCACAACCTCTCACGGACTTCACGAGGGTCAAGCACCTCGTGACCACCGAACTGAGTAGGAAACGAGAGACGAGACCCGGACACGGATGAGAGAGGATGTGTGACTGTGTGGAGAGGACGAATGGACTAATGCTTAGACTTCAGTGAGAGTGAATATTATCACTACTTAACGTGTGTTGATGTGCTTGGCGAAACACAAGCGCGCATTTTCTTGATAGTTGCGCAAGAGTAATTTCTGAAAGCTGTACGAGAGTGTTATTGGGGTTGTGCAAATAATCCTGTGATATTTAAGATAGTGTTTATGATGTATAACAATTAAATAAGATATATCGCATTCATGTTTTCACGCCTCATTTGTACTCGCACCATCTGCCTGTCTGAACCCACTATATAAACTCCACGAGACGTTGACACCTATCCAGCATGCTTTTTCAGTGTCTTATCCAGCATGCGTTCTCAGTGTGTGTCCTGTCCAGGATGTTTTGTTCATCGCTTGATTCACACTGATCTGCCCTGTTGTCTTGCAAGCTTGCCAAGGTCTTCTCATTAATTGACAAAGACACTCTTTGCAAATTTCCTATAGTTATATATAGTTGGTTGGTTGGTTGGTTGGTTGGTTGGTTGGTTGGTTGGTTGGTTGGTTGGTTGGTTGGTTGGTTGGTGGGTGGGTTGGTGGGTGGGTGGGTGGGTGGGTGGGTGGGTGGGGGCTGGGTGGGTGGGTGGGGTGGGGTGGGGTGGGGTGGGTGGGTGGGTGGGTGGGTGGTTGGTTAGGTTAGGTTAGGTTAGGTTAGGTTAGGTTAGGTTGATTAGGTTAGTTAGTTAGTTAGTTAGTTAGTTAGTTAGTTAGTTAGTTAGTTAGTTAGTTAGTTAGTTAGTTAGTTAGTTAGTTAGTTAGTTAGTTAGTTAGTTAGTTAGTTAGTTAGTTAGTTAGTTAGTTAGTTAGTTAGTTAGTTAGTTAGTTAGTTAGTTAGTTAGTTAGTTAGTTAGTTAGTTAGTTAGTTAGTTAGTTAGTTAGTTAGTTAGTTAGTTAGTTAGTTAGTTAGTTAGTTAGTTAGTTAGTTAGTTAGTTAGTTAGTTAGTTAGTTAGTTAGTTAGTTAGTTAGTTAGTTAGTTAGTTAGTTAGTTAGTTAGTTAGTTAGTTAGTTAGTTAGTTAGTTAGTTAGTTAGTTAGTTAGTTAGTTAGTTAGTTAGTTAGTTAGTTAGTTAGTTAGTTAGTTAGTTAGTTAGTTAGTTAGTTAGTTAGTTAGTTAGTTAGTTAGTTAGTTAGTTAGTTAGTTAGTTAGTTAGTTAGTTAGTTAGTTAGTTAGTTAGTTAGTTAGTTAGTTAGTTAGTTAGTTAGTTAGTTAGTTAGTTAGTTAGTTAGTTAGTTAGTTAGTTAGTTAGTTAGTTAGTTAGTTAGTTAGTTAGTTAGTTAGTTAGTTAGTTAGTTAGTTAGTTAGTTAGTTAGTTAGTTAGTTAGTTAGTTAGTTAGTTAGTTAGTTAGTTAGTTAGTTAGTTAGTTAGTTAGTTAGTTAGTTAGTTAGTTAGTTAGTTAGTTAGTTAGTTAGTTAGTTAGTTAGTTAGTTAGTTAGTTAGTTAGTTAGTTAGTTAGTTAGTTAGTTAGTTAGTTAGTTAGTTAGTTAGTTAGTTAGTTAGTTAGTTAGTTAGTTAGTTAGTTAGTTAGTTAGTTAGTTAGTTAGTTAGTTAGTTAGTTAGTTAGTTAGTTAGTTAGTTAGTTAGTTAGTTAGTTAGAGGTTCTAACTTCATGGCAACGGGTCGTCTCCATTATGCTCCATTCCCGTGCCAGCGAATATCGCACAACATACTCCCCACTGTCCAATGTGAAAAGTGGAATAGACGGAAGTCTCGGCAATCCAACAGCCAGCACAGTACACTGTGCATAATGCCGCCGTCAGAATGTAAACACAAAATTCATCCGCGAATACCACAGTTCATCGTCGATGGACTTGGCAGTCACCAGCAAGACCTCACCGACCCGGGTTTTCTCACATGGCTCGGTCTTTTACCGCAGGGCAACCCGCCGAAAGTGTCGCATGAAGCACGAACTCCGCAGCTTCAGCGCCGACTCCCAGGAGTCTCCCGAAAATGCACTCGTGAACCGAAAGGGCAAAGCTGTCATTTCAGCAACCGCCAGCAGCCATTGTTCCGAACATGCAGTTCACTGTACATGACAGATGTAAAAGCATTCAACGCGAATTTCACAGCTCACGGTGTCGCCCACGCACTCACTCAGTAGCAGAGCGACGGAACAATGTACTACCAGTCCAACATGAGGAAAATGTGATTGCAAACCGAAGCCACAAGCATAAACACGCTACAGGCCTCAACGGCTCAACGCCTAACCGCCATGCTGGCGACCGGAAGTAGTTATAAATAATGTTCCGTCGGTTCCCTGGCCGAGAGGTTAGCAGCTTTCTTCGTAATCCCGAATACTCTCGTGGTTGACGTGAGCGCACGAGAATTGGAAGCGGTTCGAGTCGCGCCAGTGACTTATCAGAGTATGGAACCGGTCGTTCAGAAAGTCGTGGCGTATTGATGAGCGTAATCTAACCTAGGAATCAACATACAGCTGAAAGATGCTGGTGTTGACCGCAATATCCTGAAACAGGATGGAAACGCGGGGCAAAATATAATGTTCCACTTTCATTAGCCTCTTGCAGACAATCGTTGGTAATTTACTTCGGTAGTCCTTGTATTTGCATAATTGGTCTCAAAAACCACATTTTGGTTTCCTCAAAGCTCTGCCAAATGTTTCCGTTCACCCTCCTTAATGAATTGGTTCTATATTATAATCATGATCATTATCCAGTGTCTTGCCGGCTGACGTGGACGATCGTGCTTTTCCACAAATTGCGTGGATCAACGCGTATGTTGACTCCATGCCTTGACGCAAGACTTTCAAGAATTGTATCACACCGTCTTCCTCTCTTTTTCCATAAATCTGTCCGGTTTAGCGGTCGGAGCGATTAGGGGATGCACCGCTTGGTGGTATCTTGCCTATGGACAAGGAGGATGTGGTCGTGCGCTTGTGGGACCAGGTAGAGAAGGCGGAGGAACAGATTGAGAACCCATATGTGGAAAGAATGAGATTACGGGGGATCGGCAGGGGTTCTGGAAGAATCTCAAAACTGAGAGGGAAGACCAGGAGAACTTTTAATCAGTTAACGGTGGGAACAATTAGTAGTATGACTCTTAGCTGGCTGTTGAACGAGGGGACTGAGCATGTATGGGAATGTCCTGAGTGCAGTGATGTCTGTTCTTAACTCAACTCAACTCAACTGTCCGGTTTGTCACAACATGTTCCAATTTGTGTCTTCTCATAATGTGGCCACAAAAGATGGCTGCTTCTTTATGATGTTTGTGATAAGTTGTCCTTGCGACTTGGTTAGTTGTATATCCTTAACAGTATGTTGCAGTCAACCGCAGCATTTATTGGCTTTTTGTGATTCCTTGACAAGTTTATTTCAGTATTTTGTCATTACTTTCTGAATGACATTCTTACCAATTAGTAAAAACCAACACAAGGCGGTGTGCTGCCAAACCGCAGCGCCTTCGTCCGTAACCCCTTCGACACAGGTGACCCAGCTTCTCTCATAACGTCCAGATTGCTCATTTTGCCGGTACAGTTTATTTTCAGCATTCTTCTTTGAAATCAAATCTCCAAGGCGCCCAGGGTCTGTTTACTAGATGTCCATGATTCGTAGCCGTATGTTAAAATTGGTTCTGTGTAACAGTTTAGTTTTCTCACTAGCCACTTGTTAGGAGCAGGCGTTGGGGTGATGATTTGTACACGTAATTGGAAAGACAGGACATGTAAATGGAGCATCCGTTGCGACTTTTCCCCAGAGCATGCTGGTGTGTTAGGAAATGAGCAGGTGGACAAATTGGCTGGATCTGCACCACTGGGTGGAGTCTTGTTGTGTGATAAGGCAACCGTGTTCAGGGCGATTCGGGATGACGTGTATTGTATGAAAGAACAGCTACACCATCATGGCCTGGAAGGAACGGTGCAGCATAGAGTGACGAGAGAATCTTGCCGATACTCAGTTATCCGAGGACAGGCCAGGTGCAAAAAAACTCCATCGGATTGCAACCAGAATTAGAAAAGGGGCTATTCGCTAGCTGTTGAAGATGAGGACGGAGTATATGTGGGAACGTCCTGAGTGCAGTGATGTCGGTTCTTGACTCAAGGGATAATGATCCATTCAGATCCACTTCTGATGAGAAAAGTCATTACATGGCTGGTTAATACACAGTAGACGGGACGTGTGGAAACAATGGAATGGAGTATGGAATTGTAGTCTGAACTTCTGGAGTCTCCCTGGGTAAGATTGTGGTCAATGTGTGGACATTCGGTAGCCAATTTAGAGTTACATCCAGACAAGTGGAGAGGGGGGGGGGGTGTGGTCTTGGGGCTCGACGTGTGTCACTGACTAGAAACAAGTGGATCGGATCACTAAGATAGTGCATCGGATGTGTAGCTTACTCCAAGAATCTGGACATGGTAGGTACATATTTGAAAGCATTACACACTTTAGAATACACCCCCTCCCCCACAGCGGTGTACAAGGGTATCATGATTACTCCGTTTTCCTCTGACGTATATCATTGGTCCAGGTTCAGTCATTACATGGACAGGATGAAGTAGTTCCGGCCAGGGTGTTCTAGAGTCGACACAGACTACCAACCTGAGACAAGTCAAGTCAAGGACAGGTGCACACGTTTTCAGGAGTCTCAAATATCCTGCTAGACCCGTGTATACCGACGCGCTGTGAGTGATATGGTCCGTATCAGGCCGACAGACAGAATCTAACGTGACCTTTACCAGAGCTGAGTCTAACATCTTCATACAAAATATAGACACAGGGGTGTGTCCCTGGATCGGCAACTTATGACAACTTCAAGGTCCTATGTCCTTTTGTTGACCCTCACATGGAATAGACGTTAGAAATGTAAATTAGAAGATAATATGATTGATTGATTGATGTAGGATCCGACATCACAGCATTCGGGGCATTCCCATAATCGCTCCGTCCCCATCCTCAGCAGCCAGCGAAGAGTTCCAACACTAATAGTACCAGTAGCAATCTGAGTATATGTCCATCTCGCCTTTACTCTGAGCGTCGAGCGTCGGCCAGATCCCTCTTCACTCCTCGCTGCCCCATTCTTCCCAGACTATGGTGATCCATTTGCTCCTTCAAGGTGTACACGTGCTCCCATAAGGCCGCAAACAACGTCTGCCTTGTCATGCATCAATACTCCACCAACTTTTGCCGAGTCAGCCAATCCTTTCGCCTGTTCATTCCCCAGCACACCGGCATGCCCCGGAGAAGATTCAAGTGATGCTTGCCATACGTGACCCCCGAAGCAAAGCAAGCCACTCTGCACGAAGCCTGCCTGTCCTCACCCTCCTCAGCATGCTTTCTGAGTCAGTTACAATAACGATGTATTGTATGTATGTATCGTGTTTTCCATCCAGTGGAACGCTGCATTGACCGCTTCCACCTCCATTCTTAAGTTAGATGTTGTGATATCATACGTCAGACACTCCTGCACCAAACGTCGACCATTAGCTTTTGCTAAGAATCCCCAGGCACTTCTCCTACCTCTCAGCACCGAACCATCTGTGTAGATAATTACATTACCCGGGCGAGCATTATCCTGAATTAGTTGCTGGATTTCCACTTCCGTGGCCCCTGCTGGCCAATCCCTGCACTCCCGGCTCAATGTGATTATAACTCTGAGTAGAAGAAAATAAAGAAGCAGCACTAGAAGAAGAATACAAGGAGAGGAAGATGGAGGAGAGTGAGGAAGGACAAACGAAAACATGAAGAAGATGAAGAGGACTAAATATATGCGCTTCATAAACAAGTTACCTGCACAAACAAAACAAAAGGCCGTGCCATGTTATGTTTGCATTCGTGACGTTTTACGTAACAGAAGCTAGCAACATAATGAACGCACACAGAAGACAAGTGTGCAACCAGCATACTTATTTGTACTGTACTGACAGCTTGCCGTTTGACAGACGATAAATGTTGCGCTTTAAAAACTATAACAATCTCTCCATAGCACAAAGCCTGGGCTGAATTGTAGAGACCATGTGTTGCTCATGCAGCATGATCCCTCTCTCGACCTGCCTAGATTATTCCAGAGTAAAGGTAACACCAACACGTCTGTAACAAGACAAGCTCCAGAAGCTGATGGGGTTGAGTTGAGTTGTTGAGTTGAGCTAAGAACTGACATCACTGCACTCAGGACATTCCCATACGCACTCCGTACTTCGTTTATCAGCCAGCGAAGAGTCATACAACTAATCGTTCCCACCGTTATCTGATTGCTAGTTCTCCAGGTCGTCTTACAAAAGATTTAAGATTCTTCCAGAACCCCTGTCTATCCCCCGCAATATCGGAACCAACAACAATATATCCTGGCCTGCCACAGGGATCACCATTATCTCCGGTGCTGTTGAACGCCTACACTGTGAGAATCACCAGCGAGTAGATCACTGGACCGGGTAGGACATTGTCATATGCCGACGATGTTTTAGTTTATCGTCAGGGTAAATATAGAGATCAGGTTGCTGTGGAACTACAAACCAAACTCAATCGCATAAGTACCTGGTGTGTTGAAGCTGGGGCAATGGTCAACCCAACAAAGGCAACAGTGACATGGTTCTCTTTGAATAATCATATTGTCAACACTCCAACACCACCTGTACATCTGTGTTCAGAGACTATGGAAAGAACGCAGGCAATGAAATACCTGGGGATACGTTTTGATCGAAGCCTTGCTTATAATGAGCACATAGACCTGGTGATCACAAAGGCCAAGCGGGGTTTGGCTGCGATGCAGGTGATGGCGGCAGCAAATTGTGAGCAGCGCATCTATGTCTCATATACAAGGGGCTGGTCATGTTTGTTTTTGAGTATGCGATGGCGATCCTGACTCTCAGCCGTAAGCAGATAGAAATGATGGAAAGGATACACAACGAAGCTGTGTGCATTATTCTTGGATGTGCAAGAAATAAAGCATGCAGAGCGATGCATTATCTTCTTGATTTTCCAACCATTGAAGACAGAATACAAATATGCAGCGCACGTGCCTAACTCAGAGTTAAAGCAAACACACAACATCCACTACATAGTGAAATTGTGAAGGTGAAGGGCAGCAGGTTAAAAAGAGGAAGGTCGTAGATATGTCAAGCCGAAAACATTCGTCAACAGGTGTTCACTTGAGGACTTAGAACCTGGTGAGGAGTGGGTACAAGTGCCAAAACATGTATGTACGCTCTTTTCAGTTTGCATAAAACTATACAGAAAATGCAGACAAGCAAATCCGGCTGCTGTGGAGGCGGAAGTACAAGCGTTGATTTTCGAGAATTCGTTAGACGGTTATGCTGTCATTTACACATATGGGTCGGTCGTACGACATATGAAAAGCTCATGGGCCTTTACGGCTCAGGCCGGAGGGAGAATTGTGAAGGAGGACTCTGGTGCTTTTGTTGTGACCAGTCATGGCAGTAAGTACAGCAATAACATGGCTCGAGACACAGACATTCACTAGGGCATGTTTCCTTAGGGACTCAATGAGCATGCTCAAGATGATAAAGGTGAGGTGGATCTGAAGAGAGTGGTTGCTGTCTCTGGAGCGGTCTCGGCTGGCAAAGATTAGTTTCATCTTCGTGCCAGGACATGTGGGAGTACAAGAAAATGTGCGGGCTGACAAGCTCGCAGGTAAGGCTACTGTGGCGGGAGGACGCGGCATGGACAAGGCTGACATTCTGAATACTCTACGAGAAGAAAGACTTTTGTTAGAACCAAGTGATGGCTGTGAATCTACAACCATGGTCAGACTGCGAGAACAGCAAATTAAAAGATGTGTGGCCAAACAAGAACACTACGCAGGAAGCCAAAGAAGATTAATAAATCAACACAGAACTGGTGTCGTTAGCCGCTACACGCTGCGAAATTTGCTGAGGATGGGATCCGAGCACTTATGAACTGAATGGTTCGATGTGCAATGAGGATGATCTTTCGACTAACTAACTAACTAACTAACTAACTAACTAACTAACTAACTAACTAACTAACTAACTAACTAACTAACTAACTAACTAACTAACTAACTAACTAACTAACTAACTAACTAACTAACTAACTAACTAACTAACTAACTAACTAACTAACTAACTAACTAACTAACTAACTAACTAACTAACTAACTAACTAACTAACTAACTAACTAACTAACTAACTAACTAACTAACTAACTAACTAACTAACTAACTAACTAACTAACCAACTATCATTCTTTCCACATACGGGATTTCAATACGTTCCCCTGCCTTCTCCACCTGGTCCCACAGGCGCTCGACCAGCTCTCCTTTGTCAGTAGGCAAGCTACCACCAAGAGGTCCATTCCCTACCAGCCTATCAGCCTGTTCATTTACCCTTACTCCCGCATGTAGTTCTCTCATAATCATCAGCTCATGGCGTCTTGGGTAGTGTGGTGAAAATGGATGTAATCAAATCATTGGGAATTTACCCATACACCGTTTCATAATTTTGTGATATCAATGCCAAAACTCATCCATTCATTCATTTATTCATTCAGTAGCATGTCATATGCAGAATCTCTCTCCCATAACAATCTTCCTTAAAAATGTACGGCCATAAGCAAGATGTCTCACATCCGATACACTCATCTGGATATCATCTGTCACATCCTGCAGCCATCTTGTCTTTGGCCTCCCTCTTCCTCTTTTCCCGGGCAAATACCCATCCATTATTGTTCTCTCCAAACTTTCATGACGTTTAAAGTGACCAAACATTTCAATTTTCTTTGCTGTATAGTCTTCAGTAGCCAACCGTCTTCAATATTCATATCTTGTCTTTGGATGCATTTGTTCTTTTATGTATCCACGATGTCAAAGCTTGATAATGATTTTATCATTTCTGTTGTTATCTTGTCGGGACTTGCAGCCTTTCCTTCTTTCGTCTTTTTAAAAGCCTTCTCTAATTCAGCATGTAATATTTTTTGGTTCATCTTGAGATGTATACAGCATTGGTTTATTGACCGTGATATTCCAGAAAAAATCTTCTGTGTATTTTGTCCATCTTTCTATTATATCGGTATTATTAATAATAATTTTTCCATTGTTTCTTCTGACACAACCATTTCCTGTTATATTATTTTGCTTCTTTGTAACTATTTGTATATGTCATGCAATTCTTTTGTGATTTGTTTTATGTTTAGATCCTCTATCTTCTGCACATGTGACGTATTTCTTTGTATACTATAAAATTATATAAAATACCAGCTGACCGGGCCCGGCTTCGCCCAGTCACTGGTGGGGAGCATCTCATTTAATTCATATAAGTCGTCATATAAGCTCCCGTTCCCGTTCCCTAATATCTGTCTGTCTGTCTGTCTGTCTGTCTGTGTGACCCGGCCCGGCTTCGCCCAGCCCCTGAAGGGGAGCATCTAATTTAATTCATATAAGTAGTCATATCAGTTCCCGTTCCCGACTGTCTGTCTGTCTGTCTGTCTGTCTGTCTGACCCGGCCCGGCGTCGCCCATACCCTGGTGGGGAGCATCTCATTTAATTCATATAAGTAGTTATATAAGCTCCCGTTCCCGTTCCCGACTATCTATCTGTCTGTCTGTCTGACCCGGCCAGGCATCGCCTAGCCCCTAATGGGGAGCATCTAATTTAATTCATATAAGTAGTCATATATAAGTTCCCGTTCCCGACTGTCTGTCTGTCTGTCTGTCTGTCTGACCCGGTCCGGCGTCGCCCAGTCCCACGTGGAGAGCATCTCATTTAATTCATATAAGTCGTCAAATAAGCTCCCGTTCCCGACTATCTGTCTGTCTGTCTGTCTGTCTGTCTGCCTGTCTGTCCATCTGTCTGTCTGTCTGTTCCCATCAGGGACTGGGCGAAGCCGGGCCGGGTCAGCTAGTTCCCGTTCCCAAAGTGGGGAGTATCTCATTTAATTCATATTTATTGGTTGCAGATAGAACAACCTTAGATAAACGAAGACCAACTTACAAAAAGCATTAGAAAGAGCACTTGAAAGAGCTTTACATCTTCCCCCAACAATTAACTTGGGTAAATGGAACGGCGACAGCAGCAGCAGCAGAAGAAGAAAAAGGAGGAGGAGGATGGAGGTGGAGGAGGGAGGATTAGGGAGGAGGAGGGATGAGGAGGGAGGAGGAGGGGGGAGGAAAAGGGAGAAGGAGGAGAGAGGAGGAGGAAGGAGGAGGAAGAGGAAGGAGGAGGAGGGAGGAGGAGGGAGAAGGAGGAGTAAGGAGGAGGGATTAAGAAGAGGAGAGAGGAGGAGGATGGCCGAGGAGGGAGGAGGAGGGAGGAGGAGAGAGGAGGAGGGAGGAGGAGGCTAGAG
The DNA here is from genome assembly GCA_963921405.1 of Cepaea hortensis. Lineage (NCBI taxonomy): Eukaryota > Metazoa > Mollusca > Gastropoda > Stylommatophora > Helicidae > Cepaea > Cepaea hortensis. Next base: position 11,629,023 of record OY992879.1, on the reverse strand, counting down.
GAGGGAGGAGGAGGGAGGAGAAGGGAGGAGGAGGGAGGAGGAGGGGAGGATGAGGAGGGGAGGATGAGGAGGGAGGAGGAAGAGGGAGGTGGAGGAGGGAGGAGGAGGAACAAACGAACGAACGAACGAACAAACAAACTTTATTTTCAAATGGTTAAGAATTGGGCACGCAGGCCCGTCTAACATTCTGCCCTTCTATCACTCTCTTTCATACATTATTTCATTCACACATCATTCAAGGCTAACAAAGAACAGCAACAATATAAAAGATATGCATTATAAAGGCATGGGCAAAATGCGAAAATCAAAACTACACGACACAGTAATATTAGATAATGGTCTGACGCTTGTTATTAGCCATGTGGAATATACTGGCCTACAAAAATGGGACTGGCTGTTTACTAGGGTTTTGTTATTATTATTATTATTATCTCTATTATTAAGGGGGAAGGTAATCCGTATTGAGATAGTGTTCGAATAATTTGCGAGTATATGAATAGGGATTGGTGATGTCTTTGATTTCTTGTGGAAGATTGTTCCACAGCTGAGCTGCAGAGTACGTTAAGCTTGTTTTGTATAAGTCAATCCTAGGCATCGGAATGTGTAGTATATTTAAACGTTTACTGTGTCTAGCATTATATTTAAACAATGGCCAAAGGTAATTTGGGGCATTCCGATGCAGGATTTTGTGAATTAGTTTAGCTTTATTGAAAAGCAGGCGTTTGCGGAATGGTAGTAACTGAAGGCGTTTATACAGGCTAGGATTGTCAGATAAATGTTTGCTATAAGTTAGACTCATGGCCCGTTTCTGGAGTGAGTAAAGTCGCTTGGGTTTGAATTAGAACAACCGTCCCAGATTGTGGAGCAGTAGTCAAAGTGTGTCTGTATATGAGAAGCATAGAATAGTTTCCTTGTGTCCTCATCAAGGAAGTTTTTAATTTTGGCGAGTTGGTAGACTTTTTTCGCTGTTTGTTTAATGAGCGCTTGAACTTGGGAATTAAAGGTTAGGTTTCTATCAATGATTAGGCCTAATGTTTTGTGCTCAATTACACTTTTTACTGGCATGTTATCGATGTGAAGTTGAAGTGATGTGTGTGAGCTTAGAGTTTGAAGTCTTTGTCTGGTTGTTAATAACATTGCTTTTGTTTTAGTGATGTTAATTTGCATACGGTTTGAATAGCTCCACCTAACTACATTATTTAATTCTTGCTGTAAAGACGACTCCAGTAAAATACAGTTTTCAGCGTTTGTGTACACTGTACAGTCATCTGCAAATAGATCACAGGACGACGAAAGATGCAAAGGTAGATGGTTAATATATATGGCAAATAATAGAGGGCCAAGAATAGAGCCTTGTGGTACTCCAATATTGAAGGTAGTGGTTTGAGACAGAGATTTATTATGTGATACTACTTGCTTTCTGTTTGATAGAAAAGATGATATTAGAGTGACTACATTAGGGCCAATTTTCATTGTCTCAAGTTTTTTTAATTAAAATAACATGGTCTATCATATCAAATGCTTTCTTGAAATCAATAAACACAGTTCCACATAGACTGTTGTTGTTTATGTTCTGGTGCCAATTTTCTATCATGTTTGTTAGGGCCGTATGGCAAGAATATTTTGGTCGAAATCCTGATTGGCTGTCAACAATAAGCTTGTTGCGAACTAAATACTGTAATGTTACTTTATGGATGTGTTTTTCTAGTGGCTTAGATAGTGATGATAGTAAGGAAATAGGTCTGTAATTGTTCGGGAGACCATTGTCCAATGAACCAGATTTAAGAAGAGGGTACACTTTAGCGATTTAGAGAGCTGATGGAAAGTGGCCTTTGGTGAGACACTGATTATATACATAGGTTAGTGATGTACAGATCACTGGCGCAGCACAACGGAGAATCCGGTTGCTGATTCCATCTAACCCAGATGAGGTTGTGTTTTTTAGGTTACTGAGGAAAGTGAATACTTCAGTGATTGTCATTAGCGGTATGTCGGAAAGAATATCGCCGGAGCATCTATTCTCGCAAAACGATGACAATAAAGATAAGTTGCAAGGAGAATTAGGTATTGAAGCCATCAGCTGGTCTATGTCAGTTTGAAAAAAAATACTGAATTGGTCGCATGTAATATGATTTGATGGTAAAGAATTTCGGAACTTATACTTGTTTGTCAAGGTGTTAATTGCCTTCCATATATCCTTACTATTTGTTTTATCCATTACTAAATTCTTAAAGTAATTTTCCTTTTCCTGTCGTATGTTATATTGAACTTTGTTTCTAAGACTACGGTATGCACTGAGATCCCGCTTTTTATGTGCTTTATCTCTGTCTCTCATAATTCCAAGTATTTCCTGGGTGATCCAAGGTGGCTTGACGTGGTGTTTTACTCGATCTTCCTTGACTGGCACATGTCTATCAAAAACATCAATAAAGGTTTTCATCCAGAATTCCAGAGCATCATCCGGGTCAGGAAGCTGGTAAACATTGTCTAGAGGTGAACTGAGCAAGTCCTGTAAAAATGCGTTTTGGTTGAAATTTTTGTAATTTCTATATTTTACACTTATGTGTTTATGTTTAGGAGTTTTAATTCCTTTTTTAGACCACGTGCAGCATATTGGGTAGTGATCGCTCATTGCACAATTGGGTACGGTGCATGTAAGATGTTGTCTGAGCAAGTTACATAAATGTGATCTATGACTGTTGAAGATGACTTTGTTACTCTAGTAGCTTGTTGTACTATTTGTTGGAAATTGTATGATGCAATTGTATTTCCCCATATTATGTTGGATTTGTTGGTGTCAATGTTAAAGTCTCCGAGTAGTATAATTTCCTTCACAGAAGCGAACACCACATCCATCATGGTAGTGAAGTTTTCGTACCAGACGTGTCCAACACTGGGATTTCGATAGAGGTAGCCAATTATCAGGGGTGTACGGTTTTGAAGCTGTAGCTCTAACCAAATACATTCTATTTCGCAAGTTTCAAAGTCTAGCCTACGGTGAGCATTTAGTAAATTAGAAACATAGGTTACTATGCCTGTCTCTTGTTTCCTACAGGGATCCCTTCTAAAAACTTTGTACCCTTTAATAGAGATGTCCTCATCTGAAATTTTATCATTAAGCCTACTTTCACTAAGGCCGAATAAATGAAAATTTTGATTAAGAATAGAAGATAACTCTGGTAGCTTGTTAAATACGCTGCCAATGTTTAAGTGTCCAAGGCGTATTCCTGACTTATTGAGCCAGTGTTGCCACTTCTCAGACATTTCATCCATGAAGAAATTGTAAATTAGTCAAAGTTAAGGAAAATTACAAGATCATAAAAAAAATCACAATTACATTAACTTACAAAATATCAGTAATACAAATCGATAAGTAAATGACAATATTATAACGATATAACTAATTAGACAAACGAATATAATGCAAACAAGGAACAAAAGGAATTAAAGAACATACAACAAATAATTAACCTGAAAATACTACTTCACAAGCTAAGTACCAACTGTTATCCAAAAGAATCAAAAATGACTATACAAGTCAATGTCTCTGTTTAAAGCGCGGAGTGAAGACCTCCTCACTCAGAGTATTAACGCGATAAAAAGTATTATAAAAGATATCTAAGTGTCAATCTCTGTGACTTCAATACGAGTCAATGTTTACAACCACGTATAATCTAATACGTTGTTATATAAATCAATAACCAAGTATGCGCATAAACTTTCTAGGAGAGGCTCTTTCTTGTACCGCGATCCGGTGTTGCTTTGTGCTGAATTGCTAGTAAATACCAGGCACTGTTGGTCCTTGTTACAGCGACATCATAAATGCCTGCCGAAGTGAAGCTGGGCTAAACCGTGTGAGGTATAACAACTCAAGGTTACAATGGAATGGATACTGTTGATTTCTCACGGGTGTGTAACGACTTCCAACTACAGGCTCTGATTCGTGGCTAACAGGAGGCTGTGGTGGCACGTTGTTATTACTACTGGATTGATCCTTGCTGTGAAGAAGAGGGAACGTATCTTTATAATTATCACCCTCCTGTGTGAAAGAGAGCGTATTGTACGGATTTGGTGTGGTGGAAATGTTCCGTCTGGCTTGGATATCAGGTGCCGTGGTTATGAGTGGTCTGCTCTCTTCTGGCCTATTGGTAATTGATGTGGCGGCAGTATGTCGTCTGGCTTGAGTTTGAGGTGGTGTAGCTAAAAGTGTCCTACGCGATCCAGTATTGGATGTAGGTTGTGTACGTTCAGGGTATTTAATATTTTTGGCAAGCAAGCTGGTGCCCAATGTAGACAAATGTACTTGATCCTTATAAAGTCGCTTTTTAGGTGCTCCTGACTGTGAAGTAAACACCGGTGTGTTGTTGATGAACTGTATGTTGTTGTGAGAACAAAACTTCTGCAATATGTTATTATTTATGTCAGCTAGACGATGCTGGAATCCATAACTCGGTGATATGATGGAGGAGAAGAAAATGGACGAGTTAGGAAAAATGTGACGTAATCCGTTCAAGAGCGCAGGAGGAGGGAGGAGGAGGAGGGAGGAGGAAGAGGGAAGAAGAGGGAGGAAGAGGGAGGAGGAGGAGGAGGGAGGAGGAGCAGGGAGGAGGAGGAGCAGGATTAGGGAGGAGGAGGAGGGAGGAGTAGAGGGAGGAGGAGGGAGGAGGATGAGGGAGGACGAAGGAGAAGGGGAGAGGAGGAGTAGAGGGAGGAGGGAGGAGGAGGAGGGAGGAGGAGGGAGGAGGGAGAAATAGGAGGGAGGAGGGAGGAAGGAGGAGAAGGAGGTAGGAGGAGGGGGAGGAAGAGGGAGAGGGAGGAGGAGGAGGAGGGAGGAGGAGGAGGGAGGAGGAGTAGAGAGGAGGAGGAGGGAGGAGGAGCCGGAGGAAGAAGGAGGAAAGAGGAGGAGGGAAGAGGAGGGAGGAAGAGGGAGGAAGAGGAGGGAGCGGGAGGAGGAGGGAGAGGGAGAAGGAGGAAGGAGGAGGGAGGTGGAGGAAGGAGGATGGAGGAGGTAGAGGGAGGAGGAAGAGAGAGGAGGAGGAGGGAGGAGGAGGAGGAGGGAGGAGGAGGGAGGAGGAGAGGGAGGAGGAGGAAGGAGGAAGAGGGAGGAGGAGAAGGGAGGAGGGGGAGGGATGAGGGGGAGGAAGAGGAAGTGGTGAGTAGGAGGAGGGATGAGGAGGGAGGAGGAGAGCGAGGAGGAGGGAGGAGGAGGAGGTAGGAGGAGGGATTAGTAGGAGGAGGGAGGAGGAGGGGGGAGGAGGAGGGGGGAGGAGGAGAGCTAGGAGGAGGGAGGAGAAGAGGAGGTGGGAGGAGGGAGAAGGAGGGAGAAGGAGGGAGGAGGAGGGGGAGGAGTAGGGTAGGATGAGGAGGAGGGGAGAGGAGGAGGAGGGGGAGGAGGATTATGACGCATATGCCTGTAGATAACTGCAACGAAAAGTTCCACCTATTTGAGAAATATGCAACAATTTTACATATATAGCAATTCTATTAGAAGTTATGTCCCCTCGCTATATATTCATTATAATGTAAATTGAAATATTAAATAATATTAAGTAAATAACTGTAATCTAAAATAAATATGACAGTTTGCAGCACGGGAATGAGAGGAAGACGTGTAGAAAATTTCATCTCAATCGGATGGACCGTTCACGAACGCATAAAATACATACATACATACATACATACATACATACATACATACATTCTATTTTATATATAAGATATTCTGATACGTTCTTTGCTTTCTTTCTTTGAGTCAGTTTGCTAAAGATTTCACCAGGTATCCATAATTGATTTTCCTTATTGTTCTTCACTGGTAACTTGATATTTGTAATCTGTAGCTAGTTTTTACACATTCCCATTTTGTATCAATTTTCTCCTCAAGATTTTCATGTCAATAATGCTCCATGCTTTCAACGATTAGCCTATCATATTTATGTTTTACTTCAACCATAGTCTGGTTGTTTCAATGCTGATATATCAATTCCAGGTGTCTTCAATGTTCCTATCCCTGTACTTTGTAAGAAGTTTTATTTGTAACTTAAAAACTACAGGATTGTGGTCAGAGTTGATATCAGGGTTTCTTTTGACATTTTAAACTGTGTTTAAGTCTATTAAGCGAATTATAATGAACTGGGCACTTTTAAAGAAGGTAGTTTGCCGTTGCTTTCTTTCCTGGCAGTGACCATACTGGCCGAGTAACCGCAGCCATTGTCTCACTAAGGAGATTTCTGCCAACAGTAGCGAAACTTGAGACCATAACCAACAACTATTTGTCGGCTGCCCTCATAATTTCATCCACCACCTGCCTTCCATGGCTTCTTTTGAACACTTCCAATAAACGAATACGAAATAACACCACATAATCCACAGGAAAACACAAAAACACAGTTATCTTGGAACAGTCATAACATTTGATGGGAGATGCCTTGAAGAGATTAGAACAAGAATCGCCATGGCGAAAGTAGCCTTTAGCAAGATGAAAAACATACTGACCAATAAAATTATATCAATTGAAACGAGAAAAAGAGTGTTGAGGTGCTACATAGAGCCTGTTCTTTTGTATGGATGTGAAACTTGGACAATGAGCAGTCAAGCTGAAAAACATCTGATGGCTGTAGAAATGTGGTTTCTGAGGAAAATGCAAAGAATATCATGGACAGACAGAAAAAAACCGATGACCAAGTACTACAGGAGACAAATGAAAATCGTAAATTGATTAGAGAAATTAGACGTAGACAGTCAAAATGTTTTGAACATGTTACGAAAAGAAATGGATTGGAGAACTTAGTGACAACTGGCAAGATCGAAGGGAAAAGACATAGGCGAAGACCGAGAAGTAATTACCTGGATAGCTTGGTCACATGGCATGTTCGAGACAGGAACAATGAGCTGATCCACGACTCAGGTGATCGAGTGAAATGGTGAGTCATGACCGCCCACGCTTTCCGGCATGGCACATGATTGATTGATTGATTGATTGATTGATTGATTGATTACATCTATTACTAATCATAATGTAGTAAGTTTGGCGTCTCGTTCTATCTCCAGGGCTTTTCCACGTATACAGTTTCCTAGGGTTGTGTTGGAAAAATGTGTTACAAATAATCAGATTCCCTGTCATTTATGGTTCCCATACCACGTTGACCTACTATCTGATGATATTTAATTTTGTCCAACCTTTGCGTTCATGTCTCCCATGAAAATTAGGACCTCTGATGATTTTACCACTGGCAGTGTTTGTTTTAGGGCTTCGTAGTATTCTTCTAGCTGTTCATCGCTATAATCAGTTGTTGAAGCATGCGTCTGAAGACTTACTATGTGGAAAGGTCCTGCCTTAATTTTTAGTAGTGTCATTGATATTTTCATTCTATCCTTATGTGCCCAGAATCCAACAACATTTTTATCTAAATTTCTTTTTACTAATATCCCTACCTCTCTCTAGTGATGAACTCCTCCTAAGTTAATGAATAAACTATCTTCTCTCCTTACAAAACTAGCGTCTCCCTATGTTGTTTCTGTAACACCTTACATATCTAAATTCATGTTGTTTGCTTCAGAAATCAGGCTGTCAAATTCCCCTGCTTGATACGGGTGCGTATGTTCCACATAAATATATTTGTAAAAAAAAACATATATTGGAGACATCAAGCTGCCATCAGAACTGATAATGAAGTGGGTCACTGTCAGCCTAGTAAGAGGGGTGTGAGACTGTGGTGTGTAATGTCTCGAGATCTTGTTTCCCTATATAGGGAAAATATTTTCAGTATTGTAGAAGATATAAATGGAATCATCATAGGGAGAAGAAACATCAATAACATTAAATATGCAGATGATACAGTATTGATTGCAGACAATGCACAGGATCTGCAACAATTATTAGATGCGGTTGTTGCACACAGACAGAAAAACCAATGACCAAGTACTACAAGAAACAAATGCAAATCGTAAATTGATTAGATAAATTAGACGTAGTCAAAATTTATTGGATATTTTATGAGAAGAAATAAATTTGAGAACTTGGTGACAACTGGCAAGATTGAGGGGAGGAGAACAAGGGGAAGACAGAGAAGTAAGTGCATGGATGGCTTGACCACGTGGTATGGTAAAGACAAAAACACTGAGCTGATCCATGACTCTGGGGATCGAGTGAAATGACGAATCATGACCACCCACGCTTACCGACATGGCATATGATGGATCGATGTTCCACATACCACTTCTCAGACTTCTAATTTTAAGGTAGTTATTGTCAGAATGAACCCTTTCGAAAGAATTTGAGGTAGAGTCGTCATTATTCAGTGCCTTATTTGCTATTGGAGTTGTCACTTCCCTGAGCATATTTACAACAGGCCCATCTCCAGGGAGCAAAGAATTACCAGTATCTCGGTTTTCTTTTTGTTGTGGTTTTATTTCTGTCTAGTTAGTTTAGTTTCGTCGACGGATCAACATCAAGGCACACGAGTGTGAACAATAAGTGCTCAGTTCTACTCCTAACTCAAGCCTGAGTCCGGAGAATCGCAGCTCAGTGCACGAACTCCGTAGCACCGGCGAGGATCTTTACAAACATTCGGTATATTTGTAACTAGAAATTTTGCTCGGGCAGCGCCGTTAGGCTCCTCTTTTTCGGTTTGCAACTGCCAAGGGATTTTTTACGTGCACAACAATACACACGGGCTTCCGATCTCACTACCCAGAGACCAGGGGGAATTTTGTTACTAGAGGTCCCCGTGATATACTACGTGGTGAGTTCCTTGCCATGAACCGAAAAGAGTAACGGTGATAGAACACCTGGATGAGGAAAACTCACAGGGTAAAAAAGTAGAAATGAGAAGTAATCACGGAAAAAGAGGGAGCAAGAGATAGAACATTAAACGAAGAATCAACCGGCGCGCAGATATCCAACCCGGTCACTTGACGAGGCAAAACACGGGACCGAAGCAGCGACAACAACACGGACTCCCGCACGCACACTGAAGTTAAAACAGATGGATAGGAGTTTCCAACAGTAAAGCAAGAATGTTCTGACCACAGGTCGATTGTAGAGTGATAACCAATCACGGTCAACTTCGGAAAGCTGGTTAAAAAAGTCGCCGTCACTTGTCAACTACTAAGATGGCTCAACGCTTCACAGGATGATTAATACGATATGAAAGATGTTGCACAGTTAATATGTCGAGCAAGGTCAAATTGTGGTGTAAGTAGTGACTAACATTTAACTGATAGGAAACACACGACAGAGTGAACGAGTAGCGCATCCATGACGATAACTGTTCTGCAAATATATTGTTCTGGGCAGTTTGCAAGTGGCTACATGTGATAACGCGAGAACAGCGCAGAAGCCGGCGGCATGCTATAACTTGCACGAGACTGTTGTTCTGCAGTAAAGCAATTGTTTCAGCGTTAGGACGCATGCGTCGTTCGCTTATTTGCACTGTGGTCGTTGTAGCCTGCCAGTTACTTATAACGAGCCATGAAAGTATATGGCAGTCCTAAACCCTTCCACTGTGGCCAGCCATGTTCACTATTGTGTCCTGAACACGCCTCATGTGAGCCACACACTCTACTATTTCGCGTTCGAAGCCGTTCTCTATGTAGATTCATTCGTACTTAGGATAGACATTTCCAGATTAGTAGGATATTAACCCAACTTCACTCATTTACTTTAGCCACTCAGTCAATACGATAACCCGTGGTGTGGCCACCATCGTCCACAAGCGGTATTCGTGGAGCCATACATGAGCTAGGTAAAAAGATGGGAACCAAATAGGATCCTGGTATATCCCCTGGGATAGATTTGTTTACACTATGCAAATCTGCTGATGTTGCTGATATGACTTGTGTGGATCCCTTAATTATTTCGCAGAACAGATGGAATAGACCAGATGATAGTTCACTACTACTGTTTCTACGACTACAGATACTATTACTAACACCACCACTACTATTATCACCACCAACACCACCACCACCACCACTATTACTGCCCTTGCAACAGCCACCACCACTGCTACCACAACCACAACTACTATAAACAATACAACAATAACAGCTACTACTACTACTACTACTACTACTACTACTACTACTACTACTACTACTACTACTACTACTACTACTACTACTACTACTATTACTACTACTACTACTACTACTACCACTACTACTACTATTACTACTACTACTATTACTACTACGGATACTACTTCGAATACTACGCATAATACTTCAAATACTACTGAATGAAATGATGACTACTACGTCAATTGCTGCTTCATTCACTACACAAAAGCTTTCGAAAAAGCAAGACATGCCAACATGATGACGATGTTGCATATCTACAAAATGATGGGAAAATCCTCAGAATTGTAAAAGACATATTGGAAACATATTGTGACATAACGATTGATAATGACGTAGGTTAATATCAATTTATTAAGAGACTAGTTGACCCGGCCCTGCTTCGCCCAGATCCTGGTGGGGAGCATCTCATTTAATTCATATAAGTAGTCATATAAGTTCTCGTTCCCGTTACCGACTATCTGTCTGTCTGTCTGTCTGTCTGACCCGGCCCGGCATCGCCCAGCTCCTGGTGTGGAGCATCTCATTTAATTCATATAAGTAGTCATATAAGTTCCCGTACCCGACTGTCTATCTGTCTGTCTGTCTGTCTATCTGTCTGTCTATCTGTCTGCCTGACCCTGCCCGGCTTCGCCCAGCCCCTGATGGGGAGTATCTCATTTAATTCATATAAGTAGTCATATAAGTTCCCGTTCCCGTCTGTCTGTCTGTCTGTCTGTCTGTCTGTCTGTCTGTCTCTCCCTCCCTCTCTGTCTGTCTGTCTGCCTGTCTGTCTAATAATTTATTGGTTGCAGTTAGAACAACCTAGATAAACGAAGATCAACTTACAAAAAGCATTAGAAAGAGCACTTGAAAGGTCTTTACATCTTCCCCAACAATTAACTTGGGTAAATGGACCGGCGGCAGCAGCAGCAGCAGCAGAAGAAGAAAAAGGAGGAGTAGGAGCTGGGAGGATGAAGAGGGAGGAGGAGGGAGGAAGAGATAGGCGGAGAGAGGAGGAGGAGGGAAGAGGAGGGAGGAGTAGGAGTAGGGAGGAATAGGAGGGAGGAGGAGGGATTAAGAGGAGGAGAGAGGAGGAGGAGGGAGGAGGAGGGAGGAGGAGGAAGGAGGAGGGAGGAGGAGGGAGGAGGTAGAGGGAGGAGGAGGAGAGAGGAGGAGGAGAGAAGAAGAGGAGGGAGGAGAAGGAGGGAGGAGGAGGAGGGAAGAGGAGGAAGGAGGAGGGGGAGAAGGGAGGAGGAGGGAGGAAGAGGGAGGAGGAGGTGGGAAGGATGGAGGAGGGAGGAGGAGGAAGAAGAGAGGAGTAGAAGGGAGGAGGGAGGAAGGAGGAGGGAGGAGGGGAGGAGGAGTATGGAGGAGGAGGAAGAGGGATGAAGAGGGAGGAGGAGGGAGGAGGAAGAGGGAGGAGGAAGGAGAAGGAGGAGGGAGTATGAGAGAGGAGAAGAACGCTGGATGAGGGGGAGGAGGAGGAGGGAGGAGGAGAGGGAGAAGGAGGGAGATAGAGGAGGAGGGAGGAGGAGGAGGAGAGAGGAGGAGGAGGGAGGAGGCGGAGGTAGGCGGTGGAGGGAGGAGGCGGGAGGAGGTAGAGGGAGGAGGAGGAGGGAGGAGGAGGGAGGAGAAGGATGGGAGGAGGAGGGAGGATGAGGAAGGAGGAGGAGGAGGAAGAGGGAGGAGGAGGAGGGATGTGGAGGGAGGAGGAGGAGGGAGGAGGAGGGAAGAGGTAGAGGGAGGAGGAGGGAGGAGAGAGGATGAGGAGGGAGGAGGAGGAGGGAGGAGGAGGGATGAGGAGGGAGGAGGAGAGGGATGAAGAGGGAGGAGGAGAGGGAGGAGGAGGGAGGAGTAAGAGGAGGAGGAGGAGGTAGGTGGAGGAGGGAGACAAAGGGAGGAGAAGGAGGAGGAGGGAGGAGGAGGGATGAGGGGGAGGACGTAGGAGGAGGAGGGAGGAGGAGGAGAAGGGAGGAGGAAGGAAGCGGAGTGATTAGGAGGAGGGAGGAGGGCGAGGAGGTAGGAGGAGGAAGAGGGAGGAAGAGGGAGGAGGAGGAGGAAGGAGAAAGAGGAGAAGGAGGGAGGAGAAGAACGCAGGAGGAGGACGGGGAGGAGTAGGAGGGAGGAGGGAGGAGGAGGAAGAGGGAGGAGGAGGAGGGATGTGGAGGGAGGAGGAGGGAGGAGGTAAAGGGAGGAGGAGGGAGGAGGAGAAAGGATGAGGAGGGAGGAGGAGAAGGGAGGAGGAAAAGGGAGGAGGAGGGATGAGGAGGAGGGAGGAGGAGAGGGAGGAGGAGGGGGAGGAGGGAGGAGGAGGGGGAGGAGGGAGGAGGAGGGAGGGAGGAGGAGGGATGAGGGGGAGGACGTAGAATTAGAAGGAGGGAGGAGGAGGGAGTGGGAGGAGAGAGGAGGAGAAGGGAGGAGGAAGGAAGAGGAGTGATTAGGAGGAGGGCGAGGAGGTAGGAGGAAGAGGGAGGAGGAGGGAGGAGGAGGAGGAAGGAAGAGGAGGAGAAAGAGGTAGGAGGAGGAGGGAGAGGGAGGAGGGTAAGAGGAAGAGGGTAGAAGGAGGAGGAGGGGAGAGGAGGAGGAGGATTTTAACGCATATGCCTGTACATAACTGCAGCGAAAAGGTGGGTCTGTCTATCTATCTGACCCGGCGTTGCTTCGCCCAGCTCCAGGCGGGTAGCGTCTCATTAAATTCATACAACAAAAAAAGTAACTTAAAAGAATGTCCTTCCACACACCATCCATTATTTTTAATGAAAACCCTTTCTAATCACCTGCATGACTACAGTAACTTCTTAAGCATAAAAAGATGAGTTACAATGTTATGCATTGTGCATTATTTTTATGAAAACTTTGAAAATGCCTTAAAGATTGTATCATTATTTATTATAACTCATATGCCGGTACATAACTATGGACAAAGAGTTTATAAATCTTTGAAAACGATGCAACAATATGACTATAAGTTATACAGAAAAGTTATTAAAAGTTATGCCCCTTGAAATAACTTTTACAGAGTTAGGTCCCCTCGCTGTATATAAATTATAATGAAAAATGAAAAATTAAATAATATTCAGTAAGCAGCCGATTTCACACTAAAAAAATATGACAGTGGGCTGCGCTGGAATGAAAGGAAGACGTGTAGAAAATTTCATCTCAATCGGATGGGCTGTTCGCGAGCGCATAAAGGACATACGGACATACAGACAGACGGAGATCGCCTTTTATATATAAGATGTGTGACACTTGTCGAGACAGGAACACGGAGCTGATCCACGACTCTGGTGATCGAGTGAGATGACAGAACATGACCGCCCACGCTTATCGGCACGGCACATTATGGATGGACTGATGGACACTGGTTGTCTACCTAACTCTTTGCATGATGATTCTAAGTACAATCTTCATGATGAGGCTCATTATACTAATTGTTCGATGTTGATCATATTCCAAGGCACCTGGTTTCTTCGGGATTGCAATACATATAGAATTACATAAGTCAGATGGTATCTCTCAGTATCATAAATTGTGTTCTGCGGTCTGATGAGCTGGTCTATTACATATTCTTCTTAGGAACTGATCACTGCTATTGAGATGTCTGGACCCGGGGTTTTGCCAGTTTTCATTTCCATAATCAACAACACATGATGAAGCATACATCTACAACTACTAGCAACAGTTACAAGCATAACAACATGACATGAGGAATCAAAGCAAGAACTTAAATATAAACTGGTCAGGTAGAAAATGTATGTAACAGTTATTTAATCACTAACTAATCAAAGAATGAAGAGAAAAAAAACACTATCAGTCCAAAAGAACTTTATTTTATAAGAGCAAATGTTTTCTATCCAATAGCCTGACATTTGGCTGACTGTCGATTCCACTTACATTCGGGTGATATTCGACTCGCCTGCCATTTGACTCGACTTACATTCGACTCGCCTAACATTCGGCTGACATTCGACTCGCCTGACACTCGTCTAACATTCAACTCGACTTACATTCGGTTGACATTCGACTTTCCTGACACTCGGCGGACATTCGACTCGACTTACTCGGTTTATTAAACATTGTGACTTATACATCCACTCATCTTACACGTCTGAGTGTCCGTTAGTCCAGGCCGCTGTGCTGTTACGGACCAGGCTGTCAACACACCTGACGTATCTTCAGCAATCACCCCCATGTCAGAACCACTGGTCAGGATTATCTTGTTGTCCCACAATACAATTACACGTTGCATGTCCTTTGAAGAAAATAGCTTCAAACTCTAGTTTGATTCTCTTGTCAATTGTACGTACAGTAGTTTGCCATTGCTTTCTGAGCGTGATGTCAACGCTTATATCCAGTTTAATGCTAGTGAAGGGGATGGACCGGCTATTTCGCGATCAGCGCATAGGACGTTTCAAATTGAGAGATTTTATAGGGAAAAAAAGAAGGCGAAGGATTGGAATTCCGGTGGGGGTACCTATAGCTTCAAATATGTATGTTGTCTAATATATATATATATATATATATATATATCTCTCTCTCATCATGTTCCTCTTGTACCTTGCGGTGTCGAGGATATATATATATATATATATGTGTGTGTGTGTGTGTGTGTGTGTGTGTGTGTGTGACATAGTGTGGCCCAGAATGGAGCCAGATTCGTGACGTGACTAGGATAATTCGAGTCTCGGGTCAGTTGGCTCGGCCACTGTAACCCTAGCACTGAGACTATCTGACGTGCGTGCCGGACATTCACATATATAGGCTTGGTCAACATGGGTGGTTGTGTTTGTTTAGAATTGATTGTGTGTTGTGATCAAAATGGGTTGTTGTGTTTGTTTAGAATGATTGTGTGTTGTGAACAACATGGGTGGTTGTGTTTGGTCAGAATGACTGTGTGTTGTGATCAACATGGGTGGTTGTGTTTGTTTGGAATGATTGTGTGTTGAGATCATCGTGGGTGGTTGTGTTTGTTCAGAATGATTGTCTGTTGTGATCATCGTGGGTGGTTGTGTTTGTTCAGAATGATTGTGTGTGTTGTGATCATCGTGGGTGGTTGTGTTTGTTTGGAATAATTATGTGTTGTGAATGTCGGTTGTTGTGTTTGTTTAGAATGATTGTGTGTTGTGAACAACATGGGTGGTTGTGTTTGGTCAGAATGACTGTGTGTTGTGATCAACATGGGTGGTTGTGTTTGTTCAGAATGATTGTGTGTTGTGATCATCGTGGGTGGTTATGTTTGTTCAGAATGATTGTGTGCTGTGATCAACATGGGTGGTTGTGTTTGTTCAGAATGATTGTGTGTTGTGATCATCGTGGGTGGTTATGTTTGTTCAGAATGATTGTGTGCTGTGATCAACATGGGTGGTTGTGTTTGTTCAGAATGATTGTGTGCTGTGATCCACCGTACCGTGCTTTATTGTGACTGAGAATGATTGCGTTTTGTGATCAAAGGCATTGCTGTCTTGTGATACAGAATGATTTTTGTTTTGTTACCAAACGATTGCTTTCTCGGATTACCAGTGATAATGTTTGGTGATCAAACGATTGCTGCCTTTTCATGCAGAATTATTATGATTCTTGTTTAACCGCGTTTCTGTCTCCTCCATTCTGCGACTTTCTAAACAGGAAGATCACTGCAAGAACAACTATAGGGATAAATGTAATTAGGAATCCATAAAGCAAGAAGCTGCTGTTACTGTCACCTTCCGCCTGTTTTTTCCCATTCGTATTTGTTACATTCAGAGACGTGGTCTTTGAGTAGTTGTCTATAGTTTTGCCAGTGTTGTTTTTACCATTTTTGTCTGTACCATTGCCAGACTTTCTTGTACTCGAGGTGCGTTCAGCATCCTCAATATCATTCAGGGTTTTAATAGTTGTATTCTTTATTCCAGCCAATAGTGGGTACTTTCCTTTACCGCACCACTGTGAGAAGAAAGATAAAATTCTCGTTATGTATGACAGTGCATCAATCCACCACACACCTGTGTGGAACATAAAACCATGGACAGAACATCCCGTTAACACACACAAACAGAACAAAGTGTCCAAACACCTCAACTGTCTACGTGGAGTTTAGCTCCGGCACGGGCAGGTAGTGAGGGAAGATAGCCAAACAAGACTCTATCAATGCCCCGTAAATAACTTGTGGTACATGTGTCGGTGACTGATGAGTAGAGCATAGTGACTGGAGTAAATACTCAAGGGATAAGTAGGTCAGGACCTATGACAGGTCTATAAAACTAGGAAATTGATTTGATCCTAGACAATACTGCTCACGGAAATTTGAAGGAAATTGAAGAAAATATGTTTTTCACAGGCGGTATAGTTCCAAGTACACGTCACCACGACATTAACAAAACAACAACCACGAGTAACAACAACCACGAGTAACAACAACAACAACAACAACAACAACAACAACAACAACAACAACGACGACGACGACGGAATCACCAAAACAACAACACCAACAACAACAACAAATTCACAAAACAACAACAACAAAATTACCAAAACAACAACAACAAAATCACCAAAACAACAACAACAACAACAACAAAATTACCAAAACAAACAAACAACAACAACAACAACCACCACCACCACAACAACAACAACAACAACAACAACAACAAAAACAACAGATTTTGGATGTTATAAATTTCATGAATGAATGTCTCCTTCGCTTTATCTGCACACCCTAGTATTCGTTTCCACAGCTAGAAAGATGTACATGTGACTTATTGAAATTGTCAACAAACGATAAAGTAAAAGAAAAGATGGGTTTAGGTGTAGCTAAAGACAAACACGATACAGCCATACTTTGCATGACCACCTGGGAGATGTGGTGATAGCCTTCAGGCTCAGACAGTGATCACTGCAGACTGACAAGCCGTTTATAGAACACAGTGGAAGCACGGCAGAAAATACATGCATATGTCGTCTAGAGAACACAGTGGAAGCATGTCAGACACATACATGTCATCTAGAAAACACAGTGGAAGTATAGCAGCCAATACATGTCGTCTAGAGAACACAGTGGAAGCAATGCAGACAATACATGCACCTATCATCTAGAGAGGGGGGGGGGGGGGTCACCAAACTACGGCCCGCGGGCCACATCCGGCCCACGACGTCATAGAAATCATAGAAATAGAAAACACAAAGAAATCTCTTCACGAAAATGTTTGCTGAAAATGAATCTGTCACTCGTACAAGTTACAAAATAGTGCATAAGATGGCAGAACGAGAAAACCGTTTACTGATGGAAACTTCATCAACGATGATTGAAGCAGCAAATGACTTGCGTCCCGAGAAAGCCGATTTGTGTGGAACTATCAGCCTTTCGGCAAGTTCAGTTGTGCGAAAAGCAGAAGAACTTGGAGAGAACATAGTGCTACAGATACGCGAAAAAACTAGGAACTTGTGGTATTCTCTGGCGCTGGGTGAGTCTACTGATCTCTCGAGTACGTCACAACTTCTCGTGTTCATTCGTGGTGTCAGTTTGGAATTTCAGATAACGGAAGAGTTGGCATCCGTTTGCAGCATGCACGGAACAACAACTGGAAAAGACATTTTCATGGAAGTGCAAAACGTTTTGCCAGACTATAACCTTCAGTGCAATACGCTTCGGGGTGTTACGGTTGATGGACGAAAAAACATGGCTGGAATGATGTAGCGTCTGATGGGGCAGATCAGGACTCAGTTGAAATATTCACAAATTCCGGGCGCTCTGTTCATATACTGCATCATACATTAGCAAGCACTCTGTGGGAAAGACTTAGATATTTCTTGTGTACTGACACCAGCCGTTTATGCTGTGAGTTTCATTCGGGGACATGCACTCAATCACCGTCAGTTTCAGTTTCAGGCTTTTGATGAAGAAATTGATTCTGATTTCTGTGACTTGCCTTATCATAACAACAACAACAACAACAACAACAACAACAACAACAACAACAACAACAACAACAACAACAACAACAACAACAACAACAACAACAACAACAACAACAACAACAACAACACAACTTTATTTTCAAGGGGTTAAGAATTGGGCAAACAGGCCCATCTAACATTCTGCCCTTTTATCACTTTCTTTTATACATTATACCATTCAGACATCATTGAAGGCTATCTGAAAACAGCAACAATATAAAAGATATGCATTATAAAGGCATACATCAGTGAGGTAGCTCAGCTGCGATAAGGTCCTGTTTCGTTTTTACAAGCTCCGAAACGAAATAGATATTTTCCTCACTGAAAGAGATAGAGCTGATCCACAGATGTTAGATCCTAACTGGCTGTCAAAGTTGTCATTTTTAGTCTACATTACATCCCACATGAATGAACTGAATGTGAAACTTCAGGGAAATAATAACCTCTTCTGTGATCTCCACATAATCATTAAAGGATTCCGAAGAAAGCTGTCATTGTTTGAAGCACAACTGGAAGGAGAAAAATGTTCTAATTTTCACTGTTTCAACGAGATTTTCGCTACAATCACCGAAGATGTCAAAGTCGGTTTTAAAAACAATAAAAATTATTCGTGACTTGAAGAAGCATTTTTTGGAGAGATTTTCAGATCTTGACAGAATGTATAGTGACATTCTTCTTTTCCAGAATCCATTTGACTGTAACCTTGATGATGTGCCAGTTGAACTACAGTTGGAGATAATTGATTTGCAAGCACATTACTTGTTGAAAGAGAAGCACAAAGAAGGAAAACTTGTTGAATTTTACCGCTGCTTACCTGATGTTGAGTTTCAGAAACTGAAGAAATTTGCCACTGGTATGGCATCAGTGTTTGGAACAACTTTTCAAAATTGAAGTATGTGAAGTCAACACGTCGAAACAGATTGACTGATGAACATTTGAAAGCAATTCTCTTGATTGGATGTTACAAACGAAACATTGATGGTATCTTGAAAATCAATAATCAGTTTCTCAAATCTCACAAACCTGTTTTGCTACTTAGTTTTTGAGATTCTGATATGTGTACACTAGGCCTGATGTTGTATTACCAAGGAAATCCCCTGTGTCAGATTAAAAAGGAGAGTGAGGATAGGAACGTGGAATGTGAGAAGTCTGTATGAGGGAAAGCTTAAAGTAGTATGTGATGAGATTGAGAGGTGAAATATTCAAATTTTAGGAATTAGTAAACATCGCTGGAAAGGCAAGAATAAAAATGTTATAGACGGGTTCTAGGAATATCTTGGGTAAAGGAAAGAACAAATGCACCCATACTTCAAGAGCTGACTATTAAAGGGGGTTGGCTATTAAAGACGATAAAACAAAGAACATTCATATATTTTGGTCACTTGAAACGTCATGAAAGTTTGGAGACAATAATAGAGGGGTATATGCCGGGAAAGGAGGAAGCTGAAGGCCAAAGAGAAGATGGGTGCATAATGTTGCGGATGATCTCCAGATGGGTGTATCGGACGTGGGACATCTTGCTTGTGATCGAGACGTTTTCCGGAAGGTTGTTATGGGAGCGAGGTTCTGCAAAGGACATGCTGCTGAATGCATGAATGAATGAGGTCTGATGTAGCTATCTTTTTGCTAACGTCGCCTTCTTTGATAACTTTTTTTTTAGTAAATAAATATATTGGTTGTTTTTGTTTATTGTGCATTGCACACCACTCACCCATGATTAACTTAGTTTGTCGTCTTTTTTCCCATGAGCTATCGTTCTGGCTTCAAGTATTGTTAAAGTTAGTTGCATATCCTTTACAGGACTTTTGCATTCAACAGCAGCATTTTTTGCTGTTGTCGATGTCATGGCCAAAAGAAGCCAAGAAAGGCAGGTGGTGGATGAAATTTTGAGGGCAGCTGACAGATATTTGTTGGTTATGGTCTCAAGTTTCGCGACGGCAGGCAGAGGAAAGCACCGGCAAACTACTCTCTAAAAATGCCCAGTACATTAAGATTCGCCTTAAGACTGATCATCGCAAGACAAGGACAGGGTCATTAAAATTAGCGACATAGAACGTTATCACGTTAAACGACGACGAAAAATTAGAGAACATAAAACAAGAAATTGAAAGAGAAAAAAAAATTATTATTTTAGGAGCAGGCATAAAGATAGATGAAGATTAATTCTGGAGGTGAAGACCGACAAAGGGGAGTGGCTATATAGAGTCTGCCTTAAACAAATGTAAAAATTTAGAAATAAACATCACAATAGGGGACTTCAATGCAAAAGTAGGAAATCAAGGTGATAGATACACAGTAGGAAACCATGGTTTAGGAGAGAGAAATGAAAGAGGATACAGACTCGTAGAGTGGGCAAAAGATCAGGAAATGATTGTAGGAAACATCTAGTTTAAGCAACACCCTAGAAGATTATGGATATGGAGGAGTCCTGATAGCAGGATCAGAAACCAGATTGCCTACATTCATATTAGCAGAAGATTTAGAAACGCACTAACAATTGCAAAAACAGTTCCCAGTGCTGATTGTTATAGTGACCACAGACTACTTACAGGAACACTGAGGATAAAGTTGAAGAAAGTCAAGTATATAACAGGAAACATTAAATAAGATTTGTGTACACTGAGTAATGACAAGGAAATACAAAACAAATTCAACATAGAAGTCCAGAACAGATTTGATATATTGTCTGATCTAGATATATTATTTGAGGATGTGGATGATCAATGGGAAATGTTGAAGAATTCAATAAGTTTGGCTGCAGAAACAACTATTCCAAAATTAAAGAAGGTGGGTCGTAAGAAATGGATGACAGAAGAAATTTTACACCTAATGAAAACAAGAAGACCCAACAAAAATAATCCTGCTAAATATGAAGAAATTCACAGACAAGTCAGAATATTATGTAAGGAGTCAAAAGAAGCATAGCTTGAGGAAAAGTGGTTAGACACTGAAAAACAACACAACAGTCAAAATACCAAATTAGTGCACAAAAGAATTCAGGAACTTACTAATAAAAGAACAAGTACATCAACAGGCTGTCTAAAAACTAAAGATAGCAAAATCATAATAGAAAAAGATCAGATTCTACATGTATGGACAGATTATGTGAAAAACCATTATAATGATAACAGAGAGGCACAGTATGATATTAGATTTAATAATGAAGGACCGCCAATTTTGGAGATGGAGGTTCGAAATGTTCTTAACTCTTTCGCTACCAAGGGCCGATCTCGTGCCCCATTGGACGGACTGTAGTGGCAATTGGTAGTGTTATCGACACAGAATGATCAGTGGTTTATTTGATACATTTCTGCTCCATTTCGGAATTTTAAGTTTCAGTAAACTGAAAAGGCGCACAACCGGAAGAGAGCTACATCATGGTTGTGTCGTCAAACACTTGTTAACATTGGATTTTTGTGTATTTTCAGTTTTAAAGTTGTTTGTTTTGGTTTTTCACAATGGAAACTCCCACCAGTATGCGTGCGTGTAGAATGAGTTCAGATCTAGCTAGGTTAATGTTTGAAACTGTTTTATACAATAGTGATTCCTATATCAGTGAATATTTAGAAAGAAGTTTTAGTTGTCTCTAAAGTTTTAGCACGTGGTGATAAAGAAAAACCAGTGAATGTTCGTCAACAGCTGAGTGTCTGACAACGAAGCACGAATGGCTGAATGGCTATGATTTAGATCCCACATCTGCTCATGCAGTGAAAGTGTTTGCCACACTACTGAATTTTCTTGGAGCTGGCCATCACTTCTTTGCTGACAGATTCTACACTTCGAAAGCTCTGATTGATTATCTGCATTCCAACAATTTCAATTATACAGGGACACTGAATGTCAACCGAGTAGGCTTCCCTCCAGAGTTGAAGCATTTGTGACTTCAGCTTCAAGAGATGAAGTGGTTTCTTGAAGGAGAAATAATATTGTGTGTGGCATGGAGAGATAAAAAAGCTATAAAAAAAAATGCATTATTGTCTCTACCAAGTCTGTAGTTGGAACTGTTGAGAGTGGATTCCGAAAACCGCAAAGCAAGCCGAAGATGATCCATGAATGTCCATGAATATAACATGTCGATGAATGGCTGCGACAGAATGGACCAAATGGTTGGATATTATAATATCCATGATTGGAAAACCATTAAGTGGTGGAAGAAGATCTACTACTGGATCTTTGAAATTTCACAGATCAATGCTCACATCCTACATTCCATATGCCAAACAGAGAAAGGAGGAAAAAGAACTGTCATTGAAGGATTTCAAGCAAAGTTTACTTGAAAGTGCTCATCGCGAAGCAGCTCAGAGTATTCCTGAAAGTTTGACACTCTGCCTGTCGAAGATTTCCATAAGTCTGTTACAGGAAATTATGTCGAAAGCGTGACAGGAGCCAAGCATGTAATAGAATTTGTCGGTGTCAATAGATTTAGTTAGTTAGTTAGTTAGTTAATCGCAGTTCCAACTTCACAGCAACGGGTCGTCCCCATTATGCTCCGTTCCTGTGCCAGTGAATATCACACAAAACGCCCCCCCCCCACTGCCCAGTGTGAAAAGTGGAAAAGACAATAGATGTTGTGTGTAAATGTCGGTGTTTTTGCAGCACTCGAACTAAACGACACAGATCATCTTTTGTTTGCTCCGGCTGCACTAATAGACCACACTTGTGCGCCAAAGTTTGCTTTGCAGCCTATCACAAATAGACTGCCACATATAGTAAATAAAAACAAACAGACATGTGTAAATATTCATTGTAATTAAATGTAAATCTGCCAAGTGTTTTCCTAATTTTTGTCCATTACCATCATATTTCTTGTGCAATCTCCTTTATTTTGATATATAATACAACATTGCTGCAACAATTTTAACCATGTTCATGACATTATTGTGACAGACCCCAACTGACAGTTTTCTGTCTTTATTTTTTTTTCATTTTTTGTGAAAAAGACATGGTTCAGAATATGCACCAAATCTTCCTTTTAGGTGATTTTAATGAGCAATACTGTTTATATTCTTGAAGACAAATGGTGTTTGTTTGATAATTCAGTAAATTAAACATGATTAGCAGTACAGAAGTGTAGAAAACACCTTATAAGTGCAGTTTTTAAAATAATTTTTACCTCTTTAATTTCAGTTGTTATTATTAAACCTCTCATTATTGTCATAATATTTGTAACCTATCAATTCATTATTAACACTGTCATGTTACTCGTGCAATCCTCTTTAATTTGATATGTAATACAATAGATCTGCTACTATTTTAACCATTTTAAAAGCATTATTGTAACACACCCCTACTTCCAATTTTCTGCCATGAATTTCTGTTTGGTCAGGACTCAATTTTTGTTTGGTAGCGAAAGAGTTATAAGCATAAGAAAGCTGGCAAGGCCCCGGTGCAGATAACATCACAACAGAAATGATTAAAGCTTTAGAAGAATTTGGACTAGAGCAAGTCACCAGACTGATGAACACATTATAAGATACTGGAGATATACCTCCTGAATTATGTAACTCTGTATTTATTGCAATCCCAAAGAAATCAGGAGCCTTAGAATGTGATCAACATAGAACAATTAGTATAATGAGTCACATCACAATGATTTTGTTACGAATTGTCATGCAAAGAGTGAGGAAGAAAATACAACCTGAAATAGGTGAAGCACAATGTGGGTTTGTAGAAGGAAAGGGTACACTAAATGCTGTGTATATGCTGCGAACAGTTATTGAACGTGCTGTAGAAGTAAACAAAGATATATACCTTTGCTTTATTGACTACACAAAGGTTTTTGATAGAGTTAGACATGTCAACATGGTAGATATGCTTGCAGATATACAAATTGATGGGAAAGACATTAGACTTATAAAAAATATATATTGGAAACAACAAGCTGCCATAATGATTGATAATGAAGTGGTACAATATCAACCTATTAAGAGAGGTGTTAGGCAGGGATGTGTAATGTCTCCAGATCTTTTTTTCCCTATACAGTGAAAATATTTTCAGAAATGTAGAAGATATAAATGGAATCAGCATTGGAGGATAAAACATCATTAACAGTAGACATGATGCAGTATTGATTGCAGACAGTGCACAAGATCTACAACAATTAGTAGACGCGGTTGTTGTACACAGTGAGCAGCTGGGGTTGGACTTAAATTGTAAGAAGACACAAGTTATGGTCGTCACTAGGAAGAACGAAGTACCACAATGTAATATACAAGTAAACGGGAATATTCTTCAACAAGTGAATCGGTACAATTAGCTCGGAACAGTCATAATATCGGATGGAAGATGCCTTGAAGAGATTAGAACAAGAATCGCCAAGGCGAAAGTAGCCTTTAGCAAGATGAAAAACATTCTGACCAATAAAAAGATGAGAAAAAGAGTGTTGAGGGGATACATAGAGCCTGTTCTTTTGTATGGATGTGAAACTTGTACAATGTGCAGTCAAGCTGAAAAACATCAGATGGCTGCAGAAATGTGGTTTCTGAGGAAAATGCAAAGAATACCATGGACAGACAGAAAAATCAATGACCGAGTACCATGGGCGACAAATGAAAATCGTAAATTGATTAGAGACATTAGACGTAGACAGTCAACATTTTTTGGACATGTTATGAGAAGAAATGGATTGGAGAACTTAGTGACAACTGGCAAGATCGAAGGGAACAGACCAAGAAGAAGACCGAGAGGAAAATATCTGGATGGCTTGGCCACATGGCATGGACGAGACAAATCAAATCAACTTTATTTTCAAAGGGTAACAA
This sequence comes from Cepaea hortensis, assembly GCA_963921405.1. NCBI lineage: Eukaryota > Metazoa > Mollusca > Gastropoda > Stylommatophora > Helicidae > Cepaea > Cepaea hortensis. The sequence goes on along the minus strand of OY992879.1, from coordinate 11,604,265 downwards.
ATTGGGCACGCAGGCCCGTCTTACATTCGGCCCTTCTAATCACTCGTCTTTCGTTCATCAAGAGCATTATACATTTACATAGGAAGAAAGATAAACATTGTGAAATGAATGTTGTAAACATAATTAAGACAAATTACCATGTTATGAGGCCCATATCCCATCTACCCATACATCACCCCACCCCCACACACACCCAGGGACACATACATACCCCATCAAGCAACCCATCCCCCTCCCGCACAACCCCCACCCTCACACACTGCCCTCACCTGTCCCCCCAGCCATAACACATTCGCCACCCACAAACATCCCCCACCAACCCACACATCCCACACCCACCCACATACACATCCTAACCCACACATCCTCTTCCCCACCCACACCTCCAACCACCCATCCCCCACCAACCCACACATCGCACATTCACTCACACATCCCCAAACCATACTCACACATTCCCACGAACTGACATCTCCCTAACTCGACACACACACACACACACACACACACACACATCTCCTTAACCACCTATATATCCCCAATCCACTCAAACACACCCCACCACCCACACGTACATCCTCCACCCACCCACACATGACCTAACCCAATCCCCCACCACACACACCCCACACGCACATCACATACATCCTCTACCACGCAATATTCACAACCCACACACCGCACACATATCCCTCACCAACACATCCCACACCCACATACCACCATGCATCCCCACCTACACACCACACATACATTCCCACCCACACTGACACAGATACTCTGACCCATCCACCCCACATACTCCCACCCACACACACATACCCCACCCACACAATATCCCCAACCAACACACCACGGGCTCTCCCCACCCACACATGCATTTCCCACCCATCCACCAACACACACTCACTCACGCACACATCCTCCACTACGCACCCACACACCCCCACCCACCCCCAACCAAACATCTCTCGATCACAATACCCCTACTCACACACATCCTCCACCCACTCACGCATCCTACCCGGACACATACACATCCCTCACCCACCTACACATCCCTAAGCCACTCACGCAACCCCACCCACACATTCTCCATCCACGCACACATCTCCCACTCCACACCCCCACCACCCACACATACTTTTCCCAACCACCACACACCCCCTACTCACCCACACATATCCCCCACCCATGCACACATTCCCCGCACCCATTACACACATCCCCCACACCACAAACAGTTTTCCCCACCCACACAGACATCCTCACCCATACCACCACAAACATACCTCCCATCGACACACCACGCACACATCCCCCACCAACACACTGTACACATATCCCAAACCCACACACCATACACTTCTCCCCACCCGCCATTACATCCCCAATCCACCCACACAATCCCCTACCCACACAACCCCGCCTCCTACACATACTTCCTCAAACCGTCCACACATCTCCACCCACATAAACACACATCCCCTGCATCCGTCCCATACACATATCCTCCACCCATACACACATCCCCCACACCCATTCCAACACCCCTACTTTCACCCCCACACATCCATCCACACATCCCACCAACACCCACAAATACCACTACCCACCAAAACCCACACACCCCAACCCATCCAAACGCATACCCCCCACCCACACACCCACTACCCACACATATCCCCACACTCACACACATCCTCCACACACTCTCACACATCCTCACATCTAGACACATACAAAATGCCTCACGTGAGCATTGAAACTAGTATGAACAAACTCCCACACTTTACTCACACACATACACTGACAATTGTCATGAGCAGTCTCATAAAAATGTTAAACATCGAGAAAAATGTGTACATAAACAGTGTGTGACGTAAAAATAGTGATGCGCTCTCTCTCTCTCTCTCTCTCTCTCTCTCTCTCTCTCTCTCTCTCTCTCTCTCTCTCTCTCTCACACACACACACACACACACACACACACATTCACTCTCACGCTCACTCATTCTGTCTTTCACTCAAACTACAGTAATGTACATGAGTTTACATTACACATGATAAAATCAAATGGTATTTAACTAATAATATGAAAGATGAGAATACACAAACCTATGGATTCGCGTGTTACATAACATGCGTATTACATGACATGCATCTGTTCAGCTCTCTCTCTCTCTCTCTCTCTCTCTCTCTCTCTCTCTCTCTCTCTCTGTATTCTTTCATATATACACACTCACACGCATGTGCGCGCTCCCACACACACAAAAACACATCAACTCTCCCACTGTCTCACTCTCTATATCTCGTTCGCTCTCTCTCTCTCTCTCCCTCTCTCTCTCTCTCTCTCTCTCTCTCTCTCTCTCTTACTCACTATTTCCCCCATTCATTCACTCTGTCCATCTTCATTCACTTTATCTCTAACTCTCTTACTCTCTCTCTCTCTCTCACTCATACACAGACAGACACACACCCTCACGCTATCAATCAATGTTTCACTTACCCTAGCGCACTCACTCACTCTTTTACTCTCTCTCTCTCTCTCTCTCTCTCTCTCACTCACACACACTCTAACACTCATTCACTCACTCGCACACACTCACTCTCTCACTCATTCCCTCACTTACTCTCTCACACACAATCGTTCACACACACACTCACTCTCTCAATCACACTCTCTCTCACAAATACACATACGCATGAATGCACGCACGCACACACTCCCTCACTCACTCTCACACATACACGTACGAATGCATGCACTGATACATTCCCTCACCATTTCTTGCTCAATCACTCTCTCCACCCACACGCATGCACGTGCGCACACACACATTCACTCTCTCACTCTCTCTGACACCCACTTTCTCTCTCTCTCTCTCTCTCTCTCTCTCTCTCTCTCTCTCTCTCACACATATATAGTGAACAATTATAGTTAAAAAATTATGATGAACAATTATAATGAACAATTATACCAGTAAATGAATTATGGTGGCATATAGTCGGTATGGATTAAGTATTGAAAGAGTTTTCGGTTAAATGTGTAGGGACTCATTGGAGTTTTCAGATCTGGAGGAAGATCATTCCATAAGTGAGCACCAGAATAGGCGAAACATGTTTTGTATAGGTCCAATCTATTCTTTGAGACATGTAACAAGTTTAGGCGCTTGCTGTTCATTGCATTAGATTGAATCAGCGGCAGAAGATACTCTGGGGTATTTTGAGATATAATTTTATTCACTAATTTCGCTTTGTTAAAAAGGAAACGCTTTCGAAGTGGTAGAAGTCTTAGATGACTGTATAAATTATTACTTTCAACGTGCTTTCTGTCAGAAACCAGACGAATAGCGCGGTTTTGTAGAGAACATAGTCGTTTTAAATTAGATTTAGGGCAACCATCCCAAACTGTGGAACAGTAATCGAGATGTGATTGGATATAGCATGTATAGAATATTTTTCGTGTGCTTTCGTCCAGGAAGTGCTGAATTTTAGCAAGTTAGTAAACTTTTTGTGCTATTTTCTTGGTAAGAACGTGAACATGAGAGCTCCAGTTCAAATGGCTGTCTATTAAAAGCCCTAGTGTTTTATGTTCAGTTACATTAACTATAGGTAACGTGCCCATGTGGAGTTCGAGCGGTGCTCCAGTTATGGCTAGTGTCTGTAGTTTTTGTCTGGTCGTTATTAGCATGGATTTGGTTTTGTCGATGTTAATTTGCATGCGGTTTTCATTGCTCTATCTAGTAAGATTATCAAGTTCCTTTTGTAAAGAATTCTCTAATTCACTACGGTTTTCTTGACTAGTATATATAGTACAGTCGTCTGCAAATAGATCACAAGTTGTATTGATATATAAAGGAAGATCATTAATATAAACTGCAAAAAGCAGCGGACCTAGTATTGAGCCCTGAGGCACACCAATATTAAGCTGTGTGGGTCTTGATAGACAGTTGTTGTCTGTCGGATAGAAATGACGTAATTATGTTCACTATGTTGGTGCTTGTCTTCATTTGTTTTAGTTTTCTAATTAAAATATCGTGATCTACCATATCAAAAGCTTTTTTAAAGTCTACAAACACCGCTCCACAAATTCTAACGTTGTTGATGTTTAAGTGCCAGTTATCGGTCATTTTTGTTAGAGCACTATGGCAAGAATATTTAGGTCGAAACCCAGATTGATTTTTAATTATTAGATCGTTGTTAATTAAATGGTGTAACATTATTTTATGAATGTGTTTTTCTAGTGGTTTTGATAGCGACGATAGTAAGGAAATAGGTCTATAATTACCCAAAACGCTATTATCGATTGAGCCATTTTTAAGTAGCGGAAACACTTTAGCAATTTTAAATACAGATGGAAAGTAATTTTCGGCCAGGCACTAGACAGGAACACTGAGCTGATCCACTACTCTGGTGATCGAGTGAAATGGCGTGTCATGACCGCCCACGCTTTCCGAAATGGCACATGATTGATTGATGTCATGGCAAGTTTATGTACAGTAGTTTGCCATTGCTATCTAAACGACCGGCACCCATAGCATAGCGTAAAAAATCAGCACAACGGTTTCTGCTGCCAAATCGAGCGCAGCTGTATTTCAAACAAGGGTATACGGGATTACGAGCAGCGTCCGTAAGAACTTAACCACGGAGACCGGAGCAAGTATTGTACAGAATGAGCATCCGGCCCGCGCTCGTCATTTTGTCAGTTAAACGGTCCGCCGTGAAAACAGTTTGGTGACCCCTGATCTAGAGAAACTGTCAAATTACCTTATCACATACATTTATTATTCGTAATTTGACATGTATCCTTGTTAATCATTGACGATGATATTGATGATGACAATGATGATTATAAAAGTGATTATGAAGAGCATAACGATGGTGAGAGATTGGCCTTGCAGTTGTTAATAATTGTGATTACTATCATTTCCCATCACAATGATTTCCGGTAATCTAACAACCTACTGATATTTCCATTGCTATGTCTACAATCGCCCACCGTTCTAAGGAAGTCGTAATCTAACCACATACTGATATATTGTTGAATGTATACAATCAACCACCATTCCAAAGAAGTCTAAACACATACTGACATATTTTTGCCGTGTCTACAGTCACCCACCTTTCCAAGTATGCCTAATCTAATAATATACTGATACATGTTGCCATGTTTACAATCACCCATCGTTCCAAGGAAGTTATAATCTAACAACTTACTGATATATTGTTACCATGTCTACAATCACCCACCGTTCCAAGGAAGTCGACGCTATTTAACCACATACTGGTATATTTTGTCATGTCTATATTCCCCCATCGTTCCGAGGAACTCGTCATAACCTAACCACTTTCTGATATAGTTTTGCACGTTTTACAATCACCCACCGTTCCGTGAAAGTCATCGTAATCGAGTCTGTCAAACATGCTCCCAGCGACACCAAGCCACGTCACATATTGTACCTGAAATTTAAAATAAAGAAACACATGGCTGAACCACGAAATCATACTTTACATCTTTCTTCCTTTCTTGAAATAATTTATATTGTAGTATATCTGGAACAATCGGTAATCAATCAATCAATCATGTGCCATGCCGGAAAGCGTGGGCGGTCATGACTCGCCATTTCACTCGATCACCAGTGTCGTGGATCAGCTCAGTGTTCCTGTCTCGTCCATGCCATGTGGCCAAGCCATCCAGGTATTTTCCTCTCGGTCTTCCTCTTGGTCTGTTCCCCTCGATCTTGCCAGTTGTCACTAAGTTCTCCAATCCATTTCTTCTCATAACATGTCCAAAAAATTGTGACTGTCTGCGTCTAATTTCTCTAATCAGTTTACGATTTTCATTTGTCTCCTGTAGTACTTGGTCATTGGTTTTTCTGTCTGTCCATGGTATTCTTTGCATTTTCCTCAGAAACCACATTTCTGCAGCCATCAGATGCTTTTCAGCTTGACTGCTCATTGTCCAAGTTTCACATCCATACAAAAGAACAGGCTCTATGTATCCCCTCAACACTCTTTTTCTCGTTTCAATTGACATCTTCTTATTGGTCAGAATGTTTTTCATCTTGCTAAAGGCTACTTTCGCCATGGCGATTCTTGTTCTAATCTCTTCAAGGCATCTCCCATCAGATGTTATAACTGTTCCAAGATAATTGTACCGATTCACTTGTTGAAGAATATTTCCATTTACTTGTATATTACATTGTGGCACTTCTTCCTTCCTACTGACGACCATAACCTGAGTCTTTTTACAATTTAATTCTAACCCCAGTTGCTCACTGTGTACAACAACCGCATCTACTAATTGTTGCAGGTCCTGCTCATTGTCTGCAATTAATACTGTATCATCTGCATATCTAATGTTATTGATGTTTCGTCCTCCAATGCTGATTCCATTTATATCCTCTACATTTCTGAAAATATTGTCACTGTACAGGGAACAAAAATCTGGAGACATCACACATCCCTGCCTCACACCTCTCTTAATTGGCTGATACTGTCCCACTTCATTATCAATCCTTATTGCAGCTTGTTGTTTCCAATATATGTTTTTTATGTCTAATGTCTTTCCCATCAATTTGTAGATCTGCAAGCATATTCACCAAGCTGACATGTCTAACGCTATCAAAAGCCTTTGTATAGTCAATAAAGCAAAGATGTATATCCTTGTTTACTTCTATAGCACGTTCAATAACTGTTCGCAGCATATACACAGCATTTACTGTACCCTTTCCTTCTACAAACCCGCATTGTTCTTCCCCTATTTCAGGTTGTATCTTCTTCCTCATTCTTTGCATGATGATTCTTAGCAAAATCTGTGTGATGTGACTCATTATACTAATTGTTCTATGTTGATCACATTCTAAGGTTCCTGATTTCTTTGGGATTGCAATAAATATAGAGTTACATAATTCAGGAGGCATATCTCCAGTATCATATAATGTGTTCAGCAGTCTGGTGACTTGATCTAGTCCAAATTCTTCTAAAGCTTTAATCATTTCTGTTGTGATGTTATCTGTACCGGGGGCCTTGCCAGCTTTCATATGCTTAAGAACATTTCGAACCTCCATCTCCAAAATTGGCGGTCCTTCATTATTAAATCTAATATCATACTGTTCGTCTCTGTTATCATCATAAAGGTGTTTCACATAATCTGTCCATACCTGTAGAATCTGGTCTTTTTCTATTATGATTTTGCCATCTTCAGTTTTTAGACACCCGGTTGATGTACTTGTTCTTTTATTAGTAAGTTTCTGGATTCTTTTGTGCACTAATTTGGTATTTTCACTGTTGTGTTGGCTTTCAATTTCTAAGCACTTTTCCTCAAGCCATGCTTCTTTTGCCTCCTTACATAATGTTCTGACTTGTCTGTGAATTTCTTCATATTTGAAGTATTTTCGGTAATAGTCAACAAAAAATACTTTATGTTCTTTCTACATTTCCACGAAATGTCTTATTTTCTAACACATAAAGACATATTGTGCTACTCCGTATTATATCACACTTTGTTTCGCTGCTATTTTATTTTAATGTCCGTCCTGTGTAGCGTGTGTGATCCTGTATGTTCACAGCCTTCTTTCTGGTGTGCTGCAAGTCATTTTTGCTGACGTTCCACCGTGCAATGATGTCAGACTGTTTAGACATTGACAAATCCTCCATGGCGTTAACGGCAACATCCGCCAGTTTGGTCTCGCACGAGTAAACCTCCAAATAGTGTTCTACCCGTCTGTCCATCAGCAGTTTCTTATCAGTGATGATTTCTCCAGTCAAGGTTTTCAGTTGCTTACTTCTTTTAATTATTGGACCACGGGCCTTGTTTATCCCTGCATACATGCTTCTGATGTTCCCCTTATTACTTGCATTTTGAATGCACTCGCATAACCTGATCCAATAGTTCTTTGCACACTGCCTGGCACCTTCTGCACATCCTTTCTAACTCATTTCAGCTTATTGAGTGTTTAGTGTTGTTCTTTCCGTGTGTCTTAAGATAGCTATCTTCTTTCTATCAATCAAGGGCTGCAGTATCTGGCTGTTTGCTGCAAACAGTCCTGCCTCTTATGATCCGCAGTGTCAAAAGGCCCTACCGCTGTTTATAACGAGCTTCATTATGTTTTCCTCACTTTACACCTGCTTTACAAATTCTGATTTCTCAGGAACGCGTTGTCAATTTGCTATTGGAACTCAAAGCACTTATCGGGATCTAGGGTGTTAATAATATTAATCCTAGGGCTAGATTTGTGTTTAGTCGTGTACACTCTATTTGGTCTCAATCAACCCTTGCAACAACTAAATAATGATCAGTATTACAATTAGCAATGTGATAACTTTGTGTTAATGATGTTTGATTTAAATGTTGTCTCCGTGTGATGTTGAAGTCCAACTGATGCCAATGGTCAGATCCAGGGTTTTTAAATGTGACCTTATGCCGCTCTTTTGTTTTAAAAATGGAGTTTGTAATACATAGGTCCCTTCTGGTGCAATGTTCCAAAAGTCTTTGGCCATTTTCATTTATGCGACCGATGGTGTATTTTCCAAGGCACACTGGTCATTAACTCGGGTCCTTTCCAACACGAGCATTGAAATCACAGAGCATATAAATGTAGTCAGATTTTGGTACAGCCTTGATCACATAGTTTAAACGCCTAATACAATGAATCCTTTACATCGTCAGAGCAAGTGAGCGTCGGTGCATATGCAGTGATAATGGTAGAAACACCCCAAGAGATTGCCAAATGAAGAGATTATAGTCTTTCATTACCTCCAGCTAGAATTTTAAACATTACCAGTGCTGAATTTTTCTATGCAAAGCCCACACCATGTTGTCTTTGACTTCCCACCCTCTACCCTTTAAAAAGAGGTGTAATAGTTATCCCAGGTGACCTTTCCTCAGAGAATCGAGTCTCCTGCAGGCCAGCAATATCAATGTTAAGACGATTGCGTGCGGCATCCATCATAGACGTTTAATTTTTTCACATCGCCAATATTCAGCAAATCAGTGGAAAACCCCGGATGCATGATTCTAATGTGCCAGGTTTCGAGCCGCAGCTTGAAATTTATAATTTTCTTTTTAGTGCCTGGTACATTGGTTTTACAGCATGCGATTCGGATTTTGTCCTAGCCTAAAGCATCAAGTGAAGCAGACAGGCTGAGGCGGATCAGCACCCAATGGCCAGGGGGATGCCCAGGTTGAAGCAGGCGGTAGCCGATCAGTGATACCTGTAGGTGTCTCTCACCCTTAGAGGCAAACCGTGGCTCCCCAGTCCACACCAATTAACAAGGACTTTTAACCCGTATCTGCTACCTCTCGCTTTGATTCCGAGACCGGTTAAGACCAAGGATGGAGTTATACCTATCCATAACACAAAGCCTGGACTGAATTGTAGAGACCATTTGTTGTCCATGAAGCATGATACCTCTCTCGACTTGATTAGTTTGCTCCAGAGGAAAGGTTACACCAATACGTCTGGAACAAAACAAGCTGCATAAGCTGTCTGATCAGCAAAGCAATGCTCTAACTGTCATCATGCCGCAGCACCGATCCTAGACCAGTTGTCAACCAAGGCTTAAGACATAGTCTGTCCTACCATGACATCTTGTCTTTAGGTTGCGTTTTCTCGCACTAGGGTAAGGTTTGTAGACTCTCAGTTGCGCCCTTCCGCCCGAAGCTGTTGGCACAATGTGGTGTGTTTGATTTGGTAAGTGCTGGTGTAGTTGTGTGACACATGATCACCGCTGTATGAAGACGTATGGCATATGTACAACGCTCATGTAGTTCTATGACATATGTTCACAGCTGGGGTAGTTCAATGACATATGTTCACAGCTGGGGAGTTCAATGACATATGTTCACCGTTGAGGTAGTTCTTCTTCTTCCTCTGCCGCGTTCATCAGGAAAATTTTTTGAACGTAATTATGTTGTGTCTGTTTACAGCAGAGCTGCGATATTTGCACCTTTTAAAAGGTATATCCGACTCCTGCGGGTATTTGTTAACGGGTTAATCATCCTGGGAGTTTCATAGGACAGTCAGCTCTCACTGATGTGGTGTCATACTCATCCCAGCTTGTCAATTCAGATCAGACGGAGACATAACGGTAAGCCCTCAAGAGAAGGCAGAGGCAGACTATGGGCATTTCCCACCATCCAAGAATACTTCCATTTTTGCAGAGCCGACACATAGCGCTCTGGTACTGGGTTCTCCCAAGGAATCGTCACGTCCTGCACATGGCTGCTTAGCCTCACTTCCGTATATTGGGCCTCTCGTCCACCACAGGCTGTTAATCTGGAAGCCAATAGAGATGACTCTGCAGAAGACAATCACACATCAAACTTACGATTCGGACATTCCAAGTAATGATATTGCTAGCCAAGCAATAATCCATTTCGTGCCACTGGGACGCTATTTCAATCTTTGGTGAAGCCCACTCAGTGGGTTTTTGGTACACACATTCCACGTAATGGATTTGCTAGCCAACCAATATTCCATTCTGTGTCACTAGAACGCTTTTCCAGGTGATACTTAGGATGGTCGACTCTTACTGTTGTGTTGTTATCTTCATCCCAGCTGGTCCATTCAGAACAACCGGAGTAATAGCGGTCAGCCTTCAAGGCAAGGCAGGCGCAGACCATTGGCAATTCCCGCCATCCAAGGAGGCTTCCAAAATTGCAGAGGCGACACATGGTGCTCTGATACTGGATTCACCTGAGGAATCGTCACGTCCTGCACAATGCTGCTTAGCCTCACTTCTCTCGTCCGCAACAGGCTGTCCCTTCAGAAACCAGGAGAGATCAGTCTGCAGATGACATATACACAGTGACTTTACGATTCGGATATTCCACGTAATAGTTTTTATAGCCAGGCAGTATTCCATTCGGTGTCACTGGGACGCTTTTTTCACTTTTGATGAGGCATGTATAGTAAGTTTTCCATGCAGACATTCCACTTAATGGATTTCCTAGCCAAGCAATAGTAACTATCGTGCCACTGGGAGATTTTTAAAATTCTTTCATAACGCCCGCACATGGGCTTTTGATTTTGACTTTCCACGTAATGGATATGCTAGCCAAGTAATATTACATTGCGTGTCACTGGTACGCTTTTTCCATCTTTGATAACGCTCACTCAAAGAGCTTTCGATGCTGATTTTTCTCGTAGTGAATTTGCAATATACCATTTCGTGCCACTAGGACGCTTTTATACCCTTGTCGTCGCCCACTCGATTCGGTCTTTCCACGTAGTGGATTTTCTATCCCAGAAGTATTCCATTTTGTGCCACTCGGGTCGCCATCGGCATCGTTTATGGTCAGAACTACGACGGTATCTGACCATATCATGCGACCAGCACAAAGTTATTCAGAGTCACCAGTGGGAACTCCGCGCCCCGCGAAGGGCAGGGATGATTGGTTTTGAACTAGTAAAAGCGCTCTTATCAGGAGGGTCACAGCTTGGTAAGCATGTATTAGCTCAAGAATTGCCACAGTTTTCCAAGTAGGATCGTATCATCTAGGGAACCTCTACTGATTTAATAAGCCATTCGCGGTTTCACCGTGAGACCGTGTGAACTTAGACGTGCATGGCTTAATTCCTGAGACAAGCATATGACTATTGGCAGGATCAACCAGATATCTATAGCGCAGACAGACTTTTCACGCACACGCAGGCCAAGAGTAGCAATCAGTCAGCGCGCCTCCCCGGTTCTCGGTGATTCAGTCAAAACCACTGGACACCTACTGACGAGCTTCAAGCTACGCCAGGCAGGACTGGCCGAAAAGCTATCCTTACTCCCGGCCCACTACTCATCGAGTGAATTAGTGGGCGCTTATCAAGACCTTCGTCGTACAAAAATTGCACTCTCGCCCGCTCACACCGCGAATCCGGCTTCGAGCTGCTGTCAGATTCTCGAAACGCCTGCCTCGCTATCTTGCGTAGGCTAGGAAGTTCCCGATTGGGTGCACCTAAGACAACCATCGAGAAAACGGAAGCCAGAAGCGAGGTATGTCTATGATATATGTTCACCGCTAAGGTAGTTCTATGACATATGTTCATGGCTATTGTAGATATATGATATATGTTCATCGTAGAGTTACATTTATGACACATGTTCAATGCTCAGGTATGTCTATGACATATGTTCACCACTGGGGATAGCTGTGTGACATACGTTCATGTTATGGTTGTTCTGTGGCACATTTTCACCGTAAGGGTAGTTGCATGACATATGTTTACCGTTAGGTAGTTGCATGACATATGTTCACCGTTGAGGGTAGTCGTGTGACCTATGTTCAACGGCTGGGGTATCTCTGTGACATATGTTCACCGTTGCGGCATTCCTGTTACATATGTTCACCCCTGAAATACCCATGTGACATATGTCCACAGCTGAGTGTAGTCGTGCTGCATATGTTCACCGCTTTGGTATTCCTGTGACATATGTTCACAGCTTGGTGTATTTCTCTGAAACATGTTCGCAGCTGGGGTATTCCTGTGACATATTTTACCTTTTATATAGTGTAAACCTGATGCTTCCAGTGATTATATCATTTATATTTGCCCATTCTTTTAGATTGGCCTGTCTTTCAGTTCCTCTACCTAATCCATAATTCCGTATGACATCCTCAATACTTCCCTGCCCTACTGTTGAACGGTGGACGGTTGACAGGGAGTCGGCTTGAAGGGTTAAAGGTTGATTGGGAGTGGGGTTGAAGGGTGGGCGGTAAAGCACGGGTAGAACACGAATAACACAAGGACAGGGCACGGAGAGAATACGGGTACAGCACGTGTAGAGTACAGATAGAGCATGGGTAGAATACGGGTAGACCATGATGTTGGAACCTTCAAAGTTGGACGAGACGTTGTTCGGTCAGTTACAGAGAATCTTCAATTTGATGAAGCTTCACAACGGACCGTCCCCGTGACTGCGGGATGGCTGCCCGAGAGCAAGTTCCAGAGGTCCCCAAGAGGATCCAAGTCTGGAGAGGCCCTGGTTGTTTTCCATTACCCGTCCATGCTAAAAAGTGTGAATACACATCACCATAATCATCATCCAGTGTGTTACCGCATGGCGTGGGAGATCATGCTTCTCCACAAAATGAGATCCCCGAAGGCATGGATCAAATCATGCCTTGAATACATATAAAATGAAATATTTCGTCAACATGTCATGGATATTTCAAGAAGGATGTCGTAAAATAAAGAACACACTTATAAGTGGCTGCAGGGCCAGAGTGGTTAGTCTATTGTCGTATTTCTTTTTTTCTCTTAACTTTGGCAACAAAATGTGTGTGTAAACAGACACAATCACATTCCAATCAAAGATACAAATTAACAATGTAGAAATTAAAATGTCTCAAACATCTTGGCTCGAATAGGTTCACTCAAAAGAAGTCAGAGGCAGGCTGGACAGAGCAGTGTAGAGACTGGACATTATCAACAACATATGCCACAACACCAAAAAACGTGTTGCAGTACAGTTGTTGAGGAATGTCATCCTTCCTGCGGCATCATAAGGGTGTGAATCGTTGACAATTTGGCAATAACTGAAACATAAATCTGGGCTCTTGTTGCGATCGAGAAAATGAACTGGTCACCTAAAAGCAAATGCCGTGGCCTAGATTCATAAGACGGCGTGATAGTTCACACCCCAGGGACAGTATCTGCAACAAACTGACTTTTACATTTAAATATGATGGTGGAAATGACCACGTGTTCACATGCAGTCACTGTGGACGAACATTTACAGCGCGAATTGGCCTTATCAGTCACATTCTCTACCGCCATGGGTAAACGTTATTATGCCTTTTTGAAGCACAAATTATCGTCTGTCAAGACGGAAGGTCCCAATGTACATTTGAACTTAACTGCTTCATTACAATGATGTAGGGCTAAAGGTGAACGGATGACAGGGAGTCGGGTTAAAGGTTTGACGGTTGACAGGAAGTCAGGTTGAAGGGTGAAATTTTGACAGGAAGTCAGGTTGAAGGGTGAACGGATGACAGGAAGTCGGGTTGAAGGGTGAAAGGTTGACAGGAAGTTGAGCTGAAGGGTGGACGGTTGACAGGAAGTTGAGCTGAAGGGTGGACTGTTGACAGGAAGTTGAGCTGAAGGGTCTTCTCTGATGAGAAGATTTTGCCATATGGAGTTAACTGATATGCAATTAAATTGACCCTCTTGCTTTGTACCCCCATTTGAAGGAACTTCATTCAATAAAATGCATAATAACACAACTTACTTTCAATTCTAGACTTGCCTGGTCATCATAACCGATCCACCATGTACCAGCGTTAACCATGTAGGGACACTTTTGAATGTCGTCGTAGTATTTCTGTGACGAGTTGTATACGTTGCAGATCTTGTGACGAAAACACGAGAAAAACATATCAGCGTCATGGTGGAGAGAACACGATGATATTGCAAAGTTCGTACGCAAATTCATAAGTTGCTGGCTTATTGTATTAGGGACGTTCATTTGAAACCCATTCCAATGGCTTTATTACAAAATCATGAAAGAAACAAACATTAACAGGTGTGGTAGAATTAAACAAAGCATTCATTTTGAATAAATTGTGCACCCTGGTTTGGTCAGAAGAAGATGCCGTAGGCATTCAGGCAAGCATCCCATTGCTTAAGTAGGCGGCGAATGCCGTCTACAAAAACATATTGTGGTTGCTCAATGAACCAAGTGTTTACCGCGTTCATAACGTCTGCATCTGTGTGAAATCGTTGTCCCTTCAGAGCTTTTTTTTAGAGGTACGAACAAATGGAAATCACATGTGACAAATCGGGACTATAGGCTGGATGTTGCAGAATTTCATACTTCTTCCTTACTAATGCCTCCTGCACAATCTTTGCTACATGCGGACGAGTATTATCGTGCAACAAAATTACACCGCGAGAAAGCATGCCAGGTCATTTATTCTTTATGGCTTTTGCAGCTTGTATAGTGTTTGCAAGTAGTGGGTAGAGTTGATATTGACACCAGTTTATTTAAAGTCGGCCAACAATAGCCCTTCATGGTCAAAAAATGCGCTCAGCATAACCTTACCAGCGGAAACCTGTAACTTGAATTTTTTTGGCTTTTGGTGATCCAGCATGCTTCCATTGCATGCTCTCTCTTTTGCTGTTCGGCTCAAACTAGTGATACCTTGATTCATCGCCTGGCACTATGCGGAAGAGAAATTCATCACCCACCACTTTGTAACGCAGCAAGTGGTTCAAACACCATCGTATGCGTTCCTCGTTTTGGTTGTCGGTCAGCATCAGTGGCACCAACTGTGAACACACCTTCCGATATTGTAGTTTCTTACGAGACCTTTTGAATTGTCCTAATTAAAACAACAAATTCTTTCGCTAGCGAACGTATGCTTCGACAACGGTTCATCTATACTGCTGCATCAATTTTGGCGATGGTTTTTTTCTGTTGCAACAACATGAGCTTGGCCCGGCCGTCGAAGATCTGTCGTGAACTGACGTCCTTTCCGAAACATCCGTGCCCAGGCTGTCACTGTTGTCTTCGACACACATTTATTACCGTACGTTGCCTGCATTCTTCGATGAATCTCCCCTGGTCGACATCCTTAAAAGAGTGGGTTGAATTACCAGCAGACAGGACGGATCGGCACACTGGGTCGTGAGTGCAGAGAATGGACATCGGGCCACAGTGTGTGAAGTGCAACAACTGATCCAGAGTCACAGACATCACGGTGGCATTGTGATCTACACCGTTGGGTCAGTGGTGA
This sequence comes from Cepaea hortensis, assembly GCA_963921405.1. Taxonomy (NCBI): domain Eukaryota; kingdom Metazoa; phylum Mollusca; class Gastropoda; order Stylommatophora; family Helicidae; genus Cepaea; species Cepaea hortensis. The sequence goes on along the minus strand of OY992879.1, from coordinate 11,588,532 downwards.
GAAACAGACTAATGTCTGGGTTTTAATTGCGACGATTAATGGACGAATCTTGAAAAGGGAGAGTCCGGCATATAAGACTACGACCTCAAGCATGAGAATGGAGGTGAAAGCAGTAACAGTGGCATTCCGTTGGTTAGAGGAGACTACTGCAACACACATTGTATTCATTACGGATTCAAGGAGTATGCTTAGTACGGTGGACAAAGGAATCTTTCGTGGGGAATGGCTATCCTCGCTTCAGAGGTCAAATATTGTGGTAAATGTTTGGATATGTTGCCCTGGCCATGCGGGAGTGTGGGTGAATGAACAGGGTGATAGGCTGGCAGGGAATGCACCTCTTGGTGGTCGATTACCTATAGACAATGAGGAAGTGGTCGTGCAATTGTGGGACCAGATGGAGAAGACGGGAAATGGATTGAGAACCCATTGGCATAGGTTTTGCGAGCAGTTCAAAATTGAGAGGAACGTCTAGAAGAAATTTTAATCAGACAGCTGTGGGAATTATTAGTAGTATGACTCTTCGCTTGCTGTTGAAATAGGGGACGGATTTGAGTATAGGAATGTCCTGAGTGCAGTGATGTCGGTTTATAACTCATATAATGTAAACATGGCGCAAGGAACACAGATAGTACAGACACAGTTTCAGTGAAGTCGTGGAAGACTGCACTGTTAGGTTGTGTACTGGTGTGTGTGTAAGGCAGGTGTGGAAGACTGCACTGTTAGGTTGTGTACTGGTGTGTGTGTAAGGCAGGTGTGGGAGACTGCACTGTTAGGTTGTGTACTAGTGTGTGATAAGGCAATTGTGGAAGGCTGCACTGTTAGGTTGTGTACTGGTGTGTGTGTAAGGCAATTGTGGAAGACTGCACTGTTAGGTTGTGTACTGGTGTGTGTGTAAGGGAGGTGTGGAAGACTGCACTGTTAGGTTGTGTACTGGTGTGTGTGTAAGGCAGGTGTGGAAGACTGCACTGTTAGGTTGTGTACTGGTGTTTGTGTAAGGCAATTGTGCAAGACTGCACTGTTAGGTTGTGTACTGGTGTGTGTGTAAGGCAGGTGTGTAAGACTGCACTGTTAGGTTGTGTACTGGTGTGTGTGTAAGGCAATTGTGGAAGACTGCACTGTTAGGTTGTGTACTGGTGTGTGTGTAAGGCAGGTGTGGAAGACTGCACTGTTAGGTTGTGTACTGGTGTGTGTGTAAGGCAGGTGTGGAAGACTGCACTGTTAGGTTGTGTACTGGTGTGTGTGTAAGGCAGGTGTGGCCAGATCATGTGTATAGCATGGATGAACAAATAAATCCTCGTAGAAAAGAGAGACTGGAGTGGCAGGGAGTCATCAGATAATCTGACGGATAATACAAACTCCGAGAACATGCCAGACGGACACATAATCAGACTGCAAGTGTTATTATTAGTATTGTGTCTCTTCGCTGGCTATTGAAGATGATGATGTGAATGTCTCGAGGACTATATTGTCCGCTCTTGAATCAGCTCAACTAATGAACTATTTAATGGTTACTCAAACCGATCCGCTGCTATATTACAACAGGCAGCCAAAGACATAGGAGAACTTAACAGGGGCTACTAGCACTTGTTCTTATCTTACTATAGAAAAGTGTAATATAATAATAATAATTTAGTTGTATGTCCTTCACAGGACGTAGCAGTCAACCCCAGCATTTTGGCTGTTCGTGATTCCTGGGCAAGGTTTTTATGTTCAGTAGTTTGCCATTGCTTTCTGAACGACCGGCTCCTATACCTTTTTCGAAAAAACTCAGCACCGATGAGTTTCGAACCCGGGTATACGGGCTTACAAATCGTGTTCGCAAGCCCTTTGTCACAGAGGCCGGTAGAAAAGTGTAGAGGTGTGTTAAATAAAGTCGGGGATGCTACAGACAGATTCTTTTAAACCATGCATTAGTTAATGTTGCTACAAGTTATACATAACTTCACCAATTCAAACTAATTAATATAATATATTGTTGAACACAGAAAACATTTGACCAGAAACCCCTGGGCTTGCCAATAAATGGAAAAGAACAACCGCAGCAACAGCATATGCAGAAACTGAGTTAGGTAACTAGTTGACCAAACTTCCTAAGAGGCAAAATAAACATGCTATAAATTGTAGCGTGTAGCATAAAATCTGCAAAACCTCACTGCAATAGCAATAGGAGAAACGATGGACCATACGATAGGTTTAGTTGTACTACCATGGTCTTAGCGACCCCTAAACAAAGATATAAAAACAATGACTGCAACAATGTAGGCTGGGTTCAGACAGCCAGAAGTTGCTACGTGACTTGTATATTGGAGATTTTGCTAGAGAAGAAGATCTACAGAACAATGTATCACTTGACACTTTCTTATGTGAAGAACTGCATGCTCCGGTTCAGTCGAAGTCTCCGAAATAAGTTAATGAAAATGTAATAAATTCTTATCACTTGCCTCAGTGAAACTGCGTGCCAGGAGAACATAGTGTAACGTTACATACAGAAAAGAAAACCTAAATCATGGCTTCCATTGTTGTTTATGTATTGTTAAAAACAGTCGCTTTAAAGTCGGCAGGGTCGACTTCATTGCACCGGGTTTTATCCCAAAATGGCTCAGTCTCTTTCCGCACCGTGAAAAACGTCACATAACACACTAACTCCGTAGCTCCAGCGACGACCCTCAGGATGCGCATGTGAACCGAAAGTGGCGACCCGGAATCGAACCCAAACCCTTCAGAGCCCGAGTCAGACGGCTAGACCACTTCGCCACAGAGACTCCAAATTGTATATACAATTTTATAAGAGTTGCGCAATTCGTCGACCTCATTCTCTCCCCTGAGTACACCTGAGTCCAGTGGCAAGACAAGTCAAGACGACTGGAGACGAAAACAGGTGCAGTGGATAACCAGGGCTCTACGTGCCTTGCCGTGATCATTACGTTAAACAACGCTTTGCAGTTAAACGCCAGCTTGCCCGTTGAATCAACATTGATTTCTTCCGAGCAGTCTGCCGAGTCCTGTCTACACATGCTGGGTAGGCATACCGTAGTTCACCGATTAGTTCGACACCAAATCGGCTACCTACGCCTGGTTTAGCCAGCCTGTCACAGCTGTTGCCAGTGGGGTGGCCGCTGTCGCATGCTGACAGCTATTAGGAGCCACAGGTGTGAGCTGGATGTCAAGCTTCGATCAGTGGGGGACTGTGCCCTGAAAAGAACGTGACAGTCATCCTTACCAAAAGTACTACCAATGAATGATACCCCGTACCCCCATATATATATATATATATATATATATATATATATATATATATATATATATATATATATATATATATATATATATATATATATAAAATACAGAATATAAATGAACAATGGGAAATGTTAAGGGACTCCATTCATCAAACTAGCAAAGAAGTATTACCTTAGAGAGGCAAAATAGCAAAGAAAAAATGGATGAATGAAGAAATCTTAAAACTGATGGACAAAAAAAAAAAAAAAAAACAGAGTAAAAATGACAAACAAGAATACGCTAAGATAAATAAAGAAATAAAAGATAAATGTGGGAAGGCTAAAGAAAGTTGGTTAAACGGGCAATGCAAAAAAATTGAATTAAATTCCATTAATGATACAAAAAATATCTACAGACAAATCAGTGAGCTTACAGGAAGAAAAATAAGAATAAATACAGGGTGTTTGAAATCAAAAACAGGAAAGATATTATTAGAGGAAGGTGCTATAATGAAGAGGTGGAATGAGTATATAAGAGAATTATATGACGGAGAATGGGAAGAATTAACAGAAGATAGTAACTTAGAAGGTCCACCTATTCTGAAAGAAGATGTCGCTGACGCTATGAAACATATGAAGAAAGGAAAAACAGCTGGGCCAGATGAAATCACAATAGAAGAATTAAAAGTGTTGGGAGAATTTGGAGTAGATATATTAACCAAAATGTTGAATGATATTTACAGTAGCGGATATTTACCCAGTGATATGCTGAAATCTGTATTTATAGCTATACCAAAAAGACCAGGAGCAATTGATTGTGAAGATTTTCGCCAATTAACCTCATAAACTTATCACTAAGCTTCTACTCGGAATCATAATGAGAAGAAACAAAAAGAAAATAAAAATGGAAATTAGTGAAGAACAGTATGGATTTGTGGAAGGAAAGGGCACAAACAATGCAATTTATACATTACGGACACTAATAGAAAGGTCAATAGAGAAACAGAGAGACATATATTTGTGCTTCATAGATTATACTAAGGCATTTGATAAAGTAAAACATGATGAACAGATTAAAATGTTGGAAGATATCAACATTGATGGAAAAGATTTAAGAATAATAAAGAATGTTTACTGGAACCAAGTAGCAGCAATTAAAATGGGAAATAAAGAGGGTAGTTACGAACAGATAAAGCTAGGAGTACGACAGGGGTGTGTCTTGTCACCAGATCTTTTCTCCCTGTATAGCGAAGAAATAATGAGAGAGATCAAAGAGATGCCAGGAATACTAGTTGGAGGTTATAATATAAATAATATACGCTATGCAGATGACACAGTATTGGTGGCGGATAATTCAACAGACCTACAGCAATTATTAGACGTTGTAGTAACAGAGAGTGCAAGGAAAGGACTCTCCTTGAATATCAAGAAAACAGTAACAATGGTAATATCAAAGAAAATGGTGACACCAAAATGTGACATAGAAATAGAAGGAAAAATCCTTAACCAAGTGGATAATTTTAGATACCTAGGGGCATTTATAACATCAGATGGAAGATGTACAACAGAGATTAGGAGCAGAATAGGGCAGACAAAAGCTGCATTTCAGAAAATGAAGAGTATCTTGTCCAATAAGTCACTATCACTGAATGTAAGAAAGAGAGTGCTGAAATGCTATGTAGAACCAGTTTTGCTGTATGGCAGTGAATCTTGGAATGTAAATGAACAAAGTAAGAAGAAATTAGAAGCAACAGAGATGTGGTTCCTGAGACGAATGTTGCGAATTCCTTGGACTGCCAGAGTAACTAACGATGACTGCCTAAAACAGGCTAATGAAACTAGAACATTATATACAACAATAAGACAGAGACAAACATCTTTCTTCGGTCACGTGATGAGAAGAGGGCATTGGAGAACATCGTAACAACTGGAAATATCGAGGGGAAGAGAGGCAGAGGCAGACCAAGAGAAATGCTGCTGGATGGATTGAGACGGTGGCATGGAGGAATATCAGCAGCAGAGTTGATCCAGAAAACCAAAGACCGAGATCTGTGGAGAGCCATGAACGCCTACGCCAGCTGGCACGGCACTTGATGATGATGATGATTATATATATATATATATATATATATATATATATATATATATATATATATATATATATATATATATATAAGTTAGTTAGTCTTTCCTCTTGAGCTCAAGGCGGCGCATAGGGCAGAAGCCATGGCCCCCCATGTTTGGCGGTTCGCTGCTACCTGTTGTAGATCTTGGATGTTTACTTGGCAATTGAATGAGCCTTCTCTGATGATATTTGTACGCAGGGTCTCTCTTGGTCTTCCCCGTTTTCTTTTCCCTACTGGTCACCATATGAGGGCTTGGTTGGGGAGTCTTTCCTTGTCCATTCTGAGTACATGGCCGATGTAATTCCAACGGCGTTTTCTTATGAAGTTGGATACACTATCTTGCTTAGTCTCTTGTCTTATTTGCGTATTGGTTTTGAAATCTGTCCAGCGGAGGTTTAGAATTCTTCTAACACATTTGTTCTCAAAATTGTCTAATTTCTTATCTAAAGCTACCGTTAATTTCCAACTCCCACATCCATACGTTAGCACTGGAATCACACAAGAGTTGAAGATTTGTAGTTTTGTGTGTTTACTGAGTATCTTTGACTTCTAGATGTTTGACAGTTTATTAAAGGTACCAGATGCCAGTGCAATTCTAGATAATATTTATGGTGTTGAGTCCCCTGTAGATGTCATTTTGCTTCCTGGTATGTGAAGCTGTTGACTTTTTCAAGAACGTGGTTGTTTAATTTGGTGTCGTCTGAACTGTTGGTAAGATCAATAGTTTTTGATTTGCGGTGTTAATCTGGAGCCCAATTTGTCCTGAAACATTTTGGAGATGGTTTATTGTCTCTTGGGCATCTGGGTGTGTTGAACTCAAAAGCACTATGTCGTCAGCAAAGTCCAGGACTTCTAGAAATGTTTCAACCCAATGGATATCCCCATTTGTGTTGTTTGTGCTTATATATATATAATGTAGTTAATGCACTAGAAGAATATATATGTTGTACATAACCTCACTTCTGGGTACGCCAGGCAGAAATCTATTTTCTAGATAACCTCACCAGGCCAGGCATAAATCTATGTTGTACATATTTCAAACTCTAGGTAGCCAAGCAGTTATCTATGTTTTACATAACCTCATGTCTATGTAAGGCAGGCAGAAATCTATGCTGTGCATAGGCTCACCTCTAGTTACAGCAGTCAGAAATATATGTTGTATATAACCTCATTTCTATGTTCGCCAGGCAGAAACATACTTTGAACATATCCTCACATGTAGGTACACCAGGCAGAAATCTATGTTCTACATAACCTCACCTCTAGGTACACCAGGCAGAAATATATGTTGTACATTATCGTAAAAACTCCGCTGCGGAGCAAACACGGCAGGGGGGCTTCTGATCATCAGAAGTGTACCCCCTTCCCCAAGTATTTCGGACTTGTAACCCCTTAATACTCTCTGAGGGCGGTCCCGTCTGGGTCATGACTCCTGGCGTCGTACCCTTGCCGTGGAGACGTTTGGTCACACTCGTTATCCCAGTTGTTACGCTTTTCCCTTCGCTGTTACCATGTCCACTCTCTAGCCCTCCACCCCCCCCCCCCTCGGTGGAGAGCCCGTGCAGCCTTAGCACTTATGGTCATGGGGAGAAAACTTCATCCACCGCCACGGTCTCTATTGCCTCCATTAGTCACCGTTGCCGTTTTCCTTCCTCGTGAAGCCGTTTCTTCCTTCCCGTTTCTGGACTCACCTCTTGGTCTCTGCACCTGGGTGCGACCTACGGCCGCTATGTTATGGAGGTTGGACTTCGGCCGACATTTACACGGTGGAGAGCCCGTGCAGCCTTAGCACGTATGGTCATGGGGAGAAAACTTCATCCACCGCCACGGTCTCTATTGCCTCCATTAGTCACCGTTGCCGTTTTCCTTCCTCGTGAAGCCGTTTCTTCCTTCCCGTTTCTGGACTCACCTCTTGGTCTCTGCACCTTGGTGCGACCTACGGCCGCTATGTTATGGAGGTTGGACTTCGGCCGACATTTACATGGTTTGACTGCACTCAGATTCACAACTCACGCTTGGAGGAAAGGCTAAAGAGCTGATACGAGACGCTGCAAGTTGGTGGTCTTGGTTGAGAGATTGTTAATACTGCAGTTACCGCTTCTAGCCATACTAGTTCCGTGACTCATCCCACTCTAGGTTCCGACAATTCCATAGCTAGCACGAGGCTTTTTCGGCAGCCTCACACAGCATGTCCCTTAATGCCCATTCGCTTCAGCACATCAAACACGGATTGGGAGACTAGACCTCTGGTACCTACCTCAACGGCGAATATCCTGACGATGTACTTCTCCAGCTTAAGACTTGCAACCAAGTCGTCGTACTTCTTCATTTCGTACAGATGCTGCTCCTCAATATTGAACTCATACGGGACGGTCAGCTCAATCAGCGTTAGCTGCTTGGCTGACGAAGAGCTGAGTACGATGTCAGGTCGCAAGCCAAACTTTCGAAGCATCTCAAGGTATTTGCCATGGCCCTTTTGATCTATCATCAGTTCCCAGTCCCTCGCACCATCGAACATGGTCGCAAGCGGCAAGTCGTCAGTTCTGCCTCCGCTGCGCCCGTCTCGGACAAAGGCAATCTCCATCGGCCTCGGCCTGATACCCTCTTTGTTCGCCTTCATTCTGGCTGCATCCACTATGGCCGCCAACTCAGTCAGGACTTTGTTATGTCGCCACGTAAATCGGCCTTGAGTCAGGACGAGCTTACAAGCGGACAGTACGTGCTCCGATGTCTGTACTACAATTTAGACTTTTGTACAGAGGGGACAGAACGAGTCGGTGGTTTTCACGCACTTGACCAAGTTGGCAGCTGATGGAAAGACATCGTAGAGGGATCGAACGACGAATCTTAAGTGCAGTGGTGCCATTCGCCAGATCGCATTCCAGGTGAGGTATCTCTGCACTACCGCTCCCCATTACATCCACTGGGCAAGCTGCGCCTGTTGGGCAGCATTTCGCACTCTTTCGTCATCATCCCACTTGCGGATCTCTTTAACCACCAAGTATCTGCGTTCCTTGGTCGTCTCCGTGGACCACATCGGATCATTGCTTTGGAAGCCGAGCTCTTTCCTTTCTGACTCTAGGTACACGAGGCAGAAATCTATGTTGTACATTAACTCACCACAAAGTACGCCTCGCAGAAATCTGTGTTGTACATAACATCATCTCGATAATATTCCAGGATGTGGATGATCAATGGGAAATGTTGAAGAATTCAATCAGTTTGGCTGCAGAAACAACAATTCCAAAATTAAAGAAGGTGGGTCGTAAGAAATGGATGACGGAAGAGATATTGCAACTAATGGAAACAAGAAGACTCAACAAAAATAATTCTGTCAAATATGAAGAAATTCACAGACAACTCAGAATATTATGTAAGGAGGCAAAAGAAGCATGGCTTGAGGAAAAGTGCTTAGAAATTGATAAACAACACAACAGTCAAAATACCATATTAGTGCAACAAATGAATTCAGGAACTTACTAATAAAAGAACAAGTACACCAGCAGGCTGTCTAAAAACTAAAGATGGCAAAAATCATACTAGAAAAAGATCAGATTCTACATGTATGGTCAGACTATGTGAAAAACCGGTATGATGATAACAGAGATGAACAGTATGATATTCGAATTAATAATGAAGAACCGCCAATTTAGAAGATGGAGGTTCGAAATGTTCTTAAATATATGAAAGCTGGCAAGGCCCCAGGTTCAGATAACATCGCAACAGAAATGATTAAACTTTAGAAGAATATGGAATAGATCAAGTCACCAGACTGTTGAACTCATTATAAGATACCGGACATATACCTTCTGAATTATGTAATTCTGAATTTATTGCAATCCCAAAGAAATCAGAAGCCTTGGAATGTGATCAACATAGAACAATTAGTATAATGAGTCACATCACAAAGATTTTTCTACGAATTGTCATGCAAAGAGTTAGGAAGAAAATACAACCTGAAATATGGGAAGAACAATGTGGGTTTGTAGAAGGAAAGGGTAAGTAAATGCTGCGTATATGCAGCGTTCAGTTATTGAACGTTTTATAGAAGTAAAGTAAACAATGATATACATCTTCGCTTTATTGACTATACAAAGGCTTTCGATAGAGTAAGACATGTCAACATGGTAGATATGCTTGCAGATCTACACATTTTTCGGAAAGACATTAGACTTATAAAAAACATATATTGGAAACAACAAGCTGCCATAAGGATTGATAATGAAGTGGCACAATGGCAGCCTATTAAGAGAGGTGTTAGGCAGGGGTGTGTAATGTCTCCAGATCTTTTTTCCCTATACAGTGAAAATATTTTCAGAAATGTAGAAGATACAAATGGAATCAGCATGGGGGACGAAACATCAATAACATTAGATATGCAGAGGATACCAATACTAAAGAACAAACACGTATCAATAACTACTAAGAAGGCACTTTACAATACAATCTTCCTACCAACTCTATGCTACCAATGCCAAACCTGGACAATGACAGATAAAGAGAAAAGAAAAATCACAACAGAAATGAGATTCCTGAGAAGAATACTCAACGTATCAAGAAAAGATATGATCAGAAATGAAGAAATCAGGACTAAAGTGTGGGTTATAGCAGCACTAGAATTCATTAGAAAGCAGCAAGTCAAATGGTTTGGCCATGCAAGTAGGTTACCAGTTAACAGTATACCACAACAAGCAATGGTGTACAGACAAGATGGAAACAGAGGAAGAGGCCGACCACGTAAACGTTGGACGGAGAGAATAGCAGAGTCCATGGGAATATTCACACATGAAGCCCATAATCGGGCACTCTCACGATGCTTATACTTCACCTCGACACCGCAAGGTACAAGAGGAACATGATGAGATGAGATGAGATAAGATGCAGTTGATACAGTAGTAATAGCAAACAATGAGCAGGATCTGCAACAATTAGTAGACGCGGGTGTTGCACACAGTGAACAACTTTGATTAAAATTAAATAGTAAAAAGACACAGATTATGGTCGTCACTAGGAAGAACGAAATACAACAATTTAATATACAAGAAAATGGGAATATTCTTCGACAAGTGAATCGGTACAATTATCTCGGAACAGTCAACATCTGATGAGAGATGTCTTGTAGAGATTAGAACAACAATCGCCATGGCGAAAGTAGCCTTTAGCAAATGAACAATATACTGACCAATAAAAAGATGTCAATTGAAACGAGAAAAAGAGTGTTGAGGTGCTACATAGAGCCTGTTCTTTTGTATGGATGTGAAACTTGGACAATGAGCAGTCAAACTGAAAAACATCTGATGGCTGCAGAAGTGTGGTTTCTGAGGAAAATGCAAAGAATACCATCGACAGACAGAAAATCCAATGACCAAGTACTACAAGAGGCAAATGAAAATCTTAAATTGAATAGAGAAATTAGACGTAGACAGTCAATATTTTTTGGACATGTTATGAAAAGAAATCTTTTCTTTGTTACGAAACAAATACATGAGCCTCGATAACATATAAAGGCAGGAAATCAGACCCCTTCCAAATAACATCTGGCTTGAAACAGGGTGATGCACTATCGCCGCTACTCTTCAATCTGGCTCTAGAGAAAGTTGTAAGGAAGGTAAAGGAGGAATGTGATATTGGAGGAACATCCAAGCTGCTTGGTTATGCAGATGATATAGATATTATAGGGCAAAGTGAACAAAAGACATTGGAAATATTGACTCACTTAAAGGGAAAAGCCCAACAGATGGGACTGGTTATCAACCAAGATAAGACAGAATATATGGTAATTTCAAGAGACGGAATGGCTAGAAACTCTGGCCACATACAAATAGATAATATGACCATTAAAAGAACGGAAACATACAAATACCTGGGTACAATCTTCAACTGCTCCAACATCATAAGGGAAGAAATACAAACTAGAATCAACTCTGGAAATAAGATATACTATGCACTACAACATCTACTAAAATCAAAGGCGCTATCTCGTAACACCAAAATCACAATATACAAAACACTGATCAGACCAGTTGTGCTGTATGGCTCTGAAACCTGGAGTACAACGAAAGGAGACGAAGCCTTGTTACAAACCTTTGAGAACAAAATTTTAAGACGCATCTTTGGACCCATTAGGGATACACAAAGTGGAGAGTGGAAAAGAAGAAGTAACAAAGACATTTATGATCTGTTTAAGTCCCCGCTAATCACTGGTATCATGAAGGCTAATAGACTACAATGGCTGGGGCATATAGAAAGAATGGAAGATAATAGGGAAACAAAACTCGCTTACACTCAGGAAATAAATGACCGTAGACCCCGAGGTAGACCAAGAAGGCGGTGGAGAGATAATACATGTACAGACCTACAAGCACTTGGAATCAACGACTGGCAAGAGAAGGTCCATCAGAGAGACGAATGGAGACGGATTGTATTTGCAGCAAAGAACCTCAATGGCTCGGAACGCTGAAGAAGAAGAAGAAGAGTTATGAAAAGAAATGCATTGGAGAACTTGGTGACAACTGGCATGTTCGTAGGGAATAAACCAAGGGGGAGACCGAGAAGTAAATACCTGGATAGCTTGTCTATATACCATGGTCGAGACAGGAACACTGAGCTGATCTACGACTCTGGTGATCGAGTGAAATTGCGAGTCATGACCGCCCACGCTTTCTGGCAAGGCGCATGATTGATTGATTGATATAAGTTCATGCATAAATCTATGGTGTTCATAATGTGACCTACAGATAGGTTCAGGCATAAATCTATGTTGCACATAACCTCACCTCTATGTGAGTCAGGGAGTAGCTTATCTGGAAGAAAGGACCATCATAGGATCGTTGTGTTACTGGAGACCAGGGTTCGTGATCCGAACTGTTAACCAGCTCCACAATACGGCCCAGACCCGTAAATCCCACAATCATCTTATTGAAGGGCAAGCCCATGCTATTCCAAGAGTAGATTGAATAGTTCTGAAAGGCATTGCAGTCAAACATTGGTATATGCATTTATTCATTCATTGACATGGAAAACCGTATTTCTAAACTTCAAACTACTCGTACATTAACAGGAATATAACTGATAAAACATAAAATAGAAAACATAACATAGAAAACAAAGCAATCAACAATGGATGAACAAACGAACAAACTTTATTTTCAAAGGTTTAAGAATTGGCACGCAGGCTCGTCTAACATTATGCCCTTCTATCACTCTCTTTCATACATTATTTCATTCACACATCATTCAAGGCTAACAGAGAACAGCAACAATATAAAACATATGCATTATAAAGGCATGGGCAAAATGCAACTATCAATACCATACGACTCAGTAATATTAACGAATGTTGTGGCAATGGTTATTAGCTATGAGGAACATATTTGTCTATCAAATGGGGACTGGTTGTTACACTAGGGTGTATTATTATTATTATTATTATTATTATTATTATTATTATTATTATTATTATTACTATTGCCGGCTTCCTGGCCTAGAGGTTTGCGACTTTTCTCCGTAATCTCGTATATTCTCGTAAGTAACATGACGACAGTGAGAATCAGCAGCAAATCGCGTCGGTAACTTACGGTGAATGTGAGCCGGCCGCTCAGAAAGCAATGGCAAACTAGTGAGCGTAATCTTGCCAAGAAATCAACAATCAGCTGAAAGATGCTGATGTTGACAGCAATGTCCTGTAAAGGATATGCAAACAATTATAATTATTATTATTATTATTATTATTATTAACGGGTAGGATAATCCGTCCTGTGATAGTGTCAGAATAGTTTGAGATTATATGTATAATGATTGGAGATGTCTGTGATTTCTTGTGAAAGATTGTTCCACAGCTGAGCTGTGGGGTACGATGTGCAGACTGATTCTATTTAGTGATGATGCTATTTACTGTAATTTACAACAATAAATATACTCCACAAAACGCCAGATGTAGATTTAACATTGCAATGCAGATATGGCTTAGAAATGAATGTACATGACGTAACACCTACACACGTTTACGCCTAAAGATCTACACACCTACACACCTACACACCTACACACTTACACACAATCCTACAAGAATGCCATTGATGGAGAGAACACAGAATGAGACAGTCCTACAAGAATATCATTGATGGACAGAACAACGAATGAGGCAACTCTACAAGAATACCACAGACATGTATGTATGCATGTGGGCAATAGTATAAAATGACTTGTATGAGTGCACAAATAATGTATAGAGAGTATACTATTTCTCTTAATCAATGTTAAGGATCAATGCTTAATATGCATTCTCATTTTTTTTTTTTTTTTTTTAAGCATATTCTTTTACAGGACTTAGCTGTCAACACCAGCATCTTTCAACTGTATGTTGATCTCTTGGCAAGATTACGCTCAGTAGTTTGCCATTGCTTTCTGAACGGCCGGCTCACATACCCCGTAAGTTACCGATGCGATTCGAACCACTGCTGATTTGAACCGTCATCACGTTACCGACGAAAGTATACGAGATTACGGAGAAAAGTCATAACCTCTAAGCCACGAAGCCGGCGCATTCTCATTGGTGAAGTGATATATTGTTGACACTGATGGGAAATGCAATACCTATCGATTGACACTTAACAAATATAATGCAATTATGTGATTTAATAAATATTCAGTTAATATCATTTAATAATAGATACAACAAATAATCGTCAATTAGATATTACGTATTGGGAAGTAATAGTTTACCCTACATCCATGAGAATTCAACACGTCAAAAATGAAATAAAGGTTTCAAACGGATCTGCACACTCACAACACAGTTGAGGAGCATACCACAGAGAAACTAATGTTTAAAATGAGAATGGATGTCATATGGTGAGTAGGAATTGGTGGTTAAATCATATGACAATTTGATCCACGTTTGTATATGTGACACCGGGGACACGAGTGTTGGACTTGCCTAGAATGGAAGGCATCTTGTATGTGATGTTTCCAGGTAATGGCTACGGTGCATTATGCTGAATTCATGATAGATGAGTTTGGAAGTCGTTGTCTGAGCCTGTGTGGCGAAAATGACATAAATCGAGTAATCCTAAGGGCCTAGTTTTCACTAGACAGATGACGTCAATTTGTCAAGTATGGTGACGCGTAACCAATCTGCCTGCAAGGACTATCAGAAATTTAGCTCACCGATGCATGAGTTTCAGACAAGTGTATGATTGGTATTGCCACAACTAATGTTTGAGAAAATTTTTCGGATGAAATGCTGACGTTACACATTGAATTGACTTCAGTCCTAAAGACAAACGACAATACATTTAGCATGACGACAGGAATAATGATGACCTGTGACAGAAATGATATTTTTCTTTTAGGCATAAAAAGTCAACTAGTTGTCCATCCATCCATCATGTGCCATGCCGGTAAGCGTGGGCGGTCATGTTTTGCCATCTCACTAGATCACCAGTGTCGTGGATCAGCTCTGTGTTTCTATCTCGACCATGCCACGAGGCCAAGCCATCCAGGTATTAGCTTCTAGGTCTTCCCCTTGGTCTGTTCCCTTCGATCTTACCAGTTGTCACCAAGTTCTCCAATTCATTTCTTCTCATAACATGCCCACAATATTTTGCCTGTCTACGTCCAATGTCTCTAATCAGTTTACGATCTTCATTTGTTTCTTGAAGGACTTGTTCAGTGATCTTTCTGGCTGTCCATGGCATTCTTTGCATTTTCCTCAGAAACCACATTTCTACAGCCATCAGATGTTTTTCAGCCTGACTGCACATTGTCCAAGCTTCACATCCATATAAAAGTACAGGTTCTATGTAGCATCTCAACACTCTTTTTCTCGTTTCAATTGACATCATTTTATTGGTCAGTATGTTTTTCATCTTGCTAAAGGCTACTTTTGACATGGTGATTCTTAATCTAATCTCTTCAAGGCATCTCCCATCAGATGTTATTACTGTTCCGAGATAATTGTACCTATTCACTTATTGAAGAATATTCCCATTTATTTGTATATTACATTGTGGTATTTCGTTCTTCCTAGTGACGACCATAATCTGTGTCTTTTTACAATTTAATTCTAACCCTAGTTGTTCACTATGTCTAACAATCGCATCTACTAAATGTTGCAGGTCCAGTTCATTGTATGCAGTCAAGACTGTATCATCTGCATATCTAATGTTAAGCCGGGAGTACAGGGAGTGGCCAGCAGGGGCCACGGAAGTGGAAATACAGCAACTAATTCAGGACAATGCTCACTCGAGTGATGTGATTATCTACACAGATGGTTCGGTGTCAAGAGGTGAGAGAAGTGGCTGGGGTTTCATAGCCAAAGCTAATGGTCGATGTTTGGGGCAGGAGAGCCTGGCATATGATACCACAACATCCAGCTTAAGAATGGAAGTGGAGGCAGTCACTGCGGCTCTCCGCTGGATGGAGAATACGACACACACACACACATCGTGATTGTAACTGACTCAGAAAGCATGCTGACGAGGGTGAGGACGGGCAGACTTCGTGCGGAGTGGCTTGCTTCGCTTCGGAGGTCACGGGTGACAAGCATCGCCTGGATCTTTTCTCCGGGGCATGCCGGTGTGCTGGGAAATGAACAGGCAGACAGATTGGCTGGCTCTGCAGAACTTGGTGGAGTATTGATACATGACAAGGCAGACGTGGTTGCAGCCTTGTGGGAGTACGTGCACACCTCGGAGGAGCAAATGGATTACCATGGTCTGGCAAGAATGAGACAACGAGGAGTGACGAAGGGATCTGGCCGACGCTCAACGCTCAAAGGAAAGGCGAGACGGACTTATAATCAGATTGCTACTGGTACTATTAGTGTTGGAACTCTTCGCTGGCTGCTGAGGATGGGGACGGAGCACTTATGGGAATGCCCCGAATGCTGTGATGTCGATTCCTAAATCAATCAATCAATCAATCAATCATATCTAATGTTATTAATGCATCGTACCCCAATGTTGATTTCTTCCATATCTTCAGTATTTCTGAAAATACTTTCACTGTACAGGGAAAACAGATTTTGAGACATTACACATCCCTGTCTCACACCTCTCTTAATAGGTTGATATTGGCCTACTTCATTATCAACTCTTATGGCAGCTTGTTGTTTCCAATATATGTTTCTTACACGTCTCAAGTCTTTTCCATCAATTTGTAGATCTTCAAGCATCCTTATCATGTCAACATGTCTCACGTTATCGAAAGCCTTTGTATAGTCAATAAAGCAAAGGTGTAGATCTTTGTTTACTTCTATAGAACGTTCGATTACGGTTCTCAGTATATACACAACATTTACTGTACCCTTGCCTTCTACAAACCCACATTGTTCTTCTCCTATCTCAGGTTGTATATTCCTCCTAACTCTTTCCATGATAATTCTTAGCAAAATCTTCGTGATATGACTCCCTATACTAATTGTTCGATGTTGATCACATTCCAAGGCTCCTGATTTCTTTGGGATTGCAATAAATACAGAATTACATAATTCATTAGGTATATTTCCAGTATCATATATTGTATTAAGCAGACTGGTAACTTTATCTATTCCATACTCTTCTAAAGCATTAGTCATTTCTGTTGTTACGCTGTCTGAACCGGGGGTCTTGCCAGATTTCATATGGTTAAGAGCATTCTGAACCTCCATCTTCAAAATTGCTGGTCCTTCATTGCTGGTAGTAACGAATGATAACAATAACAGTGTCAGGGGCTTATATGTAAGTAATAGGGTAAGTGCCGGTATGTAAGCGAGAGTCAGTGTAAGCATAGCTGAGGTCAAGGGCAGTAGGAGACATCACGGCTTGGCTAAAGGAGGGTCAAGCAAAAAGCCCGTGAACAGACCCACGTGATGTGGGAAGGTCAAGGAGGACGGAGTCAGTGTGTGTGAGACAGCGAATAGAGACGGACGTGTGGAGATCTAGCGAGTGATAGAACGATCGAACGATAGTGTTGTGACGGATAGATGGAGATGAATGTTGTGTAGTGAGATTCGAGGAATGTACTAACTGTGATATGTGCGGGATGATGTGAGACTGTGATTGCGAATGGTCATACGGGCGACCGTGTAAATATCGCCCATGTGAGCAAGCGTTGGGCTGCTTGTGTTGAACGATTGTTTGAGCGTGAAGTGTGACCATGTTGTCAGCCTGTAGTATATTGTAATAAACGTTGTTCAGGAGATAGCTCCTGCAAGTTTTCCGATTGCATTCATGTGTTATTAATATATGTGTCGGGGATGTTATAATTTGCCTGTCCAAGTCCAGTGAGCTAGAACGAGCAAATAGTTAGGACTCTGACAGGTATAATGGTGTCAGAAGTACACACGAACCACATACCCAAGTAAAATGCATAAAATAACGCTACTTATGTAAAGAAGAAGAGCAATTGCATAATTTTGTAAAAAGTTGTAAATCGGAGATTTGTTAATAGAATCAGAACGAAAATAACATCATTTCTTTCCACAGCAGGTTTCAATTCTACAAAGCGACCGACGTAACCAGAACAGGTCAACGGTAACCAGCACGAGAATCACGTTCCTGTACATCAAACGTTCGAGTAAACAGCAGATAAAGATAAGTTGATTAATTTTGATTGCTAAGTAACCAAATCTGCATTCTTTGATTTCTTGAATAGATATCACCATCAGTACATTTGAATATTAATTAAATACTTAGAAATTAAACCAGGTCCAAAATGACTTCATGTGACGACCTCAAAGAACTAGCCTTAGAATATGCAAGGACTCCGGAACAAGTAAGATACTGGTGCACAAAACATTACGAAACATTGAAGGGCTATTTAAACGATACAAAGTCTCAACTCAAGGAAGACTTGAAGCAAATTGTAAACAGAAATAGGAAAAATAACCTTATCCGCGAGTGGACACAGGAATTCGAAAAGAAAATGCAAGACTACAAAATTCCAAAAACTAGATGGTATACATGGTATAGGGAATCCTTACCAATACGAAACACACATCTGCAAGAGATCATACCAGATATGTCAAGAGAAGACTATGATTATTACAAAACAAACATATTATCAAACTACTTAAACGACCTCGATACCCTAATATTAGTTTTACAAGACCTGAAACCGGTCCCAGACTTGTCGTTTACCCATTATATAGAAGAAATAAAAGGCAGGTACATGAGGCTAATATCTGAAATTAGAGACACAAACAATGATCAGCCAGCATTAGATTTATTCCTAATAGAAAAACTCAAAGCAACACTCCAAGCCGAATGCGCAAAATATTTAGAAGAACACAACACAGAGCCTATCAAAAACTTACTAGAAAAATGCCGCGAATATTACAACCAAAGTTTGAACCTGGTTAAGAACACTCAACTGAAAAATACTGTGAAAGCAACGGCATCTGCAGCCACAGATTGTCAAAACAAATCACAGAAAACAAAACCAGTACTGTGCAAACATTGTAGCACCCCACATACAGAAATGGAATATGCGATAAGAATCCCACTTATCAAGAATACCTGAATACTATTATAGCACAAAAATTGGGGAAGGTAAATCAAAGGAAATATAGAACATAATGTCATTTTTGCCTCGCGTATGGCCACAGACGTTTCGAATGTGAAGGAGTAAAAAGAATACAGAAAGCAAAAGCAAATGCAGCCATAAACATTACAACAGACAGTTCAGCAAAGAACTTAGAAAAAGTAAACATCACAGAGACGAAAACAAGACCAAACACTGCAAATTCAGAACAGACTGAGTTTTACCCAACAGACTTCGTACCATATTTCAATAATGTTGTTAACATCACTCAACCTCATTCTTTATTAAAAGAGGGTAATACTCAACAAGAAAGTCAGGAAATGAACAAAACATCAAGACTGTCGTTAGGAAAACTAACATTCCATGAGGGATACATTAATGACACAGTATGCACATGCGTACGCGACACAGGGTCCTGTCTTATCGGTCTTCGGAAGACCCTAGCTGATCCTAAAGACTACCTAGATGAGTACATCTATTGCAGAACTGTTTCAGGGACAATAGAGAAATATCCTATGGCATGGGCCAATATAAAATCACCTTTCCTATCAGGCAGAGTAACTTGCGCATTATTAGACAATCCATGCTGCGATTTATTAATTGGAAATGTATTAAATGTAATAGACCACACAGAGTCCACAACCCAGACATGACAGAAAGTTAACACCACAACAAACACTGCCTTAACTACACCACTCACCATACAACAACATGATGAACAGACCAAAGTACCACACCATACCAACTTGATTACCATCTCACAACAAGAAAAAACAGAAACTGGGGTGTATCAACAAAGGAAAGAAGGTACAGATAACAAGCATTTCACAAGGGCGAGAAAAGATCACAAATCATCATGGTACATACTATACCTCCTGTACCCCCTGTTAACTACACACATGCCCAAGTGCACACAATGGATGGTTCTACTCACACTACTCATGGTAAATGCAAAACAAATGTCTTCACAAACAATTTTATTCACACATCATCATGACGCAACACAGATGATATTACTCATGACAAACCAGCTAACTTTGTTACTTACATCATTACTGGTGAACCAAAGTTTGTTGTTACCACTGATAAAAACTATGTCAAATCAACTCAGACACATACTTATGCTGAACAATGTAAATCATCAGTCAGTGGAATTACTGACAAAAATCAGCAACAAATTACCCTACATATTTTGGAAAATATACACAAATTGCAGAAAAGTGTACAAACATGCACGATTACAGTTCAAAACTATACATGGTGTATTATTATTATTTGAACTATTGGATGTATACACACATGTACGAGTGCAGGTTTGGAGATAGCACTCAAAATGATCTCAACATGAAATTTGAAAATCCCCACCCGTCGGAAAATTAATTTTAACCGTAACCCACTTTATATCCTTAGATCGAGTAACTCCAGAGTTGCCTTGTCTGCTGTACGACTCCAGCGCTATGATACTAGCACACTTCATTGTATAGACCAACACAAAAGTTCCTTCAACGCGAAAAAGTTTCATCGACAGAACAGTAAGACTCAACATGTGATTTCAGGTATTTAACAGTAAGCTATACCCACATTGACTTTGTTTCAAACAAGAATCTACAAAAAAAAATTTCCAAATTTTGAAATCGACTAACAACGACAAGAACTTCAGAAGTACAGACATTCATTTCAGTGATCAGTTAATGAACCAGATGCCAACTTACAAACCCGGGCAAAGACAGTCACAGACAGACGCACCATGGCCACACTCATAAATAAGGCCACCGAACTTAAATGTGTGAATTCCAACAATTTTACAGAACGGACTTGCAAATTGTCCAAACGTGGTGCAAAGTTTTAATTACTATACAGAGGAAAGGACAATATCATGATTTGCAGAATACGTCAATAATCGGGTGAGAAAGAAGAAATGCCAAACATTTCAGCACCGCAATGAACATTGAACACTGGTAATTTAATTACGTGTGCATAACTTTCACAGGACAAGAACAGAGTCCTATACGTGCATAAAGGCAGCGACGATGAACATTTTATTGTAAATGTATTAACTGCATGACATCCAATGTCTAATTTTATTATTATAATACGTTGTATTGTTATAATGTGATATGTACATATACGTGTAAGTGCAGCTGTGTAAGGTATAAATTGTAATGCTGAGAATCAACGCCTGGCAATCCCAATACGCGAGTGTTACCAAACTTGCCTTCGCGTGTGGTGGATAGCCCGACGAATGACGCTTAGCAATAGTGGTACAAAAGTAACATCATAATATCGTAACAAGAAGTAACATACCAACAGGGGTTATACCAACCAAAGAGATTAATAATAACTCTCCAGAACAGTAACCGAGGTGTACCCAAAAAGGGAAACAAGTCAAGGTCTGACATAAAAAGAGGTAAGGGGGACTATTATATACATGAAGTATATTCGAACCATGACCACAACAGTGACATAGCGTGCTCATAAAGAATAGATTAGAGTGCATTAAATAGAGACGAGGGGGACCACGTCTGAATAGAGAGAAAATTTAAGAATGCTGTAAGAGGAAGTTGTAGCCTTATTCGAGGCGTGAATCAATGGAGAATCCTTAAACCAGCATAGCCACAATAACTATGAGATAATAATGCACAGCAAATCGATTGAGAAACATGAACAGAATGTAATGTCACGGAGTGGGGATTGAAGAATATAACGAGGTATGGCAAGTAAACCCAACCTGAACAGTTGCCAGACCACGACAAAACCTTGAGAGAAACCTCATTACTGAAAAAGAGAGAACAATATTTGAAGTTAATCTCGGAAAAGATCAGAATAAAAAGGGACGCAAGCGTAGACTTATGATCATATAATCCCCTGACAAAGTTAAAAAGATGTACCAAGAGTAACAACAGCAGAATGTGTCACATTTCCAAGAGAAAGTGCCACATTGTTTGTGCGGGGGGGGGGGGAGTGTCAGGGGCTTATATGTAAGTAATAGTGTAAGTGCCGGTATGTAAGCGAGAGTCAGTGTAAGCATAGCTGAGGTCAAGGGCAGTAGGAGACATCACGGCTTGGCTAACGGAGGGTCAAGCAAGAAGCCCGTGAACAGACCCACGTGATGTGGGAAGGTCAAGGAGGACGGAGTCAGTGTGTGTGAGACAGCGAATAGAGACGGACGTGTGGAGATCTAGCGAGTGATAGAACGATCGAACGATAGTGTTGTGACGGAAAGATGGAGATGAATGTTGTGTAGTGAGATTCGAGGAATGTACTAACTGTGATATGTGCGGGATGATGTGAGACTGTGATTGCGAATGGTCATACGGGCGACAGTGTAAATATCGCCCATGTGAGCAAGCGTTGGGCTGCTTGTGTTGAACGATTGTTTGAGCGTGAAGTGCGACCATGTTGTCAGCCTGTAGTACATTGTAATAAACGTTGTTCAGGAGATAGCTCCTGCAAGTTTTCCGATTGCATTCATGTGTTATTAACATATGTGTCGGAGATGTTATAATTTGCCTGTCCAAGTCCAGTGAGCTAGAACGAGCAAATCGTTAGGACTCTGACAAACATGTTTTAGTGTAAATGATAACTTGGGGACGACTTAGTTAATGACTAGCGATGTGTTAAAAGAGACTACAACAGAATTCTGATCAAGATGTATGTTTTAATGTAACAAGATGTGTGTGAGCTAAGCGGTTTTGAGTCGTTGCAGATTCGATTACGAGAAGTGTTATTGTTTTGAAACTATTATGTTTAAACTTATGACACGGGTATTGTGCAAGTAATATTTTACTAATGTAAATAAATAATGATCTTATCGGTGATACTGGAGCTTGTTTATTAACGTAACAGCCCAAAAGGCGTATGCCTGTACCTGTGAGACTCATTAAATTGCCAATAAGGTGGGAAGAGTACCGGCAGGTTCAGGACAGAGTCACCATACAAGGAAAGATATGTAAGTTGACATTACATTTAGTGTAGATAATACAATATAGGGTTACCATTAGTGTAGAGATAAGATTACTAGAGATAACATAAGTGTCAAAGTATGTACGATACAGTTAACGTGAGTGTTGAGACATGCAAAACTGAGTTAACATGAGTGTGGAGATTTGCAAAACACCGATTTAGACAATTCTCAAAGAATACCAAAGACGGACAGAACAGGGAATTAGACAATCCTACACACACACACACACACACACACACACACACACACACACACACACACACACACACACACACACACACGCACACACACACACACACAGATGGACAGAACAACGAATTAGACAATCCTACATAAATCTTACAAACGTACATAAGAACGAAGGAAACAGTACTACAAGAATACAACAGACGGATAAAACAACCAATTAGACATTTCTACAAGAATATCACAGATTGACAGAACAACGAATTAGAGAATCCTACAAGAATCCCACAGACGGATAGTACGTTGCATTAGACAATCTTACAGGAATACCTGAGAAGGACAGAACATAGAATGGGACAATACTACAAGAATACCACAGAGGGAAAGAACAACCAATGAGACAGTCTTACAAGACTGTCATAAACGGACAGAACAACGGATGAGACAGTTCTACAAGAATGTCATAGACGGACAGAACAACGGATGAGACAGTTCTACAAGAATGTCATAGAAGGACAGAACAACGGATGAGACAGTTCTACAAGACTGTCATAGACGGACAGAACAACGGATGAGACAGTTCTACAAGACTGTCATAGACGGACAGAACAACGGATGAGACAGTTCTACAAGACTGTCATAGATTGACAGAACACTGGATGAGACAGTTCTACAAGACTGTCATAAACTGACAGAACAACGGATGAGACAGTTCTACAAGACTGTCATAGACGGACAGAACAAAGGATGAGACAGTTCTACAAGAATGTCATAGACGGACAGAACAACGGATGAGACAGTTCTACAAGAATGTCATAGAAGGACAGAACAACGGATGAGACAGTTCTACAAGACTGTCATAGACGGACAGAACAACGGATGAGACAATTCTACAAGAATACAATATACAGACAGAACAACGGAGGGACGGTTAACATGAATACAACAGACGGATAGAACAACGAATGAGACAATCATAAAAAAATACCACAGATGTTTAGAATAAATAATGGGACAATCCTACAAGAATACCACAGACGGGTAGAATAAATAATGAGACAATCCTACAAGAATACCACAGGCGTGTAGAATAAATAATGAGACAATCCTACAAGAATACCACAGACTGGTAGAATAAATAATGAGACAATCCTACAAGAATACCACAGACGGGTAGAATAAATAATGAGACAATCCTACAAGAATACCACAGTCCGGTAGAATAAATAATGAGACAATCCTACAAGAATACCACAGACGGGTAGAACAAATAATGAGACAATCCTACAAGAATACCACAGACGGGTAGAATAAATAATGAGACAATCCTACAAGAATACCACAGACGGGTAGAATAAATAATGAGACAATCATACAAGAATACCACAGACGGGTAGAATAAATAATGAGACAATCCCACAAGAATACCACAGACGGGTAGAATAAATAATGAGACAATCCAACAAGAATACCACAGACGGGTAGAATAAATAATGAGACAATCCTACAAGAATACCACAGTCGGGTAGAATAAATAATAAGACAATCCTACAAGAATACCACAGACGGGTAGAAAAAATAATGAGACAATCCTACAATAATTCCACAGGCGTGTAGAATAAATAATGAGACAATCCTACAAGAATACCAAGGCGGGTAGAATAAATAATGAGACAATCCTACAAGAATACCACAGACGGGTAGAATAAATAATAAGACAATCCTACAAGAATACCACAGACGGGTAGAATAAATAATGAGACAATCCTTCAAGAAAAACCACAGACGGGTAGAATAAATAATGAGACAATCCTACAAGAAAACCACAGACTGGTAGAATAAATAATAAGACAATCCTACAAGAATACCACAGACTGGTAGAATAAATAATGAGACAATCCTACAAGAATACCACAGACGGGTAGAATAAATAATAAGACAATCCTACAAGAATACCGCACACAGGTAGAATAAATAATAAGACAATCCTACAAGAATACCACAGACGGGTAGAATAAATAATGAGACAATCCTACAAGAATACCACAGACGGGTAGAATAAATAATAAGACAATCCTACAAGAATACCACAGATGGGTAGAATAAATAATTAGACAATCCTACAAGAATACCACAGGCGTGTAGAATAAATAATAAGACAATCCTACAAGAATACCACAGACGGGTAGAATAAATAATGAGACAATCCTACAAGAATAACACAGACGGGTAGAATAAATAATGAGACAATCCTACAAGAATATCACAGGCGTGTAGAATAAATAATGAGACAATCCTACAAGAATACCACAGACGGGTAGAATAAATAATGAGACAATCCTACAAGAATACCACAGACGTGTAGACTAAATAATGAGACAATCCTACAAGAATACCACAGACGGGTAGAATAAATAATAAGACAATCCTACAAGAATACCACAGACGGGTAGAATAAATAATGAGACAATCCTACAAGAATACCACAGACGGGTAGAATAAATAATGAGACAATCCTACAAGAATACCACAGACGGGTAGAATAAATAATGAGACAATCCTGCAAGAATACCACAGACGGGTAGAATAAATAATGAGACAATCCTACAAGAATACCACTGGCGGGTAGAATAAAATAATAAGACAATCCTACAAGAATACCACAGGCGGGTAGAATAAATAATAAGACAATCCTACAAGAATACCACAGACGGGTAGAATAAATAATGAGACAATCCTACAAGAATACCACAGACGGGTAGAATAAATAATGAGACAATCCTACAAGAATACCTCAGACGTGTAGAATAAATAATAAGACAATCCTACAAGAATACCACAGACGGGTAGAATAAATAATGAGACAATCCTACAAGAATACCACAGGCGTGTAGAATAAATAATGACAATCCTACAAGAATACCACAGGCGGGTAGAATAAATAATGAGACAATCCTACAAGAATACCACAGACGGGTAGAATAAATAATAAGACAATCCTACAAGAATACCACAGACGGGTAGAATAAATAATGAGACAATCCTACAAGAATACCACAGACGGGTAGAATAAATAATGAGACAATCCCACAAGAAAAACACAGACTTGTAGAATAAATAATAAGACAATCCTACAAGAATACCACAGACTGGTAGAATAAATAATGAGACAATCCTACAAGAATACCACAGACGGGTAGAATAAATAATAAGACAATCCTACAAGAATACCACAGACGGGTAGAATAAATAATAAGACAATCCTACAAGAATACCACAGACGGGTAGAATAAATAATAAGACAATCCTACGAGAATACCACAGACGGGTAGAATAAATAATGAGACAATCCTACAAGAATACCACAGATGGGTAGAATAAATAATAAGACAATCCTACAAGAATACCGTAGACGGACAGTACAGCGAATAAGACAGTCCTACAAGAATACTATAAACTGATAGAAAAACGAATGAGACACTTCTACGAGAATACTAAAAACTGATAGAAAAACGAATGAGACAGTTCTACGAGAATACTATAAACTGATAGAAAAACGAATGAGACACTTCTACGAGAATACTATAAACTGATAGAAAAACGAATGAGACAGTTCTACGAGAATACTATAAACTGATAGAAAAACGAATGCGACAGTTCTACGAGAAAGACCTGAACATCGTTATATCATATTTGGGCCAGAAAAGAAATGCTCTAGACCACATATTGACAATTAACAAAATTGATGAGAAAAGAACAAATAGAAGGCATAGATAAATACATTTGGCTTGTTTACCATATACCGTAATCGAGATAAGAATACATTCCTAATGCAAGGCTCATTTAGAATATAAACCATGATCCCCAACGCTTATTTGCATGGTACATGATCGTGACAAGATATGCCTGCATATTTGTTGGCTCTCGTGGATATTACGTAAGGAATAAAAATAACATTAGGTTTTCTAAGCTCGACAGACATATCAGTAAGGATTGTTTCGGTGTATCTAACATGACCTTCTCTTAACTCTGAAACTTTACCACCACCAACTTTAGCCTTGACCAGACAAAACATTAACTTGATTTCACCCATCAGCTGTTTAAACCTACAAACTCTCTAGGATACGAAAGGAGCTACACCTCAGTTTACTACAAAACGGGCAGATTCGCACGACTTTCCTTTCCATACTTCTTCCCATCCTTCCTTCTGCAGGGGTTAATTTCTGTCTTTAAACTAATGGTGTCAAACGGCTCTGCCATGATCATGGCGACTTTCTCCATAAAGGCCAGGATCTTGTGGATTTCTTCTGGATATGTGAAACTATGTTGTCATCATCTCCCCATCACTGACAGTATTTAAGCCAAGGATTTCTTTTCCAAGCATAAACGACAGAAGTACATACCTTTACTTTGTCTGACCATCCCCACAATGTCAGTGTTCAATATTTCCTTTTCATGCACCATTTCTTGCCCCGTGCCGACCCTAAGATCCTATAACAGTGTGAAGGACTAAGAAAGACTGTTGGTTTCATATAAAATAAGGTTTATTTCCATGGTATGACAACTTCTACAAATATGATAGGTGATTCAGCTTGCAGTAATAATAATCCGAGAAGTAAGAGATACGAAAACACGTCTTCACTCTCCGGGTCTTAGAGAGAGAGAGAGAGAGAGAGAGAGAGAGAGAGAGAGAGAGAGAGAGAGAGAGAGAGAGAGCTAATAGAGAGACACATTCTCTTTGTGAAGAATAAGTTCATGGGTATTTTGTTGCTGTAATAATCAGCATAATGAGCTTGATATGGTTATGAAGTAGTGGAAACATATACCGGTTTTCTCTCATCCCACTTAAATCTAATACCCTACTTTTGTTACAATCCTGCTTCGGTTTATTAGGTAGAATAATCGATTTGATTTAGGAACCGACATCACAGCATTCGGGACATTCCCATAAGCACTCCGTCCCCATCCACAGCAGCCAGCGAAGAGTTCCAACACTAATAGTTCCAGTAGCAATCTGATTATATGTCCGTCTCGCCTTTCCTCTGAGCGCCGATCGTCGGACAGATCCCCTCGTCACACCTCGCTGCCTCATTCGGTTTATTAGAGGCACATCGACCGACATTTAGAAGTGATGGATATCCCAAGGAAACACTAGTCAAGAGAATAGTGTCCCAGCGTGTTGTGTCCCATGCAGGCACCGTGGCTCTCCAAGATCTATTTTTACGATATGCCCATGTATGCTTTAGACTCCGAGGCTGACATTACCCGAGGCCACTGGCAACAATTGTGAGGCGGTCTCCCGCATACATAGGAGTACATCTCTATCTATTCATCCATCTAAATTCCCGACATCTCTATGTATTCATCAGTCTAAATTTCTGACATCTTTATGTATTCATCAGTCTAAATTTCTGACATCTTTATGTATTCATCAGTCTAAATTTCTGACAACTCTATGTATTCATTCGTTTTAATTTTCCACATCTCTCTCTCTCTCTCTCTCTCTCTCTCTCTCTCTCCTCTCTCTCTCTCTCTCTCTCTCTCTCTCTCTCTCTCTCTCTCTTTCTCTCTAAGACCCGGAGAGTGAAGACGTGTTTTCGTATCTCTTACTTCTCGGATTATTATTACTGCAAGCTGAATCACCTATCATGGATTTTTATATCAATGTGCTCGTTGTGATTCTGTGGATGTGGTGAAATAGTTTTTAGATTAATACAAGTGTTGATTATCGCAAAAATGTGTGTTATATATAATATTCATTTCGAGTGATAGTTGAGCACTATTAAATTTTAACCAATTAAGTGCACGAGGCGTGTCAGAAACAACCACGGGACCTGAAATTGCCCGCGGCGTGGCTAGATAACAATGCGATTGCTGGGTTCTTCAAGTTTAGTTATTCGTAATAGTATGCAATAATGTCAGGGGAAGGAGAGTGCTCCGTATTGAAAGTGAATGGTGAAAGGACTCGCTCAGGTTTACGATCGGCTGTCAATAAAACTTACACACTAAACAAAGAGAGGGCCGTGAAGAATAAGCTATCCAAGTGCATAAATCCCAACGGCCTAGTCGTCAAACACACCAACTCAGGACAGTGTGTTACTGTTTCCTTCAACAACACACTCCATTATGAGGCATTCCGAACTTGCCTACTCAACTACTACAGGCTTGAACAAATTGAACACAGGCAAGATAAGCGCGGGGCCCACGTTGAGGATCTGATTACGACGCCAGTGATTACGATACATCTGTACCACAGTAAAAATAAACTCATGACACAGGGCAGTAATGAAAACATTAACATCTGGCTACAAGTAGATGTTATTGAACTTGAAAACTCGACACAGGCATTCACCGAATCTACGCAGCCCACAACTACAGCTGTCGACAGCACACCAGCTAACAATGTTCGTCAATTAACCCATACGATGAGTGTACATGACAACATCAATACGAGGCGTGCCAACCCACCAGTGCTCTTGGCCATTGAATACCCAAATGGAGCGTATCCAAAACAACATAGAACCCAATGTTGACATTGTTGAAGAAGTACCTGCCTCAGATAACAATAGCATCTTAACTATCAATGGACATTAGTGCGACTGTAAACAGCGCATTGATGAACTAGAACAATCACTAAAGACGCTCATTGTCACTGTTTCAACCAACATTGAAGCAAACAACAAGATAAGCAGTGATTGCAATGCTCTCAAAACGCAAGTCGCACTCCTGCGAGATGAAAATTTCCTGCTGAGAAATACAGTTCAAATCTTACAGAATATGTCCTCTACCAACCAAACCGAAGAAGCATGTAATTCCCAAGCAACCGATTCATCCTTAGGAAATCTTGGGGGAGCTCAATCCCACCCAGAACAGATAAGCGCTATGAAAACACCTCAACGCGCAGAGGAATATAAACAACAACAAACACCTCAATGTGCAGACAAAGATACACAACAACAAGCAGTCTACCCCATTGACGTCAAAATAAGCAATAGGTTCGAAGTACTTCAAGAAAAGTCACCAGAAAACCTACAGTGCTTTAACATGCTGCCAACGGGCAAGACAAGCCTACAAGATACATCGGGAGAACCACATGGAGACATAAAGACTGCTGATAATCGGAAATGGATGAAACAACGGGCGAGACGTGCTGAAAACCAACATGTACAGACAGCACGACCTGACTGTACACATATTATACTAGGCGGTTCCTTAATGAAAGGTTTATACAGCGACAGGATGGCCACGTCAGACAAAGACATTGTTTCAATAATCTAACTGCTTGGGGCTGCTGTAGACCGGCTGACAGACAAGATTAGCAGGTTGGCTGTTAATCATAACGTTAGAAGGGCAAGCGTACATATTGGTATCACCGATACCATGAACAACCAACAAATCACAGGGTCTCAACTGCTGGCACTCTTGAACGGATTACGTCACACTTTTCCTAACTCATCCATTTTCTTCTCCTCCATCATATCACCAAGTTATGGACACCAGCGCCGTCTAGCTGACATAAATAACAACATTTTGCTGAAGTTCTGTTCTCAAAACATGATACAATTCATCAACAACACAGCATCATTCACTTCACAGGCTGGTGCACCAAAAAAAGAGTCTTTATAAGGATAAAATACATTGTCTACATTGGGCACCAATTTTCTCGCCAAGAATATCAAATATCCTGAACGGACATACAATACATCCAATATGGGATCGCGCCGGACACTTTTAGCTACTCCTGAAACTCAAGCCAGACGACATACTCCCGTCACATCAAGTACCAATAAGACAGAAGTGTGCAGACCACTCACAACCACTGCACCTGAAATCCAAGCCAGACGGGACACTACCACTACACCAAGTCAGTTAAATACGTCATCTTTCACACAGTAGGGTAATAATTACGAAGATATGTTTCCTATTCTCCCCAGAAAGGAACCATCTCTCAGCAACAACGATGTGCCACCACAACCTCCTGTTAGCCACCAACCAGAGGCTCTAGTTGGTAGTCATTACATCATGAGACATCATCAGTACCCATTTCACTGTAACCCAGAATGGGTGCACCTCACACGGTATAGCCCAGCTACACTTCGTCAAGCACTTATAATGTCGCTATACCAACAACCAACACAACCTGGTATTTACTAGCAACTTAGCACAAAGCTACACCGGATCTCGGTACAAGAAAGAGCCTCTCCTAGAACGTTTATCTGCATATTTGGTTACTACTTGATCTAGTAACGTATTAGGTTATAAGCAACTACAAACATTGACTTGTTTTGACTTTATATTAATTGATAGTACTTAGCTGTATAGCTTTTATAATACTTTTCATTGTGTTTTTACTTTGAGTGAGGGGGTCTTCACTGTTCTTCCTTCTGCTTACTGTTTAACGTTTTATTTCCAGTGTGGGATACTCCGCTTTAAACAGAGACATTGACTTGTATAGTCATTTATTAATTCTTTTGGATAACAGTTGGTTACTTAGCTTGTGGAGTAGTTTTTTCAGGTTAATTATTTGTTGTATGTTCTTTAATTCGTTTTGTTCCGTGTTTGCATTATATTCGTTAGTCTAATTAGTTATATCGTTATAATATTGTCATTTACATATCGGTTTTGTATTACTGATATTTTGTAACTTAATGTAATTGTGATTTGTTATGATCTTGTATTTTTGCTTAACTTCGACTAATTTACACTTTCTTCATGGATGAAATGTCTGAGAAGTGGCAACACTGGCTCAATAACTCAGGAATACGCCTTGGACACTTAAACATTTGCAGCTTATTTAACAAGCTACCAGAGTTATCTTCTATTCTTAATCAAAATTTTCATTTATTCGGCCTTAGTGAAAGTATACTTAATTATAACATTTCAGATGAGGACATCTCTATTAAAGGGTACAAAGTTTTTAGAAGGGATCCCTGTAGGAAACAAGAGACAGGCATAGTAACCTATGTTTCTAATTTACTAAATGCTCACCGTAGGCTAGACTTTGAAACTTGCGAAATAGAATGTATTTGGTTAGAGCTAAAACTTCAAAACCGCACACTCCTGATAATTGGCTACCTCTATCGAAATCCCAGTGCTGGACACGTCTGGAACGAAAACTTCATTACCATGATGGATGTGGTTTTCGCTTCCGGGAAGGAAATTATAATACTCGGAGACTTTAACATTGACACCAACAAATCCAACATAATATGGGGAATTATAATTGCATCATACAATTTCCAACAAATCGTACAACAGGCTACTAGAGTAACAAAGTCATCTTCAACAGTCATAGATCAAATTTATGTAACTTGCTCAGACAACATCATAGAATGCACTGTACCCAATTGTGCAATGAGCGATCACTACCCAGTATGCTGCACGTGGTCTAAACAAGGAATTAAAACTCCTAAACATAAACACATAAGTGTAAAATATAGAAGTTACAAACATTTCAACCAAAACGCATTTTTACAGGACTTGCTCAGTTCACCTCTAGACAATGTTTATCAGCTTCCTGACCCGGATGATGCTCTGGAATTCTGGATGAAAACCTTTATTGATGTTTTTGATAGACATGTGCCAATCAAGGAAGTTCGAGTAAAACACCACGTCAAGCCACCTTGGATCACCCAGGAAATACTTGAAATTATGAGAGACAGAGATAAAACACATAAAAAGCGAGATCTCAGCGCATACCGTACTCTTAGAAACAAAGTTCAATATACCATACGACGGGAAAAAAAATTACTTTAAGAACTTAGTAATGGATAAAACAAATAATAAGGATATATGGAAGGCAATTAACACCTTGACAAACAAGTATAACTTCCGAAATTCTTTACCATCAAATCATATTACATGCGACCAATTCAGTAATTTTTTTCAAACTGACATAGACCAGTTGAAGGCTTCAATACCTAATTCTCCTTGCAACTTATCTTTACTGTCATCGTTTTGCTAGAATAGATGCTCCGGCGATATTCTTTCCGACATACCGCTAGTGACAATCACTGAAGTATTCACTTACCTCAGTAACCAAAAAAACACAACCTCATCTGGGTTAGATGGAATCAGCAACCGGATTCTCCGTTGTGCTGCGCCAGTGATCTGTATATCACTAACCTATGTATATAATCAGTGTCTCACCAAAGGCCACTTTCCATCAGCTCTCTAAATCGCTAAAGTGTACCCTCTTCTTAAATCTGGTTCATTGGACAATGCTCTCCCGAACAATTACAGACCCATTTCCTTACTATCATCACTGTCTAAGCCACTAGAAAAACACATCCATAAAGTAACATTACAGTATTTAGTTCGCAACAAGCTTATTGTTGACAGCCAATCAGGATTTCGACCAAAATATTCTTGCCATACGGCCCTAACAAACATGATAGAAAATTGGCACCAGAATATAAACAACAACAGTCTATGTGGAACTGTGTTTATTGATTTCAAAAAAGCATTTGATATGATAGACCATGTTATTTTAATTAAAAAACTTGAGACAATGAAAATTGGCCCTAATGTAGTCACTCTAATATCATCTTTTCTATCAAACAGAAAGCAAGTAGTATCACATAATAAATGTCTGTCTCAAACCACTACCTTCAATATAGGAGTAACGCAAGGCTCTATTCTTGGCCCTCTATTATTTGCCATATATATTAACGATCTACCTTTGCATCTTTCGTCGTCCTGCGATCTATTTGCAGACGACTGTACAGTGTACACAAATGCTGAAAACTGTATTTTATTGGAGTCGTCTTTACAACAAGAATTAAATAATGTAGTTAGGTGGAGCTATTCAAACCGTATGCAAATTAACATCACTAAAACAAAATCAATGTTACTAACAACCAGACAAAGACTTCAAACTCTAAGCTCACACACATCACTTCAACTTCACATCGATAACATGCCAGTAGAAAGTGTAATTGAGCACAAAACATTAGGCATAATCATTGATAGAAACCTAACCTTTAATTCCCACGTTCAAGCGCTTATTAAACAAACAGCGAAAAAAGTCTACCAACTCGCCAAAATTAAAAACTTCCTTGATGAGGACACAAGGAAACTATTCTATACTTCTCATATACAGACACACTTTGACTACTGCTCTACAATCTGGGACGGTTGTTCTACATTCAAACACCAAGCGACTTTACTCACTCAAGAAACGGGCCATGAGTCTAATTTATAACAAACATTTATCTGACAATCCTAGCCTGTATAAACGCCTTCAGTTACTACCACTCCGCAAGCGCCTGCTTTTCAATAAAGCTAAACTAATTCACAAAATCCTGCATCGGAATGCCCCAAATTACCTTTGGCCATTGTTTAAATATGATGCTAGACACAGTAAACGTTTAAATATATTACACGTTCCGAAGCCTAGGATTGACTTATACAAAACAAGCTTAACGTACTCTGCAGCTCAGCTGTGGAACAATCTTCCACAAGAAATCAAAGACATCACCAATCCCTATTCATATAATCGCAAATTACTCTAACACTATCTCAGTACGGATTATCTTCCCCCTTAATAATAGAGATAATAATAATAAAAACAAAACCCTAGTATAACAGCCAGTCCCCTTTTGATAGGCCAGTATATTCCACATGGCTAATAACAAGTGTCAGACCATTATCTAATTTTACTGTGTCGTGTAGTTTTGATGTTCGCATTTTGCCCATGCCTTTATAATGCATATCTTTTATATTGTTGCTGTTCTCTGTTAGCCTTGAATGATGTGTGAATGAAATAATGTATGAAAGAGAGTGATAGAAGGGCAGAATGTTAGACGGGCCTGTGTGCCCAATTCTTAACCCTTTGAAAATAAAGTTTGTCCGTTCGTTCGTTCGTTCGTTCTCTCTCATCTCTCTCTCCATATATAGGAATCAGGAAACCTACGACATGTGGTAAGACACAGGATGATGATGC
The DNA here is from genome assembly GCA_963921405.1 of Cepaea hortensis. Classification (NCBI taxonomy): domain Eukaryota; kingdom Metazoa; phylum Mollusca; class Gastropoda; order Stylommatophora; family Helicidae; genus Cepaea; species Cepaea hortensis. The sequence goes on along the minus strand of OY992879.1, from coordinate 11,553,570 downwards.
TGGAGGCATGTGTAATTGTGTCTGTGTGTGTATGTGTATGCGTATGTGTGATTGAACTGCCTAAACACATTTCAAAAGAAATCATTGGTTGATATGGACTCACCACACTGAGCGCGTTGAAAGGTGGGTCTGTTCTACTGGAGAATAAAGGGCTCGGGAACTGGGCGAATGGCTCGACGCTGATATACATGGCATTTGTGGAAATGATGGCATAGTCCAAGTTCCTGTAAATGAGATGTCACACATATGGATATCTAAAGTTAGCGTTAACACAAGTTTGGCGATATACAATATATAGTTAACACAAGTGTGGCGATATGAAAGCTAAAGTTAACACAAGTGAAGCGATATACAAGGTAGAGTTAACACACGTATGGCGATATACAAAATACGATATACAAAATAAAGTTAGCACAAATGTAAAGATAGATACACGACATTGTTATCATAAGTGTGGATATATACAAGATGTAGTTAACACTATGGTGCAAATATACACGATAGAGTTAATACACGTGTGGTGGTTTACACGATAATGTTAACAAAATTGTGGATTTATACAATATAGTGTTACCACAAGTGTGGACATATACAAGATAGTGTTAACACAATGATTTTATATATAGAAGATAGAGTTAACACAAGTGTGGAGATGTATAAGGCAAAGTTAACATAAGTGTGGAAATATACAAGATTGAGTTAACATGTCTGCGGCGTCTAACAAGATAGCGTTAATAAGTGTGAAGATATACAAAAAAGATTTAACATGGGAGTGAAGATACACAAGATAGAGTTAACACACGTGTGACAATATATAAGATATTGGTAACACAAGTGTGGAAATATACAAGACAGATATAACACAAGTGTGGAGATATACAAAGTAGATTTAAAACAAATGTAACGATATACAAGATATAGTAAACACACATGTGGAGATATACAAGTTAGTGTTAACACAATTGTGGAGATATACAAGATTGTGTTAACACAAGTGTGGAGATGTTTAAGATAGAGTGAACACCTACCCTTGGAGGGCACCGTCCAAACCGAGAAACATGGACCAACGTAGCAGTTTTGGCCCATGGTGTCTATGAAGGTTTTCACTCCAACATTGAAACATGTGCTGCGGCGATTAAATCTTGAGGACGCGTACAACAGAGTACCGCTGTTTGTTTTTAAGTGATTCAGCTTCTTGATAAGTCCATTCCTCCTTTGTTGGATCCCCACAGCCCTTTTCCAACGAAAAGTAGCTTTTCGATGTGGCAGCTGGACTTCTGAATCAACAACAATGTATCCTGGCCTGCCACAGGGATTACCAATATCTCCGGCGCTGTTCAACGCCTACACTGTGAGAATCACCAGCGAGCAGATCACAGGACCGGAAAGGACATTGTAGTATGCTGACGATGTTTTAGTGAATCGTCAGGGTAAGCAGGGTAAGGATAGTGATCAGGTTGCTGTTTAACTGCAAACAGAACTCAGTCGCGTAAGCACATGGTGTGTTGAAGCCGTGGTGATGGTAATGGTGACGAAGGCAGCAGTGACTTGGTTCTCTTTGAATAACCCAATTGTAAAACCTCCAACACCAGCTGTAAATCTGTGCTCAGAGACTGTAGAAAGAACGCAGGCAATGAATTACTGGAGATACGATTTGCTCAAAGCCTTGCTTACACTGAGCAAAGACCAGGTGATAACAAATGCCAAGCGGGGGTTGGCTGCGATACGGGTGATGGCGGCGGCAAACTGTGAGCAGCGTCATCTATGTCTTCTTCTTTACGAGGGTCTGGTCCTTTCTGTTTTTGAGTATGACATGGCGATCCTGGCTCGCAGCCGTAAGCAGATGGAAAGGTTGGAAAGGATACAGAATGAAGCACAGCGTATTATTCTTGGATGTACACGAGATTCACCATGCAGGGCGATACGCTAAATTCTTTATTTTTCAACAATATGGGACAGAATACAAATTTACCGAGCACGTGCCTACCTCAGAGTCAATGCAAACACACAACATCCACTGCATAGAGAAACTAAGGAGGTAAAGGACAGCAGGATAAAAAGAGGAAAGTCGTAAATGGGTCAAGCCGAAGAAATTCTTCAGCAGGTGTGTTCACTCGAGGACTTACAACCTGGCGAGGAATTTGCACAAGTACCAAGAGAGTTGTGTACGTCCTTTTCAATTTTCATCCAGCTAGTCAGGAAATGCAGACCCCAAAAAAAAAAAAAAAAAAATTCCAGCTGTTGTGGAAGCGGATGTACAGGCTCCGATCTTCGAGAATTCTTTAGAGGATGATGTTGTGCCTTGCACGGATAGGTCGGTCGTTCGAAGAATGAGAAGTTCATGGGCCTTTCCGTCGCAGGCAGGAGGGGGAATTGTGAAGGAAGAGTCTGGCGCTTTTGCTTTGACCAAAAATATCGTAACTATGGAAGCCATGTCAGTAAGTAAAGCAATAACATGGCTCGAGACACAGACATTCACTAGGACATGTGTCTTTAGTGACTCAATGAGCATGCTCAAGAAGATTGAGATGGGGTGGGTCCGAAGAGAGTGGCTGCTGTCTCTGGAGCGGTCTCGGCTGGCAAAGATTAGTTTCATTTTCGTGCCAGGGCATGTAGGTGTACAATGAAATTAACAGGCTGACAGGATTGCAGGTAAGGTTACTGTGGAAGGTGGACGAGCCGTGGACCAGGCAAACGTTCCGAATGCTCTACGAGAACTAAGTCGGTCACAAAAACCAAGTGATGAATGTGAATCTACAACCATGATCAGACTGCGAGAACAGCAAGTTAAAAGAGACGTGGCCAAACAAGAACATTACGCAGGAAGTAAAAGAAGATTAATAAACCAATACAGAACTAGTGTCGTGAGCCGCTACACTCTGCGGTATTTGCTGAGGAAGGGATCCGAGCACTTATGGACTGAATGGTTCGATGTGCAATGAGGAAGATCTGTTGACTAAATTACTAACCAACTCACAAGTTTGAAGATATTGAAGATAAAGTTAACACAAGTGTGGAGATATTCAGGATCGTGTTGACATACGTTTTGATATATACAAGTTAGAGAAAACATAAGTGTGGTGATATAATGATATTTATAATAGCCGTGTTGAGATATACACGTTAGCAATAACATAAATGTGGAGATATACAATTTAGAGATAACATAAGTGTGTAGATGTGTAAGTTGGACATACCCTACGAGTGTAGATTTGTAAGTTGGACATACCCTACGAGTGTAGATTTGTAAGTTGGACATACCCTACGAATGTAGATTTGTAAGTTAGATTTACCATAAGTGCATTGTTATGTATGTTGAATTTACTATAAATGTGTAAATATGTAAGTTGGATTTACCGTAAGTGGAGAGATATGTAAGTTTGAGTTATTATACTCGTGGAGGTGGTGAAAGTTGAAAGAAAAATGACTTGCGCGATGAAACGGTTTAAAATGAGGAAGAGTTGCGCAATTCTTCGACCACATTCTCTCGCCAGAGTCCATTTGAATCCAGTGACAAGACATGTCAAGACAAGACGACCTGAGACGAATATAGGTGCAGTAGATGCCCAGGGCGCTATACGGGCATTGCCGTGTTCTTTATGTTCCACAATGCTTTGCAGGTAAACACCGTCTTGCCAGTTGAACCATCAATAATTTCTTCCACGCAGTTGGCATATCCCAGTTCACTGTGCAGTTACCTTAGCCTGATATTGCCGGCCTGTCATAGCCATTGCCCGGGGGTATGTAAGATACAGTTATCATAAGAGTGGATAAATGTAAGGCAGAGTTTACATTATTGTGGAGAAATACAAGATAGTGTTAAATTGTGTGTGGATATATGCAATGTAGAGTTAACATACGTGTCGGGATATGTAAGATGTAGCTACCATAAATGTGGAGACATGCAAGATAGAGTTAATATTAGTGTGGAGATGTGCAAGATAGAGTTAATATACTCGTGGAGATAGGCAAGGCAGAGTTTACATAGGTAAGGATATATGCAACATAGAGTGAACATAAGTGCATGGATATACAAGACAGGGTTAACACACATGTGTAGATATGTAACTTGGAGTGTCCATAAGTGTGGGGATAGAAAAGTTGGAGTTACCATGCGTGTGGACATGTACAGGAGACACAAAGAAATAGTGTAGAGATGTGAAAGATCGAGTTAACATAAGTCTGGAGACATACAATATAGGGTTATCATAAGTGTGGAAATAAGCATAATAAATATAACATAAGTGTTAATATATGCATGACAGAGTTAACATGAGTGTCGAAATATGCAAGATTGAGTAAACATAATAGAGTTTGCAAGATATAGTTAACATAAATTTGGTGATATGCATGTTAGAGATAACATAGCCGTGGAAATATGCATGTTAGAATTACTATACGTAATAGGATATGTAAGGCGGAGGAACCATAACTGCGTATAAATGTAAGTTGAATTTACCATAAGTAAAGAGATATGCACCCATACTTCAAGAGCTGAATATTGAAGAAGGTTGTCTATTAAAGACGAAAAAGGACGCAGAGGTGTTTCCAAGGCACCAGGGCCGGGTTATATACTGGCCAAGACCTACTGACGCGTCCTCGTCGAGCGTCCTGGGCAACAGGTCCTTTCGGGGTCCTGGCTAAAGTCAGTAGGATCGCCGATTCCTCCGAAGTCGGAGAGTGTCTGCCTGTACGGCGAGGAACCACCAGTCTGCACACCAATAAGCCAGACATGGGACAACGGATACTCACGCAAACCTCAAGTCCTGTATGACATCACACTGATGTTGGACAGCAGGATGCCTTCATCCGACATACAGGACTTCGCGTTGGAGCTCAAGCCAACGAACACAAGCAAGCAAGCAAAGACGATAAAACAACGAAAATTGAAATATTTGGTCACTTGAAACGTCACGAAAGTGAGGAGAGAACAATAATGGACGAGTGCATGCCTGGGAAGAGAAGAAGAGAAAGATGAGTGCAGGCTGTGGCAGATGATCTCCACATGGGTGTATCGAAAGCAGGACATCTTGCTTAGGATCGTCATGTTTTCGGGAATGTTGTTATGGGGGAGAGGTTCTGCAAATTACATGCTACTGAAATAATTAATTAAAAGATATGTAATTTGGATTTACCGTAATTGTTGAGATATATAAATTGGTGTTGCCTTAAGTGTGGAGATATATAAGTTGGATTTCCATAAGTTGAAGCGATATGTAAGTGCCATACGGCGCACGTCAAAAATAGAGATTTAGGAAGAAGTGAAATTACAAGTGCGACAAGAGCAATGTACGTACACGTGTAGATATTGGAAACGGGTACGTCATAGGAAAACAGACGGAAACCACCGAGGAAAGAATGAAGGCACAGAGTTATCAGCGGGACAAGAGCTTGAGATGCGAATGACGAAAGGGAGTGAACATCCAAAGAATATAAGGACAAGAGGAATGCAAGAAGAAACAGAGAAGAAATGAGGACAGAAAGAGATTCAGCACAGAACAAGGAAAGTAGAAGAGAATGATGGACCGTTGGTTCAGAGTCACCGAAAGGTCATCCAACGAATAACGTTACAAGCTTCAAGTATGGCCTAAGTAGTTTAAGTAAGAAGATGTTCTATAAATGTGACAGCATAGGGCAATGACATGCTAGACTTTAGTTTTGTGCTGTTTAATGAGGGACTGGAAAGGAGATACAATGTAATGCGAGATAGAGAGTTCATGTGGAGTTCTCTGCATGTTGTATAGAGTACGGTGCTTCAATACAGACTCAAAATGTGGCCTGCGTGTCGGCGTTGTTCACGAATAAATTTAATAGTTCTGCTGTTCAATTCACATTGGTTATTGAGAAAATTCAACCTAGATAAAATGAGCTAAACTATGCCATGGAATAGTGGAAGTAATACATGGCATATATGGGGTGCACGTCTCGGTAGATAATTAACCCAGGACATAAGTGACGATAGTAACAGTGTGTAAACATCAGCTGTTCTAAAGGAAAGCCTGCTCAGATCGTATTACAATATGGTCTCATGATGAAATTGTTGATAAGGATGTGTGGCAGTGTTGCCAGATTGTTAGAATGATAGCTGTGCCATTGTAGGTAGAGGTTAGCCGTCACTACGAACAGGACAAGGATGTAACTACGATACCATTTTGATATGCATACGCACATTTCTTTTGGAGCATTTATACAAACGTATCAGGACCAGTGAATGTACACAGAATTAATTTTTACCAGTTAACTAGATGTCTTGTTTGTGCAGTATCTCAACGGATAACAGTGAAGTGAACATTGTAATACGCAGGATGGATATTGATTGGCTTCTTCGCAAAGAAAATTCATACATGATTAGATACAATATCCGTCGCTGTCATGAGACAGAGTTAAGTTCGAAATCTGACAATCGTGGCCAGGGAACGGGTAATCAGTGATGTAACGAACACTAATTACACTGTGTACAGACATTTTTCATTCCAGAAGGCAGATTGCAGCGCTGGTCGGCAGATTATTTGTCAACATAGCTAACGTCTACAGACGAGTGAGCCTGACAGCGGCAATATCTGAAGAGGTGTATCTTTGCGGCAGAAGAACGACACCAACGTTACACATGACAGAGTCCATTATCTGAAGGAGCAAGTCCGAGCATCTGGAGATCACTGCGAACAATACCAGGACCAAATACACAAGGTTGTAATCCTTTTTGATTGTCTTTGTAACTTGATTTGTATCACGCATATTTATTATATTATCTTATATATATTGATAATAATATTGTTGTAATTTGTAGCACAGCCGATACATTTTAGTGTAAACTAATTGTGTCCACATTGGGTGATTTTGTCACCTGAAGTGAAAGGTGCGGCTTAACTGAGCTGAGACTAAAGTAGCATTTTAGATACAGATGAAAGGCATACAGCGATAAAATTTCAGTAAAGAAGTAGTTTTTGGTAGTTGACTACAATAGAATTGGCAATCATTTGTCCAGTGGAAAATTAACAGACACTGACATAACACCTGGCGAAGTGAATCTCGCACGATCGAGTTTGTTTACAGCAGGAGGAATGTATACGATTTGGTTCAATTGACATCATGACTACTTATAGGAAGTGAGGTTAATTGCTATCATAACAATAGCATAGAGATATGCAAGTTGGAGTTACCATAAGTGTGGAGATATGTAAGTTGGATTTACCACAAACTGTAGATCAAGTTGGATTTACAGTAATTTTGGAAATATGGAAGTTGAGGTCGCAATTAGTGTAGAGACATACAATATCGTGTTATAATTAGAGTTGAGATAAGCATAATAGAGATAACATAAGTGTCAAGATATGCAAACTTGAGGTAACATAATGTGGAGATATGCCAGATAGAGTTAACATATGTGTGGTGATATGCAAGTTAGAAATAACATAAGTATGGAAATATATAAGTTAGAATTACGGGGGTCAGTCAATAAGTAAGTCATACAGTTCTGTGGGATGGCAGATAAATGTAGTTGGTGTTTTCTACAGGTATCTTCAGGTGACAGCAACATCGAACTTTATATTCCCGTTCGTCAGGTGGCACTAGGTGTTTCATGCGCATGCCCAGCGCATCAACAAAATGGCGACTGTACTTGCGGAGTGTACAACCAAAGAGCAACGTGCTGTTGTGCGATGTCTGTGGGCCAAATAACTGCCTGCAAAGGACATTCATAAGGAAATACTTCCTGTTTAAGCTGACAAATGTTTGTCCCTTAAAGCGGAGCATAGCTGTGTAGAAACATTTTCTCAAGAACACTCTAAAATTGTTGATGAAATCCGATCTGGTCATCCTACTGAGATTGCAACAAAAGCATCCGTGCAGCGGGTGGAGGAGATGATTGGAGGTGACAGGCGAGTAACGATAGACTCTGTAGCATCTGCAATAGGGTGCTCATATGGTTCAGCATATATCATAATGCATGATCGATTGAAATTTAAGAAAGTGTGCTCAAGGTGGGTACCCAGAAACTTGAAGGAGGAACCGATTGGGCCTGACCTTGCATCATCTCTGTGGATACGTGGATACGAAGATAAAGGAAAAGACATGCTTAACAGGATTGTTACTGGGGACGAATCATTGGTGCATCACTACCAGCCCGAATCAAAGCGTGCTTCAGGGCAATGGAAACATTCTCTTCGCCTTGTGTTCAACATTTCAAGGTTACGCCATCAACAGGAAAGGTTATGCTGATAGTGTTCTGGGATTGTTAAGGAGTGCTTTTAACCAATTTCAAGAAGAAAGGTGGCAATGTGAATTCTGAATCGTACTGTGAAATTCTATCGATGTGTCATGGTGCAATTCAGAAAAAAAAAAAAAAATTAAATTAAAACCAAAAAAAAAACACACTTCCAGGACTGCTGACTAGATATGGCTCGATTAACTCGGGAGAACATTTTAACTAACTAAGGTGAGAAGTTCTGAAACATCCACCGTACAGCTCGACTTAGCCCCTAGATATTTCCACCTTTTTGGTCCACGGAAAACTCACCTTAGCAGGAGACATTTTGCGAATGATGCCGAAGTTGAATGTGAAGTGAAAACGTGGGTTAGAAAACAGAACACGCAGTTCTATGCATCCGGTTTTGGGAGGACTGATAAAACGATGGGATAAGTTCATCAATGTTGATGAAAATTATGTTGAGAAATAAAGGGACAATGCATGTATAAAAATAAACTGGTTTCAAGTTGTTAATACATTTAGTTATTTTTCTACAGCCATTTGTGACTTACTTATTAACTTACCCTCGTACATATGACATTAAAGAAATTCAAATATCCACCAAGAAACACAAAATTTGATCTACGGGCACCGAAGAGTGAGGAGATAAAGATAAATTCAACGTAGAGGTAAAGAACAGATTTGATGCGTTGTCCCATACGGAAATATTATTTCACGATGTCAACGACCAATGGGAAATATCTTGTTGACTTGCTGCCCTGGTCACACAGCTAGTGTTGATACAAAAAAGGTCGATTGTTTAAAGTGCGGCCTCGGGCTCCTCCGGCTGAGTGTTGGAATACATTTTCCCCCGTGATATGCCTTTAGCGTTGAAATCTCCACAGAAAATGACATAATACGTCACCAAATCACTGCCACCTCTCGGAATCCACAATTGCGCTGCAAGTATAAACATTAACCAACACTAATGGTTGACCGGAGTGAACTATGACAGCCTGTATTCATATCTCGTCGCTGTCCCACCTTAGCAAGTTCATCTCTGAAACCACTATGCTGTGTCGAATAAGAATCGCCATTCCCATGTGTCCGTAATCCCGTTTATCCACGCAGGGTCTCGCAGTGAGGCGAGAACTGGAAGCGCTCGTAACTTGCGGGATAATGAGCCGGCCACTCAGAAAGCAATGGCAAACTACTGAACGTAATCTTGCCAAGAAATCAACATACAGCTGAAAGATGCTGATGTTGACATCGATGTCTTGTAAATGATATGCAAAAAAAAAAAAAACATTTCCATGTGTCGTCTGTTGTAAACACATTGGCATTGGAAGCCGGTATATGACGTGAATCAATACCAACTCTCGTCTCTTGAAGCGCAACAACATCGTTCCTGTACGCATTCTTTCCACAATGGAGACTGGTTGTTTTGAGCTTGCATTATTCCAAAATAGAATACGACTATTATTGAGATCCAGACGGACGTATTTGAGCCTGTATGGTCTGGCTCCAGCACTTTTGGCTTGACAATTACGCCGACCCCGTCGACTGTGGAGTTTGTTTGCCCTCTGTACGAGGCACATACGCTGGTCTGCCTGATGGAATACCAAAACACAACACAGTAACCCACACGCTGCTAAAATACACTCAAAGATGGATTCGTTCAGATGCATGAACTCTATAGCACGGGCGATTATCTTTTGGAAAGAAAGAGAAAACTCCCGTGTTACATCATGGCGCGCACATTACACGCTAGAGATGAAACTATCCATTTCCTATGTGGGGAGAAAGGAAGTTACAAAACAACAAAACTGTCCTCCGCACATCTTGACCGGAAGTCCTCATAAACATGTACTATAACGTAATGTGTACTACTCTGCCAACATATTATATAATGTAACATGTACAGCTGTCACAAACATATTCTATAATGTAGCATGTACAACTCTCACAGACATCTACTATAATTGAAAGTGTGCAACTCTCACAGACATATACTGTAATCGGAAGTGTACAACTCTCACATCCATATTCTGTAATGTAGCATGTACAACTCTCACCGATGTTTTCTATAACGGAGTATGAACAAACCTCACATACATATTCTGTATTGTAGTATGTACCACTCTCTCAAGCAAATCGATGCACTGTCCTATGTCTATTTATCACTATGCGTGCACTCACCTAGCCATTGCGACCGCGTCGTATCCATTCTTAAAGTACCGCTCTATTCCTGGAACTCTTGATATCAACATAAGCCGATCTTGCGTGTCTTGATCAAACTTGTCTCGCAAGCCCTGTTGACAAATTACACAGTTCAGACACTCATGGAGAAATATCTGCTTCAAAACAATGTATTTCCTTAGTGAATATAACCACTGAAGCCCCAATCAAAAGGTTCTACTATTTATTGCCTGGCACATTTTGCTGCATATCGTCAGGTACACAGTGCTGAGTTATATATCAAATTAAGTAGATAAAATGGATTATACGTTGGCAGAAATATGTTCTACTTTTTGTTCTATGAGGCGCCCAAACCAACAATCAAGTAGCCCTAAGGAAGAGCTGGTTTCCTGGCGATGAGCAGAGGGCTAGAAAATGATGGGATACCATCCTGGGCGGGGGAAAAAGTAGCATGTTCCCCCATTTTGGAGTCTTTCCGATAGTTGCATACGCGAAAGGGGTGGGTAGGGGGGGGGGGGGTTATAAAACAAGAACCAGCCAGGAAAGGATCAGGACCGGTCCTCTAAACCCACATCCATCCACAAATGGACGCAAATTCCCTAAGTATAACCAAGATTGGCTCCATTGATCGATACACACCATACAGAGGTGCTCAAACATGTATACACGAACCGGGTAGACTTACAGAAGGTTTCTGTTTTTGATCATGTGTGCATGGCTGTGATGGTATGCGGTATTTAGTTATAACCTAGAGTTAGCATGAATTATTTTTATAGCACAGTGGTTCTCAGCCGATGGGGAATTTCCCCTTATGGGGAAATTTTAGGTTTTCCGGGGGGAGGGGGAGGATTCAGATTATTTAAAGATCGCGTTAATAAAAGAACAAATCACTTGATATTGTTTTTGCCTCCATACTTTACAGTTCTGTATTTCTCGCCCTTCTGAAATTCCTTTTATAATGTAAGTAGACCTGAAAATCACATTTTATATTGTCTAGATTCGTTATGGTATGTGTTATTAAATTAACTTCCATTTTTATGCATACTGTGTAGGGATAGGGAGGAAATACGAAAAAGGGGGGGGGGGGGTGATGCCATTCTGAACATATGGTAAAGGGGCGCATGGGCCTAAACGATTGAGAACCGCTGGTCTAGTAGGACCAGGGATATGACGGGCTCTGTACGGATTATTGGATGGGATTCTACAAAACATATTTTTTTCCAATAACGGCCAAAGCCGAAATGGAACCCCACCACCTTTCATTTGTAGAGTTGTCTTGGCATTCTAAGATATCGTTGGCCGAACGGCAGACAGCAGCTTTAAGTTAAATTTGTACAAATATCAGGGGAAATGTTATTCTGCAGGCTGGTAGGTTGATAATGAGAACCCAAGTACAGGGTGCATCCAATGATGATTCATGATCAATAATGCTTCCTTACGCAATTGAAATACCACTACTTTTATCGTTTCTTTACTTATTCAGTCTCGGTAGAGATTTGTCCGCAGCAGACGAGCAATATCTCCAGCGGGCCTATTCTCGCCGGTCACGAGATCCGCACACTGGAAGGGTGGGAGATTTGCTCGCAATAGACGAGCAATATCTCCTGCGGTATCTCCGGTGGGCCTAATCCCGCTGGTTTCGGGATCCGCTAAGGTCAGGCGGGGAGTCTGACGACAGTGCACGCTTTACACAGGTCCGGACACTTGTGATTGACAGCTGAACGCGTTCTTATGGTTCAGGCGCGTACGAGATCCTCACCTGTGGGACTTGGCTGAACGCCTCTAAGCCAGGTCTCTTGGGTTCCAGGGTCTGGTCATCACTCGCCACCTGCTCGTGGAGGCGAGGTCTCGGGGGTTTGACGCTGTGCCGCCAGCGTCTGCAGCCTACCTTGTGCCAGACGTATTGGTTACCCATTCCTCTGGAAAACACAAGGCTAGGCCGAGAGAGGGAACATGTCGTTTTGGCACCACATGTTTCTCTGAAGCTCTGCCCAGACATTGTGATGGAATATTGGCCACATTCCAACTCACATACTTTGGTCTGTCAAGACTGCAAGGTGCCACTCACGATGGCGTGTATTGTTGTAAGTTGTTGGATTTATTGACACAGACAGCGCAGTGCGAACAGAGGGAGGTATCGTTGGGGATGTCATTGTTATGGTATTGAATATTAGTCAGAATCATGGATGTTGATACTGTGTTGGCCACTACATTGATGGGCATTGTTCCATGTGTATCACATGTTTATAAAGATGATGATTATTACGGTGATAATTATATGGAGTTGGTATTATTTGTTTAGAGTGTTGCAAATTGGTTCTTGATACTGTAGAGAGTTGTGTCGTGTAATTCTGGAGATTTGATGTTATGGCCACAAGTTGATATAGTGGACGATGTTGGTGGCAGTGGTACATTGAGTATAGTAATAATATGTAATGTTTTATGTGTGCTAAATATTGTGGCTAAGGACAGACCAAATAGATTATTATGTGATTGTATTGTGGTTTGATCCACAATCGGTGACATGATGTTGGACTGGAGGTGTGTTGTAAATGTACTTAACTTTAGATGACAAGAAGAAGAGCATGTGTACTTATGTTATAGTATAACTGTGTGGATTTAGCCATTATGGAGAAGTATGTTTATATGGTGGCCTCACCTGGCAACACACAATATATGTCTAATTTACAGTGAGTGTCTGTATTGCGTCCCGTTTCTTGATTGTGGACAGTGTAGAGGTGTGTTTTCTGATGGTGTATTTATTGCTTGTATGCCATAGGAGAAGTGGTGAAGGGGGAAGATGGTTTGATATCTGCTGTTCATGTCTAAAGTAAAGCACCCCCACTGGTGTTAGGCTAGGGTGGCACTGATTGATGTCATTGTGTCATATACATATCTATGTATTATTGATGTCATTGTGTCATATACATATCTATGTATTATTGATGTCAAACAATAATATTGGAAGTGAACAGCTATGTTGTAGCTTATTGATATTGGGATATAAACACCATTCTTATGTAACCATGAGAATTTAAAGAGTAGATGGCTGATTCCTGGCTGCTCGGAAACTCACGAAATTTAACATTCCTGGGGTGAGAAGAGGGTTATGCTATCTCACTCTATTAATCTACAATAGTTGCAGTACAGGTATATGTGTATGCTAAATTTAATGGTTTGCAAGGGATCAGTCAGTCTCTCATCACTGAGCTGTGTAGTATTCATTAGTGATACTCCCACCAAAGTAGAGAAACATTGTTAGCAGTACACATGAGTACATAGATGACAAAGACAGGCAAGGAGTATTACAGTACGGCATGATCATCTCAAACAGCACCAATGGATGCCCCATGACCACAGTGGCACAGCTGTGGGGGAGGGTGATGCTGTGAGGAAGGTAATAACATGATTTGTGACATTGAATAATATGTATGCAGGTCAGCATGGTCGAGTAGGTAAGAAGGCATGTTCTTAATCATCGGTTATGTTGATGCCGAGATTAGGGGTTCAACCCCTACACCAGAAAGCTGGACTAAAATGTTGACCTGTCTTCCTTGACTTAATCGTTTTATCAGTCCTCCCAAACCGGCGTGTTCTGCTTTCTAAACCACGTTTTCACATTCAACTTCGACGTCATTCACGAAATGTCTCCCGCCAAGGTGGGTTGTCAGTGTTTATGCTGACAAATGTTTGTCCCGTAAAACGGTGCATAGCCGGGTAGAAAAAGGTTACGAGTACGATTCAATAAGTAAGTCATACAGTTCTGTGGGATGGCGGGTAAATGAAAACAACGCACGCAGTTCTATGCAGCGGGTTTGGGATGACTGTCAAAACAATAGGATACGTGCATCAATGATGGTGGAAATTATGTTGAGAAATAAAGGGACAATGTATTATAAAAATAAATTGGTTTCAAGTTGTTATCGTAGTTAGTTATTTTTCTACAGCCATTTGTGACTTACTTATTATCTTACCCTCGTATAAATATCTTGAGACCTCGTTTCCTCACAGACTGTAAAGATGAATTACAGATGATGCTGTTAGCCGCATGCAATGTGTAGAATGACTGTACCATGGGAGTTTGGAATGAATGATGCTATCATATTCTTTATATTATCTATTATCTGGCACATTGAACATATAGGTTGACGCATTCTCCCAGATGCTATCTGTACAGTATGCCCGTAGATGACCTTTAGAAGCTTACAAAGACAATTTCTGATGCCAGCTTTATAGTGTCATTTGTACAGAACCCCCCCCCCCCCCCTACCAAAAAAAAATAAATAAAAAAAAAATAATTAAATATATATATAAATTTAACATTTAGCAGCTTATAAGGGCAATCTCTGATGCCATCTTGACAGTAGGTGATCTGTATAGGACCCATGCCTTTAGCAGCTTAGAAAGACAATCTCAGTTGCCAGGTTTACAGTATGTCTGTACTGTCACAGAATACCTGGAGAATTCGACCAGGAGATGTGAAATTTGCCAGACTCAAACCATCTCTCGGCCTACAACAACTTTTGTGGTCAAAAGAGATAACGCCAGTAATCCTTTACCCCTAAGGGAGTGGAGGATTACGCCCTTGTGTTTGGGAAGATTCGAGAGATGTGTGTACCGGAACTTGTTCTGACTGCGCAGTCGCAATGGCTTGACTGTGAACCGGAGAAGAGGATTGTTATTCTAGCCCAGCTAGCGAGAGGTTCTGTCTGGCTGCAGTAACAAGAAGAAATTGGAGCAGTGTCAGTGTACAGTTTGAAGACTGTAGACATTAAGTCCCCAAGTTGGACTAGGTTCCATACTTCTAACTGCTTGACAGAATAAAAAGGTGAGAATGCTACCATTCTTAAATCGGTTCGTGTCGAAATTCCAATCACCCGATGTTGCATAGTGCATGCAGCCATGTTCACGCGTAGGTCGGGGGCGAGCCTGTAGTTTTTCCTACCGGAACAGGCTTGTTGACGTGGCCCAATTACGGGCCTGAGTCAAACAATCTGAACTGCTGTAAAAAGTGCAGGTATGGACTGCATAGTGTCGCCTGCCAAGAAATTGTTTGGGGGGGGGGGGGGGGTAGGATTGGCCTGAGTCATAGTAATGTACGGGCACTACTGGGCTCTCTTTGAACTCCGGCTTAGTCTACAAAACCGGAAGTCGGTGACGGCGTAACTAAAAGATATCGTATAAGATATCTGGCGAATCGGCCGAACAAGACGAATCTCATGGGAACGTCCTCTTTCGAATCGGAGGTCATTTGAACGATCCCGCGTGTGTCGAGGTTCACATCTTTTGGTGGGGCGACCACTGGTTTTTCTTTGACTTCCGCATACACTTTATGTTCTAAGTCTCCTTAAAGGACTACCATCCTAATCTATAGTGGGTTCCTGTAAGGAGGACAACGGGGAGGAGAAGGAAAGAGGAATGATACGGCAGACATGTTCTGATGGTTACAGGGGTGATGAGCTGGGGAAAGCAGGACTACCTGGGAAGAGCTGGAAGGGGGTTTGCCAACGGCCCTCCTTCAGGACCATCTTGCCTATGGGCACTGTAAACCCCCTAACCCTGTATGTCATTAGAAGACTTCCTTTGGGGAACTGGGGCACAGACACTTATGACCAATCACCGTGGGTTCACTCTATCCCCAGTCCAGGGAAACAGGTGGTCTATTCGGCTACTTGTCGGACCCCAGACCTTATTCTTCATCTGACCTTGAGGCATGGCCTTTAATGGAACCACAACCCATTGTAGGGAGGTGATTCACTCTTTGAGTACCAGACTACAGTGTATCCCCATATGGTAGGTCATGGCTATGTGAATCTCACCGAGGGTTGTCTGTCATTTTGCCAGATTCTACCTTCCGGAGAGGAGTGATGGACAGTCAGTAAAACCATCGTTCTATGTCAACATCAACAGTCTGGACAAACCAGCCAACGTGAGGGGATCTTATTGCCCATCACCCGGTCAGTCGTCTATGCCCTCAGAGCAGTTATAAGATAAGTTATCCTACATTTATAACAAAGGCTTCTGGGCAAGTATCGTGTCCTTGTGATCGTCAAGCTGTTACCTTGATTACCTACCCGACTACCAAACAACTGTGTGATATATCAAGTAACACTTGATTCACGAGAAACTGTGCTATTAGTGTGAATCTATCCAGTGACATTAGACGTTTATTAACTTTACGTCGAAACTGTGCTACTATAAATATAGACCTATGATGGAGACTTCAATCTGATAGAATGTGGACAAAAACAATGAGTCTCATTTGGACACAGGCACTGTGATTACTCTGACTTGCTGTCAACTCGGAGGAAGTGATATCTGGTCGAAAACTGAGTACCTGCCGAGAGAGCCTACAAGTTAAGTAACATCTCTATGTGGCCTGATGCTTTAGCACGTGTACCATGAAGACATCCTTATAGTGGCAGCCTCCGCTGAATCTGTCGTGTAGCAATTAACTCACAACAGACATATCTGCACTACAACCACATTATCTTCACATTTTTGTACAATACATTTGTTACTGAGTTTGTAGATACCAGAGTTGCATCATAGGTTCAGGATGAGGTTTGAAAGGGTAACGTCCCTAGGTCGGTTGAGAGAGAGATAGGTATCCGAAGACTGGTAGGGTCGTAGACTGAAATTGTCCCATTTCCAGATCTGAAGTCATCCCTACACACACACACACACACACACACACACACACACATATATATATATATATATATATATATATATATATATATATATATATATATTCATAAATAAGTGTGATAGGTTGTTCCCTTCACCCCAGGGAAGCTGTTGACGTGTACAGCATCCTCACCTTTCGAAGCGTACAAAAACAATCTCTGATGCCAGCTGTACAGTATGTCATGTGTACATAACCAACTCCCCCACCCTTTAGCGGCTTACAAAGGCAATCTCTGATGTCATTTCTTACTGTAGGTTATCTCTATAGGGCCCACACTTTTAGCAGCTTAAAATTACAATCTCAGATGCCAGGTTTACAGTATGTCTGTACAGGATCCTCACCTTTAGAAGTTTACAAAAACAATCTTTGATATCAGATGCTCAGTATGTCATGTGTACATATCCCCCTCCCCCACCATTTAGCAGCTTTACTGTAGGTTACCTCTATAGGGCCGACACCTTTAGCAGCTTAGAAAGACAATCTAAGATGCCATCTTTACAGCATACTATTTGTCCGGTGCCCTTACCTCGAGGATGAAACTATGAGCTGCTTTGCTAACGTTGGTTTCACTAGTAGGCCAGTAAAAGTCCAGGCCATCAAATCCATACTGGCGCAATACGTCATAAGCAGACGTGACAAACTGTCTGCGAAGCGTTTCGTTCCCGCCAATAGCCATGAACTGGTCGTAAACATACCTGCCATAACCGCCAACAGACAGTAGCATCTTTATGGAGGTGAAGTTGTTCTTGGCGTTTGTAAATTCTCTGTAGGCAGACACATGTCAGGGGTTTGTTACTGGAATATAGTTGTTTATATAACAATACGATCATGTTTATGTAGATATCTGTCATCTATGTCATTATATGTCTGTCAGTGTGCCAGCGTGACCCTGTCTGGTTGTGCCTCAGCGTTTCTCTGTCAAAGTGTTTGCGTGACTATGCCTAAGAATCAGCGTGTATATGCCTATGTAGCTTCGTGACTATGTCTATGTGACCGTGTGACTCTGTTGGTCTGTTGATCTATGTTCTAGCGTGAATCTCTTTTTAGTATGTCAACGTGATGCTCCCCGTCTGTGTCAACGTGGTACTCTCTATGCAACAACAAGACGCTCTCTGTCACGTGTCAGCATAACTGTCTATGTGCCAACATGGCTGTCTATGTGCCAGCATGACTTTATCTATGTGCCAGCATGACTTTATCTATGTTTCCCACATGACTTTATCTATATGCCAGCATGACTTTATCTATGTGCCAGCATGATTTTATCTATGTGCCAGCATGACTTTATCTATGTTTCCCACATGACTTTATCTATGTGCCAGCATGACTTTATCTATGTGCCTACATGACTTTATCTATGTGCCAGCATGACTTTATCTATGTGCCAGCATGACTTTATCTATGTGCCATCAAGACTTTAAATTCCAGTTTAACTGTCTATGGGCTAGAGTGATTATGTCTACGTGCAAGCGTGACTCTGTCTAGGTGTTAGCGTTACTCTTTGTATCAGTGTGTCTTCATAGACGTCTGTGCTTGACTTTATCTATGGATCAGAGTTGCTATATTATATATATATATATATATATATATATATATATATATATATATATATATGTGTGTGTGTGTGTGTGTGTGTGTATTAGCGTGGCTCTATCTGTATCAGCGTGGTTCTGTGTATCAGTGTGATTATTGTCTGTGTATCAGCGTGATTCTGTATATCAGTGTGATTATTGCCTGTGCATCAGCGTGACTCTGTGTATCAATGTAATTATTGTCTGTGTATCAGCGTGACTCTGTCTATCAGTGTGATGTTATGTGTGTATCAGCGTGACGTTGTCTGTGCATCAGCGTTAATCTGTGCATCAGCGCGACTCTGTCTGTGTGTTAGCCGGTCTGTGTGAATTCCTTTCACAACGCGTGAAGTCGGTCTGATTTGAGGGAACAATAGAGGCCATTAAAACAGCTCATAACAAATTAACGTTCATAGAAGTAGACCGAAGAAGTATCGATTAGATGACACACTAGACAACCTAATTAATTAAAAGCTACAGTTATCATTCCTGTTCTAAGGTGATGGCCTGTCGCCGATGTACACATGTTTCTGAGCTAGGTGCCTTCATCTGTTTGTGGTGGCAGGTTCGAATTCCGGTTTGGTAATGTTTTGAAATGTTTTTTTTTTTTTGTCAAGTGTGTTCTATAAATCTCTTATACATCAGTTCTTGGAGATATGTTTATGTAATCTCGGTCTGTCTTTGTGCCCATACGCCCATCCATTCATTCATCCATCCATCCACTAAATCTGTCCATCTCTCTCGCTATTTATCTATAAAGGTGTGACTGTATGCCTGCCTATGTGTCTCTCTGTCAATAGCCCTTTATGTCTATTACACATGGAGATCACCTAACAATTCCAACTTTCAGTCAGATTTTGGATCCCCTGCTAGTAAATGAGACAGCAGTGGCATATGGAACAACACGTCACGATACTAGTTATTTCAAAGATGATTATCCAGCTGCTCATCCCTTCCACCAGCGTGAAGTGAATGATCTAATCAGAGATCTAAATCTCTCAAGGAATCGTCAGAACTTTTGTCTTCAAGATTGAAAGAATAAAGGTTACTGACTGCTGAAACAAAGACTGCATTTTATCGCAGCAGATATCACGGTTTTCTTCTATTCTTTTGTAAAGAAAACAGCCGTGTGTTTTGTACCAATGTAGAAAGTCTTGTAAACTAAATGGGTGTCAGTTATATACCATACGAGTGACGACTTTTCATTGACAGCTCTAACAGCCGTTTGAAAGGTGCTCTCTTACACACTCCCAACAAATATGGCTCAATCCCAATTGTTCATTCTACTGCAATAAAGAGAAGTAGTATGCTACAATTAGCACAGTTCTGGAATAAAACTGATGTATTTAGAACATAACTGGATTGTTTGTGTAGATCTTACAATTATGAACTATTTGGTTGGCCAACAAAGGTATTTCACTAACTGTCCATGCGTTATATGATTCTGGGATAGAAGAGCAACATATACTCACTGGACAAAAATACCGTGGCTGTTGATGAATTAATTTAAAGTTGGGGGAAAACATATTGTCAAGAAGCCTTTTAGTGATCGAAAAAGAGTTCAACTGTCCCCATTAAATATAAAGCTTGGCTTGTTGAAACAATTTCTAAAGGCACTGAACAAAGATGGTACATGTGTTAATTACTTATACAGAAAGTTTCCGGAATTGAGTATAGACAAACTTAAAACTAGAATGTTTGATAAACCTTACATTAAACAGTGGACGTCAACATGGAAGAATGGATAAAAACGTGTGCTCTTAAACATCCGGTGTGCTGATGCACAGGTCAGGGGTTCAACCCCAACACCAGACAGATGGACTAAAATGTTGACCTGTCGTCCTTGACGAGGGAACGTACAGTACAAGTACCTCTGAAGTCGGAGTGGGTTAGCCTGATGGCGAGAGACACTATTAATAGGCAAAGCTAATCCACACGCCAAATTCAGTCCAGCACCACTAGAAGTAGTGTATATTGACTATACTTGCGTTTAAAGCCAGCTCCCAATAAAATTGTGAAAGTTAAATTAAGAAACAATTCAAATTTTATTGATTCCATGAACATAACAGAGTCCACATCTTGGCCATCTTCTGTTTTAGTTGTGCCAAGCTTTCTGAATACCCTTAAAGTGAACTATTATTCTGAATTAATTTAAAAGATGCTGTCGAGTTTTTGTAAACTTGGATGCAACATGAGCATAACATTGCACCACCTGCATTTCGTTCCCGAGAATATTGGCGACTTTAGTGGGGAACAAGGTGGAAGACTTCACCAAGATATACACACAATAAAAGAGAGATACCAGGGACTTTAGGATGCCGACATGAAGGCAGATTATTGTTGGACCCTTAATTGTGACTATCCGGGCATATCCTATTCCAGGAAGATCACGAAAAGAAGCGTTTTGTGTGTTGATTATATATACAAAAATGCTAGTGATAAAGTGTAACTACACTGTTGGTGTTTTATATGAAGGTAATCAATGCATAGTAATCACAACTAATATGAATGCAGATTACTGTCAAAATAACACTGGTGGCACCTATCTCTAGGCTTGAACATAACAATTGCCCTACTAAGCAGGTCATTCTTAGTTAAGGTTGCTAGACGTCCGGCAAACAAAAATGACATGTCCTCCTTTTTATCCTAATATTCTACGTCCGGCAGGCAAAGCTAACAACCTATAAAATGTTCGGCTTTCCTTATATTTTATGTTATAATTTGTTATGCATTGTTGTTACAACTTACAATGTATCTACACTCTACCGTATGTTTCCATCCATCACGTACTATGCCGGAAAGCGTGGGCGGTCATGACTCGCCATTTCACTCGATCACAAGAGTCGCGGATCAGCTCTGTGTTCCTGTCTCGACCATGCCATGTGACCAAGCCATCCAGATATTTTCCTCTCGGTATTCCTCTTGGTCTGTTCCCTTCGATCTTGCCAGTCATCACCAAGTTCTCCAATCCATTTCTTCTCATAACATGTCCAAAAACTTTGACTGTCTACGTCTAATGACTCTAATCAATTTACGATTTTCATTTGTCTCCATTAGTACTTGGTCATTGGATTTTCTGTCTGTTCATTTTATTCTATGCATTCTCCTCAAGAAACCACATTTCTACAGCCATCAGATGTTTTTCAGCTTGACTGCTCATTGTCCAAGTTTCACATCCTTCCAAAAGAACAGGCTCTATGTAGCCAATCAACACCCTTATTCTCGTTTCAATTGACATATTTTTAATTGGTCAGTGTATTTTTCATCTTGCTAAAGGCTACTTTCACCATGGCTATTCTTGTTCTAATCTCTTCAAGGCATCTCCCATCAGATGTTATGACTGTTTCGATATAATTGCACCGATTCTCCTGCTGAAGAATATTCCCATTTACTTGTATATTCTCATCTCATCTCATCATGTTCCTCTTGTACCTTGCGGTGTCGAGGTGAAGTATAAACTTCGTGAGAGTGCCCGGTTATGGGCTTCGTATATCGACATTCCCATGGATTCTGTTATTCCCTCCGTCCAGCGTTTACGTGGTCCGCCTCTTCCTCTGTTTCCATCTGGTCTGTACGTCATTGCCTGTTGTGGCATGCTGTTGACTGGTAGCCTACTTGCATGGCCAAACCATTTGACTTGCTGCTTTCTAATAAAATCTAGAGCAGCTTTAACCCCCACTTTAGTCCTGATTTCTTCATTTCTGATCTTATCTCTTCTTGATACGTTGAGTATTCTTCTCAGGAACCTCATTTCTGTTGTTGTGATTTTTCTTTTCTCTTTTTCTGTCATTGTCCAGGTTTGGCATTGGTAGCACAGAGTTGGTAGGAAGATTGTGTTGTAAAGTGCTTTCTTAGTAGTTATTGATACATGTTTGTTCTTTAGTATATTACATTGTGGTATTTCGTTCTTCCTAGTGACGACCATAATCTGTGTCTTTTAACAATTTAATTCTAACCCCAGTTGTTCACTGTGTGTAACAACCGCATCTACTAATTGTTGAAGATCCTGTTCATTGTCTGCAATCAATACTGTGTCATCTGCATATCTAATAATATTGATGTTTCGTCCTTCAATGATAATTCCATTTATATCTTCAACATTTCTGAAAATATCTTCACTGTATAGGGAAAAAAGATCTGGAGACATTACACAACCCTGTCTCACGCCTCTCTTAATTGGCTGATATTGTCCTACTTCATTATCAATCCTTATGGTAGCTTGTTGTTTCGAATGCTTCTCCTCCTCCTCCTCCTCCTCCTTCTCTTCTTCCTCCTCCTCCTCCTCCTCCTTCTCTTCTTCCTCCTCCTCCTTCGTCGTCTTATTCTTTTCTTCTTCTTCTTCTTCTTCTTCTTCTTCTTCTTCTTCTTCTTCTTCTTCTTCTTCTTCTTCTTCTTCTTCTTCTTCTTCTTCTTCTTCTTCTTCTTCTTCTTCTTCTTCTTCTTCTTCTTCTTCGCATGTGAGGATGTGTGTGTGGGTGGGGAAATGTGTGTTGGTGGGGGATCAATGGGTGGGTGGCGATATGTATGTTTGTCTGGTTCTGTGTGCCTGCGTGGAGGTATGCGTGGGTGGGTGGGGGAGGTTTGGTGGGTGGGGGATGTGTTGGTGGCTGCGGGATATCACAACATTGCAATATGCACTGTTTATGTTTACAACTTTCATTTGATAATGTTTTTTTTTTTTTTCTCATGTGAATGTACCATGCGTAATATGCTCGTTTATGCTTACAAAATCCATTTGACAAAGTTTTTCCCCCTATGTTAATGTAACATGCACATTTGATGAATGACAGATGAGTGATTTAAAGGGCCGAATGTAAGACGGGCCTGTGTGCCCAATTTGTTACCCTTTTAAAATAAAGTTTGTTCGTCCGTTCGTTCGTTCGTTCGAATATGTTTTGCTTAAGTCTAATGTCTTTCCCATCAATTTGTAGATCTGCAAGCATATCTACCATGTTGACATGTCTTACTCTATCGAAAGCCTTTGTGTAGTCAAAAAGCAAAGATGTATATCTTTGTTTACTTCTATAGAACGTTCAATAACTGATCGCAGCATATACACAGCATTTACTGTACCCTTTCCTTCTATAAACCCACATTGTTCTTCCCCTATTTCAGATTGTATTTTCTGCCTCACTTATTGCATAATAATTCGTAGCAAAATCTTTGTGATGTGACTCATTATACTAATTGTTCTATGTTGATCACATTCCAAGGTTCCTAATTTCTTTGGGAATGCAATAAATACAGAATTACATAATTCAGAAGGTATGTCTCCGGTACATATAATGTGTTCAGCTGTCTGCTCACTTGATCTATTCCATACTCTTCTAAAGCTTTAATCATGTCTGTTGTGATGTTATCTGCATCGGGGGTCTTGCCAGATTGCCTATGTTTAAGAACATTTCGAACCTCCATCTTCATAATTGGTGATCCTTCATTATTCTACCGAATATCATACTGTTCATCTCTGTTATCATCATAAAGGTTTGTCACATAACCTGCCGATACATGTAGAATCTGATCTTTTCTATTATGATTTCGCCATCTTTAGTTTATAGACAGCCTGCTGATGTATTTGTTCTTTTATTGAATTCTTTTGTGCACTAATTTGGTATTTTGACTGTCGTGTTGGTTTGCAATTTATATGCCTCCTTACATACTATTCTGACTTGTCTGTGGATTTCTTCATATTTGGCAGGATTATTTTTGTTGAGTCTTCTTGTTTCCATTAGTTGTAAAATTTCTTCAGTCATCCACTTCTTACCATCCACTTTCATTTAATTGTTGAATTGTTGTTTCTGCAGCCAAACTGATTGAATTCTTCAACATTTCCTATTGATCATCCACATCTTGACATAGGATCTGTAGACCATACACCGTATGATTACATCGTTAAAATGTACATGCATGTATCTATAAACAGACTATGCATTTCTGCGAACGAGACGATTATAGTAATTCTAACTGTTATCTGTATCTGGCTCATTACTCTTTTTTATATTTAATTTTACTTCTGTATTAACACCCATTGCTTAATAATATTTATTTAATTTTCCTATTTATACCAAATGTGAAACACCAATTATTTGTATAATTTGAATCTAACTGTTGCTCTATTCGGCAATACTAACAATCTAGCTCTATGCTGCAGTCTCTTTTTTTTCCCCAAAATGTTAATGCTATTTCCTATAGCAAAGACGCAACTAAAATTTAAAAAAAAAATTTTTTTTTAAAATTTATTATTTTTGCCGTCTATGTTTTTGAAAATGGCTTCTACAAAGAGAAAATGCAAATTCTCGATTGAAAGACTCTTGCACGAACAGTGGAGTTTATTTTTCCAAAGATTCCCAAATGCATGTTGCTATCAATAGTTACTTAAAATTGGTGAAGTATTCTTCTGTATCCCTGGACACAATGGCAATGTGGAAAGAGTGTGCTCCTTGATTAATGCTCAGTTGACGAAGGAAAGGAACATACTCTTACTCGACTCTGTAAAGTGCATCATTCTCACAAAGTACAGATTGAAGAATCTTACCTGTGAACAGTTTTATGCATATGTGATTGCTAACGAGGATCTTCTACGAAAAGTTGGCTCCTCTGAGAAATATGTTGTGTAATTAATAAAGATTATAAGGTAATAATTCTACAATCGGCTGTTTAAATAATGTTTTTTAGCCTTTTGAAAAAGGCCTCCATTGAATTAATATTTATTTTTTAACATGATTGTTTCTTGGTCGATTCACAAAAAGTAAGAAACACTTGTTGGCAGCTACTGTAATACAATTGTACTGATTGTGGGTTTCATCTGGAACGATTCAAATGAAACAAGAAATGTGTCCTTCTTTGTCCTCTTTTTGTCTTATTATGTCCTCCTTTTGGTGCCCACGCATCTGGCAAACCTATTCTTAGTTATCTCAAAACTAGAGCAGATAGAAAAACAAAATATATGATTACATTTTTGGAATCAGCAACACAAAATTACCTAAGAATAGCTGATTGATTGATTGATTGATTGAATGATTGATTGAATGATTGATTGATTGATTGATTGATTGATTGATTGATTGAAGAACCGACATCACAGCATTCGGGGCATTCCCATAAGCGCTCCGTCCCCATCCTCATAAGCCAGCGAAGAGTTCCAACCCCAATAGTACCAGTAGCAATCTGATTATATGTGCGTCTCACCTTTCCTCTAAGTGTCGAGCATCTGCCAGATCCCCTCGTCACTCCACGCTGTAGCATTCTTGCCAGACCATGTTGATCCATTTGCTCCTCCGAGCTGTACACGTGCTCCCACAAGGCCGCAACCACGTCTGCCTTATCTTGCATCAATACTTCACCAAGTTCTGCAGAGCCAGCCAATATGTCTGCCTGTTGATTCCCCAGCACACCAGCATGCCCCGGAGAAAAGATCCAGACGATGCTTGTCTATAACATGTAAGATACCAAGATGTGTGTAAGCCAGTGTTATTTCTCTGTGCAGTTGGCAATTTCGCATACCGCGTTCGAGACACAGCTGCTAATGATTTGGAAGTAGATTACCTAGCGTTGGTTTTCATATAGTGATATGAGTGCCGGTCGTTCAGAAAGCAGTGACAATTGAAGCTTGTGAACTACTGAACATAAACTACAGATTACTGAACACAAACTTGCCAACAAATCACAAAAAGCTAAAATTACTGGGGTTGTCTGTTCGGTAAAGGATATACAACTAACTGTTAAGTGATAAAATACAATAAACGGTAAAGACAACAGAGTAATGCCAAACCACAGAATCCTGTTAGACACTACACAAGTCAAACTGTTAAAGATGCCACTTTGACCCCACCTATACAGCCCACTGGGTCCTGTTTCCACCGCTGGATCGTTGGTCACCAGAGAACGCGTGGTACCGTCAATGATCGCGTTATAATAAATATAATGCGTGCACAGGGTGAAGTCGATGTCTTTGATCTCGAACTTGGAGATGTCCGAGTTCAGCCGTGATGTGCTGGAAAAGTAGCACATGCGTACAGAATCCGCGAGACAGACTGTGGACAACAGCACACATAGATTATGTCCCAACATTGGCCTGGATAATTCATAGACACATGAACAAAGTGATTTCATAATCATTAACTGTCTAGCTAAATGGTCTGGACGATCATGATTCTCTAAAGCTCCACATTATCCATACGTTTGAACCAGTCCGTATGTGCATATGTGTTGCGCAATGCTCCCGAGCTGTAAGTAATCTTCTCTGTGTGACTTTCTCTGTCTCTTTATTTATTAATGTTTCATGTTGGTATATTTCTCTTTTTCAATTAATTCCATCATGTCCTCTCTCTCTCTCTCTCTCTCTCTCTCTCTCTCTCTCTCTCTCTCTCTCTCTCTCTCTCTCTCTCTCTCTCTCTCTCTCTCTCTCTCTCTCTCTCTCTCTCCTGCCTGGCATATTTCGT
This sequence comes from Cepaea hortensis, assembly GCA_963921405.1. Taxonomy (NCBI): domain Eukaryota; kingdom Metazoa; phylum Mollusca; class Gastropoda; order Stylommatophora; family Helicidae; genus Cepaea; species Cepaea hortensis. Next base: position 11,526,483 of record OY992879.1, on the reverse strand, counting down.
TGCATCTCGTCAGGTATATGATGCAGACATCACTCTTAATCTCCAGAAGCCAGTGTTGTGCAAACAGAAATACATGATAGTCAATGTAAAATTACCGTGGTAGACAATTGAACTCACTGTGTGAATATGTGTATATTTCAGCTTGAAGGATTTATCTAATTACTTTATGCTGTGCGATTTCTGCAGTGTGTCAATCAATCAATCATGTGCCATGCCGGAAAGCGTGGGCGGTCATGCCTCGCCATTTCTCTCGATCACCAGCGTCGTGGATCAGCACGTGAATGTATCATGCACTGTTGATGAACTAAAGATGAGTGATTGGAAGGGCCGAATGTAAGTCGGGCCCATGTGCCCAATTTGTAACCCTTTTTAAATTCAATTTAATTCAAATCAATTCAACTCAATTTAATGTTATGTGCTCAGCATGCAGTTGGTCAGCCTCGACGTGTTCTTCCAGAAGCCTTGCCTTTTCTTGCTTTTTTTTTTTCTTTTCAAAATCCTTGTGACATGTCATGTGATCATAGTGTAAACATCTACAAGACATAGGTTAAGAGCCAGGTATCTGTCCGTGTTCAGATCTGAGAGAATGATAATACGTGTTGATGTCGCATTTGAGGGCAGTAATACTTGGAAAATGCCGGTCTCTCTGGCTGTGGGGTTACAACACTTTCTCTCTGTAATCCCGTTTATCACGCAGAGTCTCGCAGCGGAGCGAGAACTGAGGTGGTTCGACCCCCGCTCGTGACTTGCGGATACTGAGCCGGCCGCTCAGAAAGCAATGGCAAACTACTGAGCGTAATCTTGCCAAGAGATCAACAGACAGCTGAAAGATGCTGCTGTTGACAGCTAAGTCCTGTAAAAGGATACGCAAAACACAATACTTGGAAAGTATGCATACTTACGGTAATATCGAAAAGTGGCAGGTATGATAGAAATCAGGAGATAGCTAGAGGCTAGCATCCCGTGGCGTAAGAATTATACACTCCACTATTGAATGTATGTACACAATGCCATCATTCTCTGCATGTAGAAATTATAAACACATATATTTATATATTTTATAACTTTTTGACGTGAGGTAGACATGTGACCATTTAATTATTTTTCTTCCTCTGATTCTTTTCATTCTTATGTGAATGTAAAATGCATTATTCATGAATGAAAGATGAGTGATTGGAAGGGCCGATTGTAAGACGGGCGTGCGTTGCAAATGTGTGGCCCATTGGAAAGTTAGTTGGTTGGTTGGTTGATTCGTTCTTCCATACGTCCGTTCGTTCGTTCGTTCCTTCGCTCATTTGTTCGGTTGGTCGGTCGTTCGGTCTGTCGACTACTACTGCTACTGCTACTACTACTACTACTACTACTACTACTACTACTACTACTACTACTACTACTACTACTACTACTACTACTACTACTACTACTACTTCTTCTTCTTCTTCTTCTTCTTCTGCTGCTGCTGCTGCTGCCGCTACTACTACTACTACTACTACTACTACTACTACTACTACTACTACTACTATTACTGCTACTGCTAAGGTTACTGCTACTGCTGCTGCTACTGCTACTGCTACTTCTACTACTGCTACTACTACTTCTTCTTCTTCTTCTTCTTCTTCTTCTTCTTCTTCTTCTTCTTCTTCTTCTTCTTCTTCTTCTTCTTCTTCTTCTTCTTCTTCTTCGTCTTCTACTACTACTACTACTACTACTACTACTACTACTACTACTACTACTACTACTACTACTACTACTACTACTACTACTACTACTACAGCTACTACTATTACTACTACTACTGCTACTACTTCTACTACTACTACTACTACTACTACTACTACTACTACTACTACTACTACTACTACTATTACTGCTACTGCTACTGCTAAGGTTACTGCTACTGCTGCTGCTACTGCTACTGCTACTTCTACTACTGCTACTACTACTTCTTCTTCTTCTTCTTCTTCTTCTTCTTCTTCTTCTTCTTCTTCTTCTTCTTCTTCTTCTTCGTCTTCTACTACTACTACTACTACTACTACTACTACTACTACTACTACTACTACTACTACTACTACTACTACTACTACTACTACTACTACTACTACTACTACTACTACTACAGCTACTACTATTACTACTACTACTGCTACTACTTCTACTACTACTACTACTACTACTACTACTACTACTACTACTACTACTACTGCTGCTACTGCTACTGTTACTGCTACTGCTGCTGCTGCTACTGCTGCTACTTCTACTACTGCTACTACTACTACTACTACTACTACTACTACTACTACTACTACTACTACTACTACTACTACTACTACTACTACTACTTCTTCTTCTTCTTCTTCTTCTTCTGCTGCTGCTGCTGCTGCCGCTACTACTACTACTACTACTACTACTACTACTACTACTACTACTACTACTACTACTACTACTACTACTACTACTACTGCTGCTGCTGCTACTGCTGCTGCTGCTGCTACTGCTACTGCTACTGCTACTACTACTACTACTTCATCAACTATTACTACTAGAACTACTACTACTGCTATAATTACTAATACTAATACTAAGCCTCTCGTTTCTGGAGTTAAGCGGCAAATGGCGCTCGCCGTACACGCTTATATAGTTCAAGACGCGTGGCCAGGCGGAAAGTTTGACAGAAGTACACGCTCACACAGGTCCAGACACTTGGTATGAGGAAGTCAGCTCAGGGATATGGCTGAACGCCTCTAAATCAAATCCCCCGGATGTGAGGGCTCGGCCGCTAGTTATCTCCTATTGCATTGAGGTCTGATGCTGAGCCTTCAGCATCTGCAGCCTACCTTGTTTCGGACGTACTGGTCTTCCTTTCCTCTGGAAAAAAACAACGCAAGGCCGAGCGAGGGATCATGCTGCATGGTCAACACATGTTCTCCGAATCCAAGACCAGGCATTGTGCTATGGAATTTTAGTTCCAGTCCACATACTTTCGTCTGTAAAGACAGCAAGGTGCCACTTACATTACTACTTCATCTTCCTCTTCTTCTTCGTCTTCGTTTTCTGCAAATCCCCCTCCCCCACTCCGACTTATACACGACAAACTGTCCTATCTGTTATTGTCTTCTGCATGTCTCCTCCATGTTTTCACACATTAGTATTCATCTTTGTATCCCCCCCCCCCCGCGGTGTGATTTTAAGTCTCCCGCTGTTTCATTTACCGTTTCGGTTGCAGACAAGAGAATATCTAGTTATAGTGTCCTCGGGTTTTCTCAGTTTGTGTCCTAGCCAGCGTGTTTTCTCAATATGTGTCCTATCCAGCATGTTTTCTCAGTGTATGTCCTATCCAGCATGTTTTCTCAGTCTGTGTCCTATCCAGCATGTTTTATCAGTGTGTGTCCTATCCAGCATGTTTTCTCAGTGTGTGTCCTATCCAGCATGTTTTATCACTGTATGTCCTATTCAGCATGTTTTCTCAGTGTGTGTCCTACCAAACAGTTTTTTTTTTCAGAGTGTGTCCTATCCAGCATGTTTGCTTCACTGTTTGCTTCACACTGATCTGTCATGTTGTCTTGCATGATTGCTAAGGTCTTCTTGTTAATTGACAAAGATACACTTTGCAAATTTCTTATAGTTGTATATAAGGTTCCACTTACATTATCTTCTTGCAGGCAACCATTGTTAATTACTTCGGTAGTCCATGTATTCGCACAATTTGTCTGAAGAACCACATTTTATTTTCCTCAAAGTTCTACGTAATGCGTCCGTTCATCGTCCTTAATGTATTGGTTCTATATCATCATCATCATCATCATCATCATCATCATCATCATCATCATCATCATCATCATCATCATCATCATCATCATCATCATCATCATCATCATTATCATCATCCAGTGCCTTGCCGACTGGCATGAACGATCATGCTTTTCCACAAATTGCGATCTCCGACGGCATGGGTCAATTCGTGTATTGACTCCGGGCCATGACGCAAGACATTCAAGAATTTTCTCATACCTTCTTCATCAATCTCTCTTTCCACAAATGTGTCCGGGTTGTCACAACATCTTCCAGTTTGTGTCTTCTCATAGAATGACCATAAACGATGGCTGCTTCTTTCTGATGTTTGTGATAAGTTGTCTTTGCGACTTAGTTAGTTGCATATCTTTTACAGTATGTCGCAGTCAACCGCAGCATTTATTGGCTTTTTGTGGTTCTTTGGCTGGAGTATGTTCAGTAGTTTGTCATTACTTTCTGAATGACCGACATTCACACCAATTTATAAAAACCATCATAGCGGTCTGCTACCAAATCGCCCACAGGCTTGTTTCGAATCCGGTAAGCGGGATTATGAATTATGTCTGTAACCCATTCGACCAGATTGCTCATTTTGGCGGTCCAATTAATTTTCAGCATTCTTTTTTGAAGTCAAATCTCCAAGGCGCCCAATGTCTGTTTACTAATTGTCCATGATTCGTAGCCAGATATTAAAATTGGTTCTATGCAACAGTTTAGTTTTCTCACAAGCTAATTGTTAGGAGCAGACGATGGGGTCATGATTTGTACAAGTAATTGCGAAAACGGGACATGCAAATGGAGCATCCCATTGATCTTTTTCCCAGTTCGTGCTGGTATTTTGGGAAATTAGCAGGGAGACAGTTTGGCTGGATCTGTACCACTGGGTGGAGTTTTGTTGTGCGATAACGCAGCTGTGGTCACGGCGTTACGGGATGACGTGTATTGTGTGGAAGGGCATATACAACATCATGGCCTGGAGGGAACGGTGCGGCACGGAGTGACGAGAGAATCTTGCTGACACTCAGTTATCCGAGGTCAGACCAGGTGCAAAAAAAAAAAAAATCGGACTGCAACTAGATTTAGAACTGGGGCTATTCGCTGGCTGTTGAAGGTGAAGACGGAGCACGTATGGAAATGTCCTGAATGTTGTGATATCGGTTCTTGACTCTACTCAGGGGATATTGATCCATTCAGATCGACTTCTGATGAGGAAAGTCATTACATGGCGACTTAATGCACAGTAGACGTGACGTGTGGAAACAATGGAATGGAGTATGGAATTGTAGTCTGAACTTCTGGAGTCTCCCTGAGTAAGATTGTTGTCAATGTGTGGATATTCGTTAGCCACTTTAGAGTTACATCCAGACCAGAGGAGAGGGGTGGTCCTGGGCTCGACGTGTGTCTCTGACTAAAAACAAGTGGGTCGGATCACTAAGATAGTGCATCAGATGTACATCTTACTACAAGAAGTGGGAAAGGTTAGGTGTTTATTTGAACACATTGCACACTTTAGAGACCCACCACAGCGATGTACAAAGGTTTCATGATTAGGTTGTTGTCCGCTGACGTCTAATATCATTGTTCCAGGCTCAGGCCTTACATGGGAGGACGATGTTGTTCCGGTCAGGGGGTTCTGGGGTCGACCCAGCCCACCAACGTGAGACAAGTAAAGTCAACTGAAGTTATGGACATGTCCACACTTTTTCAGGCGAGTCTCGCTTGATATATATACATGTATATATAGACCAGCCGGCGCTCTGTGAGTGATACGGCCAGTATCAGTCGGGCCGACAGAATTAAACGTTGCCTTTACCACAGAGCTTAGTGGAACTCTTTATACTAAATATAGACAAGGGGGTGTGTCCCTAGATCGGCAACATTATGAGAACTTTAGGCACCCAAGTCCTTTTATTGACTCACATTTCGAATAGGCGTTAGCGATTGTTGAAAATAAAAATGGCAAAAAAAAAAAGAACTAGCAGAAGCAGAACACAAGGAGAAGAAGATGAGGGAGACGGAGGAAGGCAAAACAGTTTTTAAAAGGCAGAAGATGAAGGGGACTAAATATACGCGCTTCATAAACAAATTACCTGCAGAAACAAAACAAGCGGCTGTGTCACTAGGTCGGCCATGTTTTGTTTGCATTCATGACGTGTTGCGTAACACAAGCTAGCACCAAAATGAACATAAACAGAAGACACGTGTGCAACCAGCATACACATGTGTACTGTACTGATGACACCTTGCCGTCTAGACGGGAGATAGTTGTTGTGCTTTTTTAAAAAAAACATAATAACCTCTCAGTAACACAAAGCCTGGGCTGAATTGTAGAGACCATGTGCTGCTCATGCAGCGTGAGCCATCTGCCTAGTTCACTCCATGTTGTGTTTCACTATCTTCATTGACAGTATTAGCTCGTTTCTCAAAGTTCGATAATAGTAGAGAATGTCCACAATTGTACATGGTTAACAGCTCACACTGGCGTAAGAATTATACACTCCACTATTGAATGTATGTACACAATGCCATCATTCTCTGCATGTAGAAATTATAAACACATATATTTATATATTTTATAACTTTTTGACGTGAGGTAGACATGTGACCATTTAATTATTTTTCTTCCTCTGATTCTTTTCATTCTTATGTGAATGTAAAATGCATTATTCATGAATGAAAGATGAGTGATTGGAAGGGCCGATTGTAAGACGGGCGTGCGTTGCAAATGTGTGGCCCATTGGAAAGTTAGTTGGTTGGTTGGTTGATTCGTTCTTCCATACGTCCGTTCGTTCGTTCGTTCCTTCGCTCATTTGTTCGGTTGGTCGGTCGTTCGGTCTGTCGACTACTACTGCTACTGCTACTACTCTACTACTACTACTACTACTACTACTACTACTACTACTACTACTACTACTACTACTACTACTACTACTACTACTACTACTACTACTACTACTACTACTACTACTACTATTACTGCTACTGCTACTGCTAAGGTTACTGCTACTGCTGCTGCTACTGCTACTGCTACTTCTACTACTGCTACTACTACTTCTTCTTCTTCTTCTTCTTCTTCTTCTTCTTCTTCTTCTTCTTCTTCTTCTTCTTCTTCTTCTTCTTCTTCTTCTTCTTCTTCGTCTTCTACTACTACTACTACTACTACTACTACTACTACTACTACTACTACTACTAAAACTACTACTACTACTACTACTACTACTACTACAGCTACTACTATTACTACTACTACTGCTACTACTTCTACTACTACTACTACTACTACTACTACTACTACTACTACTACTACTACTACTACTACTACTACTACTACTACTATTACTGCTACTGCTACTGCTAAGGTTACTGCTACTGCTGCTGCTACTGCTACTGCTACTTCTACTACTGCTACTACTACTTCTTCTTCTTCTTCTTCTTCTTCTTCTTCTTCTTCTTCTTCTTCTTCTTCTTCTTCTTCTTCTTCTTCTTCTTCTTCTTCTTCGTCTTCTACTACTACTACTACTACTACTACTACTACTACTACTACTACTACTACTACTACTACTACTACTACTACTACTACTACTACTACAGCTACTACTATTACTACTACTACTGCTACTACTTCTACTACTACTACTACTACTACTACTACTACTACTACTACTACTACTACTACTACTACTACTACTACTACTGCTGCTACTGCTACTGTTACTGCTACTGCTGCTGCTGCTACTGCTGCTACTTCTACTACTGCTACTACTACTACTACTACTACTACTACTACTACTACTACTACTACTACTACTACTACTACTACTACTACTTCTTCTTCTTCTTCTTCTTCTTCTTCTGCTGCTGCTGCTGCTGCTGCCGCTACTACTACTACTACTACTACTACTACTACTACTACTACTACTACTACTACTACTACTACTACTGCTGCTGCTGCTACTGCTGCTGCTGCTGCTACTGCTACTGCTACTGCTACTACTACTACTACTTCATCAACTATTACTACTAGAACTACTACTACTGCTATAATTACTAATACTAATACTAAGCCTCTCGTTTCTGGAGTTAAGCGGCAAATGGCGCTCGCCGTACACGCTTATATAGTTCAAGACGCGTGGCCAGGCGGAAAGTTTGACAGAAGTACACGCTCACACAGGTCCAGACACTTGGTATGAGGAAGTCAGCTCAGGGATATGGCTGAACGCCTCTAAATCAAATCCCCCGGATGTGAGGGCTCGGCCGCTAGTTATCTCCTATTGCATTGAGGTCTGATGCTGAGCCTTCAGCATCTGCAGCCTACCTTGTTTCGGACGTACTGGTCTTCCTTTCCTCTGGAAAAAAACAACGCAAGGCCGAGCGAGGGATCATGCTGCATGGTCAACACATGTTCTCCGAATCCAAGACCAGGCATTGTGCTATGGAATTTTAGTTCCAGTCCACATACTTTCGTCTGTAAAGACAGCAAGGTGCCACTTACATTACTACTTCATCTTCCTCTTCTTCTTCGTCTTCGTTTTCTGCAAATCCCCCTCCCCCACTCCGACTTATACACGACAAACTGTCCTATCTGTTATTGTCTTCTGCATGTCTCCTCCATGTTTTCACACATTAGTATTCATCTTTGTATCCCCCCCCCCCCCCCCCCCCCCCCGCGGTGTGATTTTAAGTCTCCCGCTGTTTCATTTACCGTTTCGGTTGCAGACAAGAGAATATCTAGTTATAGTGTCCTCGGGTTTTCTCAGTTTGTGTCCTAGCCAGCGTGTTTTCTCAATATGTGTCCTATCCAGCATGTTTTCTCAGTGTATGTCCTATCCAGCATGTTTTCTCAGTCTGTGTCCTATCCAGCATGTTTTATCAGTGTGTGTCCTATCCAGCATGTTTTCTCAGTGTGTGTCCTATCCAGCATGTTTTATCACTGTATGTCCTATTCAGCATGTTTTCTCAGTGTGTGTCCTACCAAACAGTTTTTTTTTTCAGAGTGTGTCCTATCCAGCATGTTTGCTTCACTGTTTGCTTCACACTGATCTGTCATGTTGTCTTGCATGATTGCTAAGGTCTTCTTGTTAATTGACAAAGATACACTTTGCAAATTTCTTATAGTTGTATATAAGGTTCCACTTACATTATCTTCTTGCAGGCAACCATTGTTAATTACTTCGGTAGTCCATGTATTCGCACAATTTGTCTGAAGAACCACATTTTATTTTCCTCAAAGTTCTACGTAATGCGTCCGTTCATCGTCCTTAATGTATTGGTTCTATATCATCATCATCATCATCATCATCATCATCATCATCATCATCATCATCATCATCATCATCATCATCATTATCATCATCCAGTGCCTTGCCGACTGGCATGAACGATCATGCTTTTCCACAAATTGCGATCTCCGACGGCATGGGTCAATTCGTGTATTGACTCCGGGCCATGACGCAAGACATTCAAGAATTTTCTCATACCTTCTTCATCAATCTCTCTTTCCACAAATGTGTCCGGGTTGTCACAACATCTTCCAGTTTGTGTCTTCTCATAGAATGACCATAAACGATGGCTGCTTCTTTCTGATGTTTGTGATAAGTTGTCTTTGCGACTTAGTTAGTTGCATATCTTTTACAGTATGTCGCAGTCAACCGCAGCATTTATTGGCTTTTTGTGGTTCTTTGGCTGGAGTATGTTCAGTAGTTTGTCATTACTTTCTGAATGACCGACATTCACACCAATTTATAAAAACCATCATAGCGGTCTGCTACCAAATCGCCCACAGGCTTGTTTCGAATCCGGTAAGCGGGATTATGAATTATGTCTGTAACCCATTCGACCAGATTGCTCATTTTGGCGGTCCAATTAATTTTCAGCATTCTTTTTTGAAGTCAAATCTCCAAGGCGCCCAATGTCTGTTTACTAATTGTCCATGATTCGTAGCCAGATATTAAAATTGGTTCTATGCAACAGTTTAGTTTTCTCACAAGCTAATTGTTAGGAGCAGACGATGGGGTCATGATTTGTACAAGTAATTGCGAAAACGGGACATGCAAATGGAGCATCCCATTGATCTTTTTCCCAGTTCGTGCTGGTATTTTGGGAAATTAGCAGGGAGACAGTTTGGCTGGATCTGTACCACTGGGTGGAGTTTTGTTGTGCGATAACGCAGCTGTGGTCACGGCGTTACGGGATGACGTGTATTGTGTGGAAGGGCATATACAACATCATGGCCTGGAGGGAACGGTGCGGCACGGAGTGACGAGAGAATCTTGCTGACACTCAGTTATCCGAGGTCAGACCAGGTGCAAAAAAAAAAAAAAATCGGACTGCAACTAGATTTAGAACTGGGGCTATTCGCTGGCTGTTGAAGGTGAAGACGGAGCACGTATGGAAATGTCCTGAATGTTGTGATATCGGTTCTTGACTCTACTCAGGGGATATTGATCCATTCAGATCGACTTCTGATGAGGAAAGTCATTACATGGCGACTTAATGCACAGTAGACGTGACGTGTGGAAACAATGGAATGGAGTATGGAATTGTAGTCTGAACTTCTGGAGTCTCCCTGAGTAAGATTGTTGTCAATGTGTGGATATTCGTTAGCCACTTTAGAGTTACATCCAGACCAGAGGAGAGGGGTGGTCCTGGGCTCGACGTGTGTCTCTGACTAAAAACAAGTGGGTCGGATCACTAAGATAGTGCATCAGATGTACATCTTACTACAAGAAGTGGGAAAGGTTAGGTGTTTATTTGAACACATTGCACACTTTAGAGACCCACCACAGCGATGTACAAAGGTTTCATGATTAGGCTGTTGTCCGCTGACGTCTAATATCATTGTTCCAGGCTCAGGCCTTACATGGGAGGACGATGTTGTTCCGGTCAGGGGGTTCTGGGGTCGACCCAGCCCACCAACGTGAGACAAGTAAAGTCAACTGAAGTTATGGACATGTCCACACTTTTTCAGGCGAGTCTCGCTTGATATATATACATGTATATATAGACCAGCCGGCGCTCTGTGAGTGATACGGCCAGTATCAGGCGGGCCGACAGAATTAAACGTTGCCTTTACCACAGAGCTTAGTGGAACTCTTTATACTAAATATAGACAAGGGGGTGTGTCCCTAGATCGGCAACATTATGAGAACTTTAGGCACCCAAGTCCTTTTATTGACTCACATTTCGAATAGGCGTTAGCGATTGTTGAAAATAAAAATGGCAAAAAAAAAAAGAACTAGCAGAAGCAGAACACAAGGAGAAGAAGATGAGGGAGACGGAGGAAGGCAAAACAGTTTTTAAAAGGCAGAAGATGAAGGGGACTAAATATACGCGCTTCATAAACAAATTACCTGCAGAAACAAAACAAGCGGCTGTGTCACTAGGTCGGCCATGTTTTGTTTGCATTCATGACGTGTTGCGTAACACAAGCTAGCACCAAAATGAACATAAACAGAAGACACGTGTGCAACCAGCATACACATGTGTACTGTACTGATGACACCTTGCCGTCTAGACGGGAGATAGTTGTTGTGCTTTTTTAAAAAAAACATAATAACCTCTCAGTAACACAAAGCCTGGGCTGAATTGTAGAGACCATGTGCTGCTCATGCAGCGTGAGCCATCTGCCTAGTTCACTCCATGTTGTGTTTCACTATCTTCATTGACAGTATTAGCTCGTTTCTCAAAGTTCGATAATAGTAGAGAATGTCCACAATTGTACATGGTTAACAGCTCACACTGGCTCTCAATTGGATATGAACGGACCAACTGGTCAACTATAAAAGTGTCTATCAATAACGCCGGACAAGCGATTCCTATTCTGTTTTAGTTTTATTTAGAATAGTCTTCAACGATCCTTACAACATGCTCAAGGATTCAAATCACCCATACTCGCATTCCCGTTGTACCTGTCGTTATGCTCTAATAACTGCTTGCTTGCTTGCTTGTGTTCGTTGGCTTGAGCTCCAACGCGAAGTCCTGTATGTCGGATGAAGGCATCCTGTTGTCCAACATCAGTGTGATGTCATACAAGGACCTGAGGTTTGCGTGAGTATCCGTTGTCCCATGTCTGGCTTATTGGTGTGCAGACTGGTGGTTCCTTGCCGTACAGGCAGACACTCTCCGACTTCGGAGGAATCGGTGATCCTACTGACTTTAGCCAGGACCCCGAAGGGACCTGTTGCCCGGGACGCTCGACGAGGACGCGTCAGTAGGTAGGTCTTGGCCAGTATATAACCCGGCCCTGGTGCCTTGGAAACACCTCTGCGTCCCCTCTAATAACTAAATACAAATTAGCATCAATCTTGCCATAATTACTTTGCACTCACCTATGTTAACTTGTACCTATTGATATCAACTGTGCCGCAGCTGTTTATTGTGCGATTCCCTATACTTCTTCTGAGTCGTTGGTTATTTTCAATAATGGCACATCAGCCCTACTTATCCTTCATGTCCACGTTCTCAACTATCGACGCGTGTCTCATTGTCCATATTCTCATTGTTGGTTTTTCTTTTAATATCTTCATCTCTTCCTTCGTCTTGTATTCCACCATCTCTTCCTGATGTTCACATTTCCAGATAAGCTCTTCGAATTCTCTTGTGATGATCTAAGTTCTTGCGTTCTTCGTTGATCTCTTCCCGCCCCTATCTGTCGCTCACCATGGAACAAGATAAGTTGCAGAAGCTGATGGAGTTGAGTTGACTTGAATTGAGCTAAAAACCGACATCATTTCACTCAGAACTTTCCCATACTCGTTCCGGACCTCGTTAACCAGACGGCGAAGAGTCACACTACTAATCGTTTACAGATATCTGATAAAAAGTTCTCCTGGTCTTCCCTCTCAGTTTTGATATTCTTCCAGAACCCCTGCCGATCCCCCGCAATCCCATTCTATCCACATATAGGTTCTCAACCTGTTCCCCCGCCTTCTCCACCTCATTCTACAAGTTCACGACCACCTCCTTCTTGTCCATAGGTGCATTCCCTGCTAGCCTATCAGCCTGAGAAGTTTTAAGATTCTTCCAGAACCCCTGTCAAGCCCCCGCAATATAATTCGTTCTACACACGGGACCTCAATATGTTTCCCCGCCTTCTCTACCTGGTCCCACAGGCGATCGACCAGCTCTTGTCCATAGGTAATCTACCACAAAGAGGTGCAGTCCCTGCCAACTTCTCAGCCTGTTCAGTTCACCGCACTCCCGCTTTAAACTAGCAGTTCTCGAACCCTCACAATCAACAGCTTATGGCTTCTTGTGAAGTGTGCTAAAGATGGATGTGTTCCAATCCTTGCAGATTTATCCAGTATATATATATATATATATATATATATATATATATATATATATATATATATATATATATATATATATTGGGACAAAGATCGCCAAGAAATAGATGGTTAAATTGTAGAAACCAATCAGATAGCGAGCTCGGGCCATGTGATGTAGTGGACGTGCGCGGTCAGCGGCAGACGGGAATTTAATCTGCTGCTAACAGCCGTCAAATCAACATCGCAGAAATGGCAAGCCATAGTGCTATTTTAAAGATGAAGACAGAGATTGAAAATTTCTATGAAAACTACGATCGACCATCGCGAGAAAGTGTTAACTATTCGGCGAGATCGTTGACACAGCAAGAAGTTGGCCAATACACACGCTACCGTAACCAGACTATTGAGCGTGTTACAGCACAGCGAGCGAGTCCAGCTGTGTCGCTTGAGTGGGCCACCAGCCAGGTGATGACCCAAATCTGCAGGGTGTAAGTAGATTAGCACCAAAATGAACATAAATTATGTTAAAAGAATTACATTGCAACTTGCCTTGACGAGAGCCGTGGAGTATATCCAAGTTAGGCTAGTGTGTACGTGATATGATGGAATATATCGTCGTAGCTAGCTGACTTGTTCTTTAAAGTAATGAAGCAATTTGTTGTGTATGCTCCACACCTATGACGCAGCTGGTTATTCATTGTGTTCTTGAGCGCATGTAAGCATGACTGTCAGTGCAGCTACTTCATACCCCTAAAGCACATTGGCAGAGTTGGAGACATCGTCACGAAGACTGAATCTGAGATAAGGGGGACTATACCATAGTGATCGATCCTCAGGAGAGAAGTAATCGGCCTGTGAAGTTTTATATATATAACTGTAATATCAAGTGGGAACTGTGAACTGTAGTAATATATATCAAGAAACAGTAATTAAGAATGAATGTTGAACAGTGTTTTGAAATGGGAGTGTAGTACCTGGATTCAGCTAAAGAGTGTTTCAACAAAGTAAATATAAAAATAACGCGGTTCTCAGCATGTTGATGCATACTTGTCAGCAGCCTACCTAAATTATTACTGCATCATAATAAGGCAGTGTAATGCCTATTCGTCAGCAGTCTACCCAAGTTGTTATTGAATCAAAATATGGAGTGTTGACACCTACTGGTCAGCAGCAGTATAGTAACAAGGTCAGAATGTGCTGGTCATACGCACACCTATTCAATATCATCCAACACAAAGCAGCATATCATCGGCTCCGGAAGTCACCAGTTGACAGACGTGATAGCAGTGTAGACCCAAGTGTTCACCGTGTGCGAAAGTCATCAGTCAACAGACGTGATAGCAGTGTAGACCCAAGTGTTCACCGTGTGCGAAAGTCATCAGTCAACAGACGTGATAGCAGTATAGACCCAAGTGATCACCGTGTGCGAAAGTCATCAGTCAACAGACGTGATAGCAGTGTAGACCCAAGTGTTCACCGTGTGCGAAAGTCATCAGTCAACAGACGTGATAGCAGTGTAGACCCAAGTGTTCACCGTGTGCGAAAGTCATCAGTCAACAGACGTGATAGCAGTGTAGACCCAAGTGTTCACCGTGTGCGAAAGTCATCAGTCAACAGACGTGATAGCAGTGTAGACCCAAGTGATCACCGTGTGAGGAAGCCTTAAATGTGACTGAATGGAAGCGAGATCCGAACTGAAGCCTATCCCGCAGACTGAAGTGAAGCGAATCTGAACCGTATCGTTCCTGCGGACTGAAGTGAAGCCGGCAACCCGGAAGCAGTCACCAGCGACGCCAGCGGTAGACATAAAAGCTAAGTTTATTCCTTTTGGCTTGTGCATTCGTCCTGTTCAGTATTCCGGAGTTGTCAGGCACCCATCCAGCACCCTGTTTGTTTATGTGTCATCGCAGCGGGAGGTTGGATGGCTACTGTTGTGTGATTTTTTAAACACAAACATACGTTCCGTTTGGTTGGCAGCCAAAATTGACTTTGCTTATCTTAATATATTTCTACTGTTAATGTGAACCTTGTCTTGTCTGTGGACACGTTCGTTCTGTTATCGTTCTATCTTGTCATTAATGTATCCAATGAGTATCATTGGTATATCCACAGTAGTCTTGTGCAGGTAGTTTACATTCTAATAAGAGTTATCGTTGTCCCGTGGTTTCATTGCTTTATTTCCAGACGGAGCGACATCAGCTTTAGTGCGCCGATTACATCTTAGCGACTAGACCAGAAGCTACGTCGAAGACGAACAGAGAAAAACCCCTAGTCTGAAAATCTGTTACGTATCCCAGCCCTGAGTATTGAACATTCGAGTTGTCCAGAAAAGACTTCAGTGGGTAACAGGTAGAGTAATCACAAAGTTGATTAATCGAATTCACATGTGCATATAATTCACTTAAGAGCCATACTAGAGAGAGAGAGCGAGATTTATAGTTATACTTATTTACACAGATAACTAAACAAACACAACATATAACCATGTCTTTGTTGTCAGACTTTATAGCTCTAGATGAGCTTATGACATGGGCTAAACAAGAATTGACGGAATTTCAAAAGCAAGAACGAGAAGACAGAGCAGCGGCTAGAGAATTTGAGAAACAGACATTAGCGGCATAAGAAGCAGCGCCTTGAGAGGCTAGAGAGGCACAAGAACTGGAAGCTAAAGAAGCTACAGAATTGGAGAGACGGAAATTAGCTGCACAAGAATTGGCAGATAAAGAACTTAAAGAACTTGAAACACACAAATTAGCCGCACAATAGGCAGCTCTTCTTTTCTTCTTCTTCTTCTTCTTCTTCTTCTTCTTCTTCTTCTTCTTCTTCTTCTTCTTCTTCTTCTTCTTCTTCTTCTTCTTCTTCTTCTTCTTCTTCTTCTTCTTCTTCTTCTTCTTCTTCTTCTTCTTCTTCTTCTTATTCTTCTGCTTCTTCTTCTTCTTCTTCTTCTTCTTCTTCTTCTTCTTCTTCTTCTTCTTCTTCTTCTTCTTCTTCTTCTTCTTCTTCTTCTTCTTCTTCTACTGCAGCTTTCCGAGCCATTGAGGTTCTTTGCTTCAAATACAATCCGTCTCCTTTCGTCTCTCTGGTTGACCTTCTCTTGCCAGTCGTTGATTCCAAGTGCTTGTAGGTCTGTATATATATATTATCTCTCCACCGCCTTCTTGGTCTACCTCGGGGTCTACGGTCATTTATTTCCTGGGTGTAAGCGAGTTTTGTTCCCCTATTGTCTTCCATTCTTTCTATATGCCCCAACCAGTGAGCAGATCACTGGACCTGGCAGGACATTGTCATATGCCGATGATGTTTTAGTGTATCGTCAGGGTAAGGATAGAGAGGAGGTTGCTGGGGAACTACAAACCGAACTCAATCGCATAAGTACTTGGTGTGATGAAGCTGGGGCAATGGTCAACCCAACAAAGGCAACAGTGACTTGGTTCTCGTTGAATAATCATATTGTCAACAATCCAACACCAACTGTAATGCTGTGTTCAGAGACGGTGGAAAGAACGCAGGAAATGAATTACCTGGGGATACGGTTTGATCGAAGCCTTGCTTATAATGTGCACATAGACCATTTGATAACAAAGGCCAAGCGGGGTTTGGCAGCGATGCGGGTGATGGCGGCAGCAAACTGTGAGCAGCGCCATCTATGTCTTCTGTACGAGGGGCTGGTCATGTCTGTTTTGGAGTATGCAATGGCAATCTTGACTCTCAGCCATAAGCAGATAGAAAGGATGGAAAGGATACAGAATGAAGCTATGCGCATTATTCTTGGATGTACAAGAGATACAGCATGCAGGGCGATGCGCTACCTTCTTGATTTTCCAACCATTGAAGAGAGAATACAAGTTTGCAGGGCACGCGCCTACCTCAGAATTAACGCAAACACACAACATCCACTGCATAGTGAAATTAGGAATGTGAAGGGCAGCAGGTTAAAAAGAGGACGGTCGTGGATGGGTCAAGCCGAAGACATTCTTCAACAGGTATGTTCACTTGAGGACTTAGAACCTGGCGAGGAGTGGGTGCAAGTGCCAACAGACTTCTGCACATCCTTTTCAGTTTGCATCCAACTAGATAGAAAATGCAGACAAGAAAATCCGGCTGCTGTTGAGGCTGAAGTACAAGCGTTGATTTTCGAGAATTCGCTAGACGGTGACGCGGTCATCTACACAGATGGGTCGGTCGTCCGACATGTGAGAAGCTCATGGGCCTTTACAGCTCGGGCCGGAGGGAGAATTGTGAAGGAGGACTCTGGTGCTTTCACTGAAACCACAAGTAGCCTGACCATGGAAGTCATGGCAGTAAGTAAAGCAATAACATGGCTCGAGACACAGACATTCACCAGGGCTTGTTTCCTTAGCGACTCAATGAACATGATCAAGAGGATAGAGGAGGGGTCGATCCGAAGAGAATGGTTGCTGCCTCTGAAGCGGTCTCGGCTGGCAAAAATTAGTTTCATCTTCGTGCCAGGGCATGCGGGAGTACAAGGAAATGAGCGGGCTGACAAGCTCGCAGGTGAGGCTACTGTGGAGGGCGGACGTGCCATGGACCAGGCTGACATTCTGAATCCTCTACGTGATGTGAGACTTTTGCGAGAACCAAGTGATGACTGTGAATCTACAACAATGGCCAGACTGCTAGAGCAGCAAATTAAAAGAGGGGTGGCCAAACAAGAACACTACGCAGGAAGCCAAAGAAGATTGATAAACCAACACAGAACTGGCGTCGTTAGCCGCTACACGCTGCGGGATTTGCTGAGGAGGGGATCCGAGCACTTATGGACTGAATGGTTCGATGTGCAACGAGGATGATCTGTCGACTAACTAACTAACTAACTATATGCCCCAGCCATTGTAGTCTATTAGCTTTCATGATACCAGTGATTGACGGGGACTTAAACATATGTCTTTGTTACTTCTTCTTTTCCACTCTCCACTTTGTGTATCCCTAATGGGTCCAAAGATGCGTCTTAAAACTTTGCTCTCAAAGGTTTGTAACAAGACTTTGACTCCTTTCGTTGTACTCCAGGTTTTAGAGCCATACAGCACAACTAGTCTGATTAGTGTTTTGTATATTGTGATTTTGGTGTTACGAGATAGCGATTTGATTTTAGTAGATGTTGTAGTGCAAAGTATATCTTATTTCCAGTATTGATTCTAGTTTGTATTTCTTCCCTTATGATGTTGGAGCAGTTGAAGATTGTACCCACGTATTTGTATGTTTCCGTTCTTTTAATGGTCATATTATCTATTTGTATGTGGCCAGAGTTTTTAGCCATTCCTTCTCTTGAAATCACCACATACTCTGTCTTATGTTGGTTGTTAACCAGTCCCATCTGTTGGGCTTTTTCCTTTAAGTGAGTCAATATTTCCAATGTCTTTTGTTCATTGTCCCCTATAATATCTATTTCATCTGCATAGCCAAGCAGCTTGGATGTTTCTCCAATATCACATTTCTCCTTTACCTTCCTTAAAACTTTCTCCTGAGCCAGATTGAAGAGAGGCGGCGATAGTGCATCGCCTTGTTTCAAGTCAGATATTATTTGGAAAGGGTCTGATTTCCTGCCTTTATATGTTACTATATTATAAGTATCTTCCATGCATAGTCTGGTCATGTTGATTAACTTCCTCTGTATTCCAAATTCCCGCATAGCATTCCATAGACTATTCCTATGGAAACTATTATAAGCCTTTTTAAAATCCACAAAAAATGTTATGGAAATCTCTTTTATATTCCCAATTTTTCTAGGCTATTGGTCGTAAAATAAATATCTGATCTATTGTTGATCTGTTTTGTCTACAACCCGCCGGGTAGTCACCTAATATGTCTTCTGAATATGGTTTTTGTCTATTTAGTAATACTGCTCATAGTATCTTATAGCTTGTGGACAGTAGTGATATTCCTCTATAATTTTCACATTGGAACTTGTCTTCTTTGTTAAAGATAGGTATCAATAATCTCTTTCCAGTCATGGGGTAATTCTTCTGTCCTCCAGATGTTTATTATTAGTTCGTATAGCTTTAAATGTAATGCATGGCCACCTGCCTTTATAAATTCAGCAGTAATTCCAACAGCCACTGTTGCCTTATTGTTTTTAAGTCGTGTGATTACGTATATGATTTCTTCAAATGCAGGTTCTTCAATTTGTGGTTCACACGTTAGAACCTCTTCCTCTGGGAAAGTGTTACTTGGAGCTTCACAATTTAGTAATTCAAAAAAATATTCTTTCCATGTAGGCAGCACTAGCTTTCGAAAAAGCAAAACTGGCAGTTCAATTAACATTGAAGGACAAATAAGTAGAGGGTAATGTAAAAGTCAAGATGCTAGAACTTCAGAAAGAGGCGGACATTGCAAAGACTAAATTGGCAGCGAATACTTTGGACCCCATCAGAAGATACCAGTGTATCATCAGGAATTATGCACAAGGAGATTTCATGTCCGCATGGGTGACCAACTTCGAGGTTCTTATTAACCGTTACAAGGTGCAAGCCGAAGAGTGGGTGTCAGGGTCTTGCTTACAGCAATGACACTGGCTCGTACATACCAACAAGTGTGATACAAAACACGGTCACAGAATGACTTAACGTGACGAACTACACTTACAATGCAAACACTCTATTCACACATCTCACTCGTCTCAGCAATTACATGTATCATACAATTGCAATGACAATGCAATAATGCATTCACTACATATATCAACACACTACTATACAACTCACAGGCGCACAGTCATATCTTCTCACAGGCGTTCTCTCTATGGCGTTCATACATACGAGCCTCATTCAATCACGTCTGTCTTCGTCAACACTCCCAAGCCGTCTGCCGGCTACACGCTGTGAGTCTCACTACGCGGGCCTGCGTCACTGCGTGGAGATCATGTCTCACATGCGTTCATCGACTGGCCCTTCCTGACACAGTGTGGTTAGCGTCGCTCACTGGTAGACCCCTGGCTGTATTCGCTAGGCGTCATAGACGACGACGCGGTAGAACTAATGGGGAGATTATGAGAGTGGGCAATACTCTTTCATAAACATTTGGCGCTGGAATCTTTGAAGGTTGTCGAATTCATCCCATAGAATCTATGAACAGATTACAACTACATTAAAGAAAGAGTCTTGGCACATTTTTCCTTACATCAGTCGGGCATTCGAACGGCATATCCTGACTCCGAAGGCTAATCAGACCTTCTTGGATTTTGTATCCAAAACCCAGTCTCTTTTTGACAAGTGGTTGAAGTCAGCTAATGTGGGTGACGACTTCAGAAAGCTTAGAGACTTGATGCTGAGATATAAATTTATCTCAGTTGTGCAAGATGCTATGGCAACATTATTGATTGAGAAAAAGTGTGCAACAATATCCGAAATGAAGTCCAAAGGCGAGGCCTATTATAATGTCCACAAGGAGATTTTTTTCAGAAGGGGCACAACCTGAAGTTATGATAGGAGCAGCTGCCAGATTCTCTAATCAAAAGCAGAACTATAACCAAAGTAAATACCAACAGCACAGATCTAAGAATAGGCACTATCCAACTACTCAATACAGACCAGCACTACAGAAACCAGCTAATTTAGCTAAGACCGGGCCAATGATTGTGTGTACACATTGTAGACGCCAGAAAGGGTCTCTTGAAATGTGCGATAAAACCCTAATTACGTCTCGTACATCAAGAAACTTTCAATAAAACGAATAAATAGGTACGCAGACTACAGAGACAATCTAAAATGCTTCGTCTGTAATAGCTTCGGTCACTTGGCCAGGGAGTGTAAACTACGAAGCTGTCAAAGGACGCCAACATGGCATATGCCAAATCAAGCAGTGACGAAGACGAACAACAAAACACTAATGCGACAGTCATATATCATAGACAGAACGACGGTAATGAAAATAAAGCTTACATACAAGAAGCTAATACCGCTTAATAAAAGACGGAAACTTTGACGCCCGAAGGGCCTTAGTAAATGTGTTAGCAGTGAGAATGATCAGAGACACTGGAATTTTAATTGTTGGGGTAGACCGGAAACTCATAAAGGACGAAAATAATACAGAAGAGATAGTGACGTGTAGAACATGTGGGGGTACACTAGAGCAGTATAAAGTAGCATGGACGGACATTAATTGCCCATACTACAAAGGACGCAGAACAGCAGCAGTGCTACCGCAACCTACAACATAACTAATTGTTGGGAATATTCCAGATGTCAAAGAGTGCACGCTCCAATACATACATAAATTGGAAAAAGAAAACTTAGAAATAGCAGGACAAACAAGATTAAAATAGAAGACGGTGGATCAGACATAGGGACAGACATGTACCAGACGTATGAACAATACATAAGAAATCAAAGACAAAAAGTTGACGCTGGTGCAGGAACTGAACATCATCCCCCAGTGATAAGAATACATATATCGATGACAATCAGCATTTGGTTGACACAGAAAGAGGTTACATGGGATTCATTAACTTTTAGATTAGACTTAACTCGGGAAGAGAAAGATAAGGTAACCTTTGGTGTTCAAAACTTCAAAGTGTTTAGTTCATCATTTAGTAAAAACACACCAATGATCAAAAAATTATTTGCACCATATTTAGAAAATATAACTCACATAGGTGTCGATAACAGCACATATTATGATCTGACACAACCGGGATGTTCAGCAAAGAAATGTGGTTCAAGGTCTGATGATAATTTTAATGATGAAGAGTACACGTATAAGAATAAAAACATGCAAGGGCAGCAATCAACGAAGAAAGTGAAGATAAAGCAACCAGATATTGTAGATTAAACAAAACCGAAATGGGACAATGAAATTCTCCGAAATATACCACAGGTACGCTATCCCGACACAAACTCTTTATTAATAGAATGGCAACAACAAAAAGATCCTGAGAACCAAATTAACAAACTAACACGAGATGTAAAAATAAGGAACTGGAATCGGTACTGGAAAAGTATAGGATTGTCAGATGAGGAAAGGAAAGAAACAACACAAAAGATAGATACATTTAAACCAATAACAACATATCACGCACAAGAAGACGCAAACCACCGTACAGTATTTCATATTAAGGAGACATAACTTAGTTTATTTATAAGTAGTGACACAACGCAGCATAAAACAAACGTGACCGGTCAGTACCACTCTAAACATAACATCATATATCTTGACATGTAATATTCTTTTCTTGTTGTGTGTGTGTGCGTGTGTGTGTGCGCGCGCGCGTGTGTGTGTGTGTGTGTGCAATAGATATGTTGTTGGATATACATATACATTCAAATGATTCACTATGACGTAGTGGATATACAGTCTTATGAGAATTATTGGGAAAATGGGAACAAATCCTCAAAATTGAAAAAGTTGTTTAAATTTCTCAGTATAATTTATTGTTTTCGGCAGTCTGGTGACCTGGTCTATTCCATATTGTTCTTAGGCATTGATAATTTCTGTTGTGACGTTGTCTAGGCCCCGTATTGTGCCAGTTGTTACATCCGAGATCTAATATACATGATGAAGCATACATGTACAACTATTAGCAACAATTACATAAATAACAACAAACTTGGCCGTCTGAAAGCAAGAAGATAACTATAATTTGATGAGGTAGAATATGTGACCCAGCCATACTTTAATCACTAATGAACTCAAACTTTTTTTTAAATTTTTAAACACTAGTTAGATATCTATACATACAAACAACACATAGCTTCCCTCCCTTACTTCTATATTAAGCGGCAAGTATAGCCTCATAATGTCACCACATCCTCTCTACACATTTAAATTATATAATTGCAATGTTCAATATATTCATGACGTGTCTTTATTATAATATGTCTAGTTTATCGTCCCATTCTTATTTTATTGTTTTCAATGTCGTAATTTATATGTTGTGTTTACCAAAGAACGCTCACCCCCATCCCTTTTATGTCATTATACCTACCCCTTCTAACGTCATAGTCCACACAGAGCTAGAAAAATAGTAAATCTAAATATAGATTTCAAATTGCTGAGCGCGATCGATAAACAGTTGAAATATATATGAAGTGTCCTCCGCAAAAATATAAGGCAATAATGAGCGTATACACTACTAACTTGTTGCTTTATAATGACTGAGTCTGTATTTTATGACTATAAACATTGCTAACGTATTGTTTCCAATGGTTTATTGTTGTGATCAACAGCATTGCTATCTTGTGATTCAGAAGACTAAGGTTTGTGATCAACCGCATTGCTTTCTTGTAATTTGTAATTATTATATTTTGTGATCAAACGCATTGCTTACTTATGCTTTAGAATTATTGTGTTTTGTGATCAGACACATTTTTTTTGGGGGGGGGGGGGGGATTTAGAAACAAAGTGTTTTGGAATCAAACGTTTGCTATCTGGATTCCTAAAAATAGTGTTTTATGATCAAGCGATTTTTTTCTTGTTTTCTTATAATTCAGAATCATTCTGATGTTTGTTTAAAAGAATTACTTGCTCCTACATGCTGTGGCATTCTTCCACAAAGGTAAATCGTTGCAAGACAAACTATAGGAATTAGTATGATTAGGAATCCATAAAGCAAGTTTCTGAGGATGTTACTTTTCTTCTCAGTTGTGTCTGTCAAAACTCTCGCTCTCATAATGTTATCTGTCCCGTTTTTATATGTCACATTTATATCTGCACCACCGCCACCTGCCGGAGACGTGGCATTTGAGTAGTTGTCTGTAGCGTTGCTGGTGTTGTTCGTGCCTTCAGTATCTGTATCATTGTCAAACACTGTGGTATTCGAGATGTATTCATGAGGCATGAATGTCATTGTTGCGTTCTTCACGGCAACCAACAGTGGGAACTTTCCTTCACCGCAAAACTGTGAGAGGATAGAGAACATTCTCGTTATCTTCAGCAGTACATAACTCGACAACACACCTGTGTGGAGACATGGAACAAACATTTGATCAATGGGCATACCTTCCATTCAACACACACATGTATGGGCAAACAGAACGTGTCCACAACTCTCAACTGTCTACGTGGAGCTTATCTCCGGCATAGGGACGTAGTCAGGGGAAATAACAACATGGGAATCTATCTAAGCCCCTTAATTGGTACATCTGTCCATCCATCCATCAAGTGCCATGCCGATAAGCGTAGGCGGTCATGTTTTGCCATCTCTTCGATCACCAACATCGTGGATCAGCTCCGTGTCCCTGTCTCGACCATGCCCTAGAGGCCAAGCCATTCACGCATGCACTTCCCGGTCTTCCCCTTGGTCTCTTTCCTTCGATCTTGTCAGTTGTCACCAAGTTATCCAAGTCATTTCTTCTCATAACATGCCCAAGTAATTTTACTGTCTTTGTCTAATAACTCTAATCAGTTTACGATCTTCATTTGTTTCTTGAAGGACTTGTTCATCGGTTTTTCTGTCTGTCCATGGTAGTCTTTGCATTTTCCTCAGATACCACATTTCAACAGCCATCAGATGTTTTTTCAGCTTGATTGTTCATTGTCGACGCTTCACATCCATATATACGTACAGGCTCTATATAGCACCTCAACACTCTTTTTCTCATTTCAACTGATATCTTTTTGTTGATCAGTATGTTTTTCATCTTGCTAAAGGCTACCTTCGTAATGGCAATTCTTGTTCTAATCTCTTCAAGGCATCTCCAATCAGATGTTATGACTGTTCCGAGATAACTGTACCGATTCACTTGCTTAAGGATATGCCCATTTACTAGCATATTACATTGTGGTATTGCCTTCGTCCCAATGACAACCATAATCGATAATAAAGTAGCAAATGCAAAAGTCTTAAGTAGGTAAGGAACCTTTGACGGGTATAAAAATACATTGGAAATTTCCTAGACAATACTGCTCACAAAATTGAGGAAGAAATTGAAGGAAAGGTCATTGTCATAAGCGTTAAAGCTCTAAGTACACGTCACCACGACGCCTAACGGCATAAGTGAAGAACACCACCACCACCATTACCACCAATAACAACAACAACAGTTTACGAATGTTATGTAGTTTATTAATGAATGTCTCCGACGTGTTTCATTCCATACATAGCACATACTCTGCACTGCTATAGAGATCTGCATATGGCTTAATGAAATCGTTAATAACAGAAAATCTAAAAGAAAAAAAAACGAACGAAGAATTAGCTAGATAAAACGACAATACACTCACACTGTGCATGACTAAATAGGAGATACAGTGATGGCCTTAAGGATCAGATAGTGGTCACTGCAGACCAAATGCCGTCTAGAGGTCATAGTGGAATAATGGCACACACATGCATGCACATGTCTAGTGAAAACAGTGGAAGCATTGCAGACACATACATGTCGTCTAGAGATCACAGTGGAAGCATTGCAGACACATACATGTCGTCTAGAGAACACAGTGGAAGCATTGCAGACACATACATGTCGTCTAGAGAACACAGTGGAAGCATTGCAGACACATACATGTCGTCTAGAGATCACAGTGGAAGCATGGCAGACACATACATGTCATCTAGAAAACACAGTGGAAGTATGGCAGACACATACATGTCGTCTAGAGAACACAGTGGAAGTATGGCAGACACATACATGTCGTCTAGAGAACACAGTGGAAGTATGAAAGACACATACATGTCGTCTAGAGAACACAGTGGAAGTATGGCAGACACATACATGTCGTCTAGAGAACACAGTGGAAGTATGGCAGACACATACATATCGTCTAGAGAACACAGTGGAAGTATAAAAGACACATACATGTCGTCTAGAGAACACAGTGGAAGTATGAAAGACACATACATGTCGTCTAGAGAACACAGTGGAAGTATGGCAGACACATACATGTCGTCTAGAGAACACAGTGGAAGTATGGCAGACACGTACATGTCGTCTAGAGAACACAGTGGAAGTATGGCAGACACATACATGTCGTCTAGAGAACACAGTGGAAGTATGGCAGACACATACATGTCGTCTAGAGAACACAGTGGAAGTATGGCAGACACATACATGTCGTCTAGAGAACACAGTGGAAGTATGGCAGACACATACATATCGTCTAGAGAACACAGTGGAAGTATGAAAGACACATACATGTCGTCTAGAGAACACAGTGGAAGTATGGCAGACACATACATGTCGTCTAGAGAACACAGTGGAAGTATGAAAGACACATACATGTCGTCTAGAGAACACAGTGGAAGTATGGCAGACACATACATGTCGTCTAGAGAACACAGTGGAAGTATGGCAGACACATGCTGCTGTTTGTCCATCAAGAATGATGATGACCATTCATTTCATCCAGTGGGGTTGAAGGTGTGGAGCCGTGGGTTCTAAGATGGCTGATAAGGCCTATTTTGGCTCGAAATGTTCTTTGACAATGTGGGCAAAGAATGCTTAACGTCTCTGGAGGAGGATTTCCTGCAGTGTTTTTTATGTCCTGCCTTTTCTTCACAGCTCTTGCAGTCCTGGTTGCCTCACATATGACTGCACCTTGCGTAATGATGCACGCCACGAATTTCGGTCTCTGGCTGCAGCCTCCCAGGTGTCATGATGAATTCCAAAAGCATTCAGTGAAATTTTCAGAGTGTCTTTAAAGCGTTTCCTCTGGCCACATTGGGAGCGTTTACCACAACGCAGTTCGCTGTAAAATATTCGTTTAGGGAGCCTGTGATCTGACATGCGAGTCAAGTGACCAGCCCAGCGAATCAGATTCTTCATCAGTATAGTGTGGATACTGGGCATGGACGCTCTTTCTAGGACTTCAGTGTCTGGGATCTTGTCTTGCCATTTAATCTTCAGTAGCTTCCTTAGGCAGACTGTGTGGAAGTGGTTTAATTTCCTAGCATGTCGCTGATAAACAGTCCAGGTTTCACAAGCATATAGCAGTGTGGATAATACAACTGCTTTGTAGACTTTTAGCTTTGTTTGCAGGCTTATTCCAGTTCTGTCCCATACATTCTTGTACAGTCTGCTAAAGGCTGCACTGGCCTTGGAGATTCTTGCATTCACTTCGTCATCAATTGTGGCAGCTTGTGACACAGTGCTGCCAAGATAGGTGAATTTGTCCACAACACTTAATCTATGATCATTCACTTTGATATGAGTGATAATCACAGTGTGATTATTCCCTGGAACTGGCTGGTACATAACTATAGTCTTCTCACAGGCATGTGAGAAAGCTGAAACATTATGTTGCATGTCCACCTCTGAGTTGGCGTTAGAGCGCAATCATCAGCAAACAGGAGCTCTCTGACGGTGTCGCTGTTAATTTTGGTTTTAGCTTTCAGCCTTCTGAGGTTGAATAACTTTCCATCCATACGGTAGTTGATGTCTATTCCAACGTCGTCATTCTCGAAGGCATTCATCAACATGGCTGAAAACATGAGGCTGAACAGTGTTGGTGCCAGGACACATCCTTGCTTCACTCTATTGGTGACAGTAAAGGGTTCAGACAGTTCACCATTTTCCTGTACTCTTGCCTGCATGCCGTCATGAAATAGCCGCACTATTTGGACAAACTTTCGTGGACAGCCATATTTTGCCATAATCTTCCACAGTCCTTCTCTGCTGACTGTATCAAAGCCTTGGTAAGGTCAATGAAAGTGGAGAACATTTCGCAGTTCTGTTCCTGACATTTCTCTTGCAGCTGCCTTGCAGCGAAAATCATGTCAACAGTTCCACGTTCTTTTCTGAAGCCACATTGACTCTAAGGAAGAAGACCTTGATCGAGATGGGCTTTGAGGCGATTGAGATGAATTCTCGCTAGTATCTTCCCTTCAGTTGAAAGCAAGGAGATGCCTCGGTGGTTGTCACAGGATTGGCGGTGTCCTTTACGTTTGTAAAGGTGGACTATTGACGCGTCCTTGAAATCTTGTGGCATGGTCTCGTTCACTCATATGTTTGTAAAGACTTGGTGAAGCTGATCTGTTAGGACCGGCCCACCTGCCTTGTATATCTTTGCTGGGATGGAGTCAGGACCAGGTGCCTTGCCGCTGGAGAGTTGATGGATGAGAAGTTACAGAATATCAAATGCAATTCTCTATAATAAAGGAGGAGAAATGGAAGACAGAACAATCAGGCCTGCACACATAGAGGCATAAAATTGTGTAACAAAAGGGGCCCATTCAACTGTGAAGTGTCAGAATAGATGGCTGCTGGCTACCAAAACAGGATGGTGGGAATTGCAATAAACCCAGAATGAAATCACACAGACCATCAGACTAGGGTTGTAAAACCAGGCAGTCCAGCTTAAAGGTGTTACAGGTCAAACTGACAATTACACCCACTGGAGAGCAAACTGTGAAACTGATCTGGGGCTGGCAACTCAAAACCTTTCAGGTGTGACACTATGGTGATGGTTAGTGGTTCAGAAAGCATTTATGACTGCCAGGGGAGATAAGTCAGCCAGCATGGGAAAAGAGGCGTGAACTGGCCCAACACTTGAATAGAATTAATTACCTATAAGAGGTCAGCATGTTTCTGTCATACCAGACAGAAAGGTGCCAAGGAGATAATACTGTCTGCTGGACTCAGCTTAAATAAGGGTCCCTAGCCTGTTTCATGTCAGAAAATGTTTTACTTCTGAACAGGTGAGACAGCCAGCTCAATGTTTGTAGTCATATGTATGATTCTGATGTTGGTAGACTCCACTAGGAAAGTTAGTTCTTAGTCTTTTAGATGTATGCACTGACTTTCAGTCTATATCTGACCTAGCTTACTTCAAGAATTATCATTGCTTCAGGTTTCTTGAGTGTACATCCTATTGCTATCAGAGTTGTTCTTACTATACCTTTTGGCAGGCAGACTTTGGACTTTCATTTATCATGTTAGATGTCTGTTACTCTATGGACACTATTAGTTTCTCAGTCGTTGTAGATAATCAGGTTACTACAACTTGTTTGAATTTCCTACTGTATATTAGGAATACTTTCATATGCCTAATGTTTAAGTATATGTCATATGAATATACGATGCTAGGACTATGCTTCGTACATATTCTTTTTGTGTATATACGTCTCATTTCGTATACATACAAACTAACTAGTGCATTGTGCTATTATGTTAAAGTATTATAATATGTCTAGTTTAAGTAATATGTTTATGTGTATTGGATGTTTGATATATTGATTTGTCATATGCAAACCTACCAATATGAAGTGTTATGTTATTGGGTGTGCATTGGCACCTTGCCTATTGGTTGCATTTGTAGCAAAGGTGTAATGGTACAGACATTACCCGCAAGTGTTATGGGGTATATGGTGCTAAACCTTTTTAATCATATGGTGGAGGGTAATTCACGGAAGTCTGGCACAGATACTGGTCACGGCTTGTAAGCCCGGATGATCAGGCATTATTATAATACCATTACTGACCCTTCGAGCTGCTAAACCAACTTTGGACGGAGCGGCTGTACGACACAGAATTTCTGTATTAGCGACATGGACATGGGCGGCAGAAATGTAATCATTACAGGCGTGTGAGACAATTGAAAAAGCCCGTCCCAGACTAAAGACAGTGTGGAGAAGGAGGATGGTAAACGCAGTAGAGCTGGAAGATAAACTTGGCCAGACTGGTCATTGTATATGTGTTTACTAGAATATATTTTACTTAAGATTGCGCTGATGTAGAACTAGATATAACACATTCTTGACTTTCTTTCAAGCTAACACAAGGAGCACCTATGTTATAGATCTCAAGACTAGAGACTACTGACTAGGTAGTGTCAGGACTGACAGGATTCGTCAGAATACCGACAAGCTGTTTTTTGTATGTGTCTACTGGAGAGTGGGGATCTGGACCACCGATCCAGATAGTCAAGTAACATAAGTTACGTAATGTTTGTCACCAATAACAATATGTTATATGATTTCATCATCATCATCTTCGTACAAACCATCATATGTCTATTTTTATGATTAGTAAATAAATGTTGTAGTATTTTAACTCATAGTTCTGTCATTATATTTTTTCCAATTGTGCATACGTGTTGTTGTGTACATTGGTGGGGGTTCACTTAGACACCAAGGAAGGGAGCAGTCAGGGAGAAAATCCTGTACTGAGATAGTCGTCTATACTCATATATTTAGACTTAAACATCTATCTTAGCTAACCTTCTCTTTCCCATTCCTTGGCGAATATTCAGCACAGTTCATTTCAATTTTGTAACGAGCCACTTAGAGCTGTACGTTGGATATTCATGGGCCTAATCTATAGTTCAGCCATATAGATTTCATCCCTAGTCAGTTTCTGTCTATTTGGGGTTGCTCGCCAGTGAATAATACTTTCATCTAGGCGGTGGGGCACCCCGACTTCTGACAATCGGTGACCAATGTTCTCCCATCTGCACTGAGGAGGGGAACTATGCCTGGTGATGTAGGACCGTAGACCGCTTTCAGTGAGTCGTAGATGTTTTTCATATCATGTCTGTCAGCAAAGCCCTGAATGTCATCAACTTTGCTGCTTAGCCAGGTGTCCCGCATGTGCCGAAGTTTCTGCTGCACTACTCTTTGAATATTCTTGAAAGCATCTTTTTTTAATGTTGACTTTGGGTCATTCAAATGTGCCTTGAGGAGAAGATGTTTCTCGGCCAGCAATTGGTTGATGTCTTCGGAATTTTCGTCAAACCAGTCTTTATGCTTTCGGGGGGCTGGACCCAGGATTTCTACAGCAGTGTTGTAAACTATGTCCTTTAGGGCTCTCCATTCTGTTTCTGTGTCCTGTTTAGCTGCAGCATTGGGCTTGAGGCGGTCTTCCAGCATATTTTCAAACGACTGCTGCATTTTCTTGCTGTTTAGGCGGGTGACATTTAGCTTTTTTTTTTGCATTTTCACCCCTTGAGGACGCCGTGGTGGCCTGATGTGAATGTTTATTTTCGAGACAATGAGACAATGGTCTGTCCAACATTCGGCACCACACATGGATTTTGTCACTCGAACGTCTTGTCTGTCACTCCTCCTGACGATGACATAGTCAATGAGGTGCCAGTGTTTCGAGCGAGGGTGCATCCACGATGACCTATTTCTCATGGGGAGACGGAAAATTGTGTTCGTAATCAGGAGATCATGTTCGGCACATGTTTGAAGGAGGCGAAGTCCATTGCTGTTACAATTTCCGACTCCATGCTTCCCAATAATGCCACTCCAAGAGGTGGTGTCCGTGCCTACTCTGGCATTGAAATCCCCAAGGATTATAAGTTTGTCTTCTTTGGGAACAGATGTTAGTACATTGTGCAGGTCCTCATAGAACTTGTTCTTGACATCATCTTCGTTGGTCATAGTTGGTGCGTAGACACTCACAATGGTTGCATGCTTCCTTCCATTCAGCAGGGGCAACTTCATGGTCATGAGCCTGTCATTTATAGCCTTTGGAATTCCAGCTAATTTGCCGACCAGGGCCGACATAATGGCAAATCCCACACCGGATTGGCGTCTTTCCTCGCTTTTCCTTCAACTCCAGAAAAATGTGTAGCCGGCACCTACTTCACAGATTTGGCCTTCTTCTGCAAGTCGTGTCTCGCTCAAGGCTGCAATGTCGATGTTGTACCTGCCCAGCTCTCTCCCAATCAGTGCTGTTCGTCTCTCTGGACCCGATGCGCCGTCTCTGTCAAGTAGGGTGCGTACATTCCAAGTTCCAATTGTTAAGGGAATATGGTTTACTCTTTTAGCTTTGCTTGTTTTATCTTTATTTGTATGTCAACCGCAGTTAGGGTACCCACCAACCGCGGCTAGCTGGTTAGGTAGTGATGGAGCAGACAATGTTTAGGGCACCTTTTCTAGCCCCTTCCTCATGCTATAGAGGTGAGCAGTGTGTTCCTATAGAGGGCTGCTCAGTCGCTCAGGGGGCTGCCGAATCCCACTGCTGCTCCAGTCAGTAGAAGACGACCATATGGCCTGAGCCGCCTGAGTGCAGGTCTGCGACTACGGCTGCCAGCGTACCCACGCCTGCCGCTTCGCCGCTCGCCCATCGCCACAGGGCTTGAAGGTGATATATGACGTTGGATGAAGAATGACTTGCGCAATGACTTGGATTAAAGTGAGGAAGAGTTGCGCACTTTGTCGACCTCACTCTCTCGCCTGGGTCCATCTGAGTCCAGTGGCAAGACAAGTCGAGACGACTGGAGACGAACATACACATACATGTCGTCTAGAGAACACAGTGGAAGAATGGCAGACACATACATGTCGTCTATAGAACACAGTGGAAGCATGGCAGACACATACATACACATGTCTAGAGAACACAGTGGAAGCATGGCAGACACATACATGTCATCAAGAGAACACAGTGGAAGTATGGCAGACACATACATGTCGTCTAGATAACACAGTGGAAGTATGGCAGACACATACATGTCGCCTAGAGAACACAGTGGAAGTATGGCAGACACATACATGTCATCAAGAGAACACAGTGGAAGTATGGCAGACACATACATGTCGCCTAGAGAACACAGTGGAAGCATGGCAGACACATACATGTCATCAAGAGAACACAGTGGAAGTATGGCAGACACATACATGTCGTCTAGATAACACAGTGGAAGTATGGCAGACACGCACATGTCGTCTAGAGAACACAGTGGAAGCACGGCAGACACATACATGTCGCCTAGAGAACACAGTGGAAGTATGGCAGACACATACATACACATGTCTAGAAAACACAGTGGAAGCATGGCAGACACATACATGTCGCCTAGAGAACACAGTGGAAGTATGGCAGACACATACATACACATGTCTAGAGAACACAGTGGAAGCACGGCAGACACATACATGAACATATTGTCTAGAGAACACAGTGGAAGTATGACAGTCACATACATACACATGTCTAGAGAACACAGTGGAAGCATGGCAGACACATACATGAACATATTGTCTAGAGAACACAGTGGAAGCACGGCAGACATATACATGAACATATTGTCTAGAGAACACAGTGAAAGTATGGCAAACACATACATACACATGTCTATAGAACACAGTGGAAGCATGGCAGACACATACATGAACATATTGTCTAGAGAACACAGTGGAAGCATGGCAGACACATACATGAACATATTGTCTAGAGAACACAGTGGAAGTATGACAGTCACATACATACACATGTCTAGAGAACACAGTGGAAGCATGGCAGACACATACATGAACATATTGTCTAGAGAACACAGTGGAAGTATGACAGTCACATACATACACATGTCTAGAGAACACAGTGGAGGCATGGCAGACACATACATGAACATGTCGCCTAGAGAACTCAGTGGAAGTATGGCAGACACATACATACACATGTCTAGAGAACACAGTGGAAGTATGACAGACACATACAGACACATGTCTAGAGAACACAGTGGAAGTATGACAGACACATACAGACACATGTCTAGAGAACACAGTGGAAGCATGGCAGACACATACATGTACTTTTCGAGAGAATAGCAGCGAAGTGAAACATATTTACTGTGTATGTCAACTACACAATAGGGAGAGAAAGTAAGTAAGTAAGTAAGTAAGTAAGTAAATCTTTATTTCAAAGGGTTAAGAATTGGGCACACAGGCCCGTCTGACATTCTGCCCCTCTTCTCTATTTCCTCTCATACATTCTTTCATTCAACATTTCTTATGAAGCAATTCTTTAACAACAAAAGAACAATAAACATTAAAACGCATGAGAAATAATCAATAATACATGACTCGTTGAGGCAATGATTAACATGGGCATCGTGAATACCCAAGGTGGGTGTAACGTGCCACACATATGGGAATGTTTTTTGTTTGTTTGGCTAGTTGTCTAAAGAGAGAGAGAGTCTAGATAGTCTAGAGAGAGAGAGAGAGAGAGAGAGAGAGAGAGAGAGCGAGAGAGAGAGAGCGAGAGAGAGAGAGGGAGAGTTGAAGGGAGAGAGAGTAAGAGAACGAAAGATACATAGAAATTTAGAGACTGGGGTGGAAAGATCGAGAGATACCGACAGAGAGAATCACCGAGCGATGGGGTAGATAAAGAGGGATATTGAGATATCGAGATAGGTAGGGAAAAATAGAGAGATAGATAAAGACAGTGATGAGAGAGGCAAAGTAAGAGAGATAGACTGAGCTAGAGAGATAGAGAAAGAGAGATACAGAGAGATTGTGTTATACAAATAGAGAAAGAGAAATAGACAGAAACGTAGTGAGAGAGATAGAGATTGAGATGTTGCTAGAGATGTGCAGAGAAAGAGGTAGAACGACCTAGCAGACCATTGTGTGGGGGGAACCTTCGTTAGCGTCCTTAATGACGAATACCCACAGGATCTCAGGATCCGAGTCTACACAGATGGGTCAGCACAAAATGCTGTTCGAAATGGAGGAGCGGGAGTGTATATAGAATACCCAAATAATACTAGGGACACGGCCAGAGTTCCAACAGGAAAGTAATGCCATAACTATGATGCTGAAATTGAGGCAATCAAGATAGCAATAGAGAAATTACAAAATACCAGCCATGGTACACAACATGTGGTAATATTGACAGATGCAAAATCAGTAATAGAGGCACTCCTGTCTGGGAAATTACCAATTCTAAGGACACTACTTTCTGAACTTAGCAGTTAGCATAAGGTCACCATACAGTAGATACCATCCCACTGTGGAGTACCCGGAAACGACAGAGCTGATCGATTGGCTAAGAAAGGAGCAAAAGAAGAACAGCCTGATGTGCCTATTACATACCAACAAAAGAAAAGAATGAGCAAATCAGTCAGAAGGCTACCAAACCTTACTCAAGACGACTACCACGTTATGGACAGACCAGAACATGTCATTCTTTTGCGCCTCAGAACAGGACACAGTAGATTATGCAACCACATGTATACACAATTCAAGATTGGTGACTCAGCCATGTGCACATGTGGTTTGGCGTCGCAGACATCAGAGCACATACTCCAGGACTGCCCAAACTACAACATATCCAGGCGAACCTAGAGACACAACAGTGGAAGATAAACTCTATGGTCCGCTGAGTGAACTAAAAAAACTGTTAGATTCATACAAGAGACAACATTGCAGTTATAGACATATTTCAAGCGAACGAAAAAAGAAGAAGAAGAAGAAGTTAGTTAGTTAGTTAGTTAGTTAGTTAGTTACTTAGTTACTTAGTTACTTAGTTAGTTAGTTAGTTAGTTAGTTAGTTAGTTAGTTAGTTAGTTAGTTAGTTAGTTTATCTATGATGTCATGTCTTAGTCAGATATGACTGAGCTACCGTATAACAGTAGACGGTACAACCTGCTATCTGTTAGCGCCAAACGTTGGGCGGCGCTTACCAAACTCGACACCCCACATTGTGCCAACGGCTTCGGGCGGAAGAGCGCAAGTGGGAGGGTACAAGCCTTGCCCTGGTGCGAGGAAATGCAACCTAAAGACAAAATGTCATGGTAGGGCAGACCAGGCCTTAAGCCTTGGTTGGTGGCTGATCTAGGATCGAAGCTCCAACAGGCGGACAGTTAGAGTATTGCTTTGCTGATCCGGCAGCTTCTGCAGCTTGTCTTGTTTTAGATGTAGAGGTGTTACCTTTCCTCTAGAGTGAACTAGGCAGGCCGAGAGAGGGATCATGCTGCATGGGCAACATATTATCTCTATATTTTGGCCCAGGCTTTGTGCTATGGAGAGGCAATAACTTCATCCCTGGTCTTAACTCGATTCCTCTGATGATGTGAAGGATTCGTTCTATCAGAAGTTAGTCTCCGTGATCAAGGCAGTTCCAAAATCTGACTACATTTATATGTTCGGTGATTTCAATGCTCGTGAGGGCAAGGACTCGAGTTCATGGCCAGTGTGCCTTGGAAAATACAACATCGGTCGCATGAATGAAAATGGGCAGTCTGCTGGAGCATTGCACCAGAAATGACCTATGTATTACAAACTCCTTTTTTAAAACAAAAGAGCTGCATAAGGTCACATGGAAACATCAAAGATCCAGCCATTTGCACCAGCTGGACTTCATCATCACACGAAGACAATATCTGAACCATATACCATTGACTCGAAGTTACCACAGTGCTGACTGTGATACGGATCATTCTTTGGTTGTTGCAAGGGTTAGACCGAGACCAAAGAGAATTTTCACAGCTAAACACAAATCTAGCCCCAGGATTAATATTATTAACACACACGATCCTGAAAAGTGCTTTCAGTTTCAACAGCAACTTGAAGACGCTTTCACTGATACACCAGAAAATTGTACAGTGAATGAAAAGTGGGGTCAACTTAAGGAAACTCTTTATAAAACTGGCGTAGGGGTTTACGGCACTGTGGATCATAAGATGCAGGACTGGTTTGCTGCAAGCAGCCAGACACTGCAACCCTTGATTGATAAGAAGAAGACAGCTCTCTTAAGAAACAAGGAAAGACCAACGCGTAACACTCTGAGTGAGCTAAGGCAAGCTAGGAAGGATGTGCAAAAGGCTGCCAGGCAGTGTGCACATGATTATTGGATCACGTTATGTGAGTCCATTCACATCGCTAGTGATAAGGGAAACATCAGAAACATGTATGAAGGAATAAAGAAAGACTGTGGTCCAATGATCAAAAGAAGTGCACCATTAAAAACCTTGACTGGAGAAATTATAACTGATAAGATACAGCAGACGGACAGATGGGTAGAGCACTATTTGGATCGTTACTCAAGTGAGACCAAACTAGCGGATGATGGCCTCAACGCTATAGAGGCTCTACCAACTCTTGACCACCTGGACTCACTTCCCACCATAACAGAAGTTAAGAGTGCTATAAATGAACTTGCATCTGGCAAGGCTCCAGGTAAGGATAAGATTCCAATAGAGGTGATCAGGAGTGGGCAAGACACATTCACTCTACAGATTCACCAGCTAATAGAGCTATGCTGGCGAGAAGGACAAGTCCCACAGGATTTCAAAGATGCAAGCATCATATCACTGTTCAAGAACAAGGGTGATCGGAGCGATTGCAACAACTAAAGGGGTATCTCACTTCTGTGTATTGATGGAAAAGTGTTTGCCAGAATTGTTCTGCGCAGACTTTAAGTCCTATGAGATCAAGTATATCCCGAATCACAGTGTGTCTTTCGACAGAACCGGTTTACCATTGTTATTATATTCCCATTGCGACAAATGCAAGAAAAATGCCGTGAACAGAATCAACCTCTGTTTATTGCCTTCATCGACCTCGCAAAGGCATTTGATTTGGTCAATCGTGAGGGTCTGTTCAAGGCACTAAAGAAGATTGGCTGCCCACCAACCCTTCTGTCCGTTGTGGAATCGTTCCACATAGGCATGAAGGGTATAATCAATTTTGATAGTGTAACTTCTGAAGAGTTTGAAATCAAGAGTGGAGTTAAGCAAGGTTGTGTACTAGCTCCCACCCTCTTTGGAATATACTTTTCACTTCTACTGAAATATGCCTTTCGTGATCAGGATGGTGGTATATACATCCACTCACGCTCAGATGGTGGCCTCTACAATGCTCAGAGATTGAAGACCAAGACCAGCATTGGGAGGGTACTGATCAGTGAGTTGCATTATACAGATGATGCTGCAGTTATGACCCACTCTGAGGAAGAATTACAACGTCTACTATCTGCATTCTCCATTGCTTGTTCTGAATTTGGTTTAACAATAAGCAAAAAGAGGACATAGATTATGTCACATGGCGTGCCATCAATCTTTATTGACGACGCCGATGGTAAACCATTTTACATATCTAGGATCAGTAGTAAATAGCAAATTATCCCTAGATCAGGAAATCAACATCCGGATTGGTAAGGCAGCAACAACAATGAACAGGTTAAGAAAAAGAGTCTTTGGGAACAGGAAGCTTACTGCCAAAACAAAAGTCATTGTCTATCAAGCCTTTGTCCTTAGTACTCTTCTTTATGGCAGTGAAACCTGGACAACTTATTCACACTAAGAGAAACGTTTAAACAACTTTCATATGCGGTGTCTGCGAAGGATTCTTGGTATTAAGTGGCAAGACAAAATCACAAATACTGAAGTATTGGAAAGATCGGGTTGTGTAACGGTTTATTCCATGCTCAGTCTTCCTAGACTTAGAAGAATAGGACATCTTAGGAGGATGGATGATGGTAGAATACCAAAGGACATCTTTTTTGGTGAATTACAGATGGGTAAGAGATCTCAGGGTCGGCCTCTACTACGATACAAAGATGTATGTAAGCGGGACATGACTGATACAGTTATTGATAATGCACATTGGGAGAAAGTCGCCGCTGAACGTGTTGCATGGAGGGCAAACTTCAGAAATGGAATAAAGACAAAGGAAAACATTATTGCAGATACGTCACACACCGAGCGTGTGAAACGTAAGATGGTGCATGATGGTGGAAATGACCACGTGTTCCCACTGTGAACGAACATTTACAGCGCGAATTGGCCTTAACAGTCACATTCACTACCGCCATGGGAAAACGTTATTATGCCTTTTTGAAGCACAAACTATCGTCTGTCAAGACGGGAAGGTGCCAATGATAGTTAGTTAGTCGACAGATCGTCCTCATTGCTCATCGAACAATTGAGTCCATAAGTGCTCGGATCCTCGCCTCATTAAATCTCCCAGTTTGTAGCGGCTCACGACACAAGTCCTTTGTTGTTTTATTAATCGTCTTTGGCTTCCTACATTGTGATCTTGTCTGGCCACACCACCATTTGACTTGCTGTTCTCTCTGTCTGGCCATGGTTGCAGATTCAGTCATCACTTGGTTCTTGCAAACGACTTACTTTTCTTAGAGCATTCAGTATAGCAGGCTGGTCCATGACTCGTCTGCCCTCTACAATAGTCTTATATGCACTCCTGGTAGTCTGCTCCTTGTTTGACCTCATGAACTGGCACGAACATGGAAACTAATCTTTCCCATCTGTGACCGCCCCAGAGACATTAACTACTGTCTTTGGACCCAACACTTCCCTGTCTTCCCGAGCATACTCATTGAGTCTCTAAGGAAGCATGCCTGAGTGAAGCTCTGTGTCTTGAGCCATGTTATTGCTTTACTTTGGTCAAGGCAAAGGCTTCATTATCTCCCTTTACAGTTCTCACTCCAGCCTGAGCCGCATGGGTCCATGAAGTTCTCACGCGTCGAACGACAGAACTATCTGCGTAAAAGACATCATGACACTCTCAAGAGTTCTCGAAGATCAAAGCCTGTACTTCTTTCTCCACAGCAGCCGGATTTTCTTGTCTGCAATTTCTGTGTAGTTGGATGCACACTGAAAAGGACGTACATAACTCTGTATATGTTTGCTATGTCTACAGTCACCCACCGTTCCGTGGAAGTCGTCGTAATCAAGGCTGGCAAACATGGTCCCGGCGACACCAAGCTTAATCACATGTTCTACCTGAAATTTAAAATAAATAAACAAAGGGCCTATATGAAACACAAAGTCTTACTTTACGGCTTTCTTCCTTTAAAAAAAAATCATTTATATAGTAGCTTATTTAGAACAATAGGTCACAATCAGGAAATTTTTATTTTATTTGTCACATAAGCAGATGTTGTGCCTATGTTGCGTTATGCCATCTCATGTTTCACTACTGCTTTTTCTTATAGTCCATGACGTGTGGCGTTGGTGATCATGTTTGTTGACAGATTTCTTTCTCGTGTACTGCCAGCCATTCTGCTGATATTACCCCATTCCCAGCATATTCTCTGTTAACCTTCATTTGCCTCCCCTTCCTTCCTGTTTTCCTGTTGTGACGACATACTCCAGCTGTACCCTCCTCGTGAAATGCTCAAAGAATATGGACTATTCCCTTCTGATGCCAGTAACCAGTTCTCTTTGTGAGATAACTTCTCTCAAGACATCTGCATTACAGTTTATATCGATCTACTGTGTTCTCATCATTCTTCTATAAAACACGCATCTTAGCAGCTTCTACATAATTCCCCACTTGGGTGCAAGGTAATGGTACGTATACATTATGAAAAGACCTTATGGTGCCTCCTTTCCTCTGATACTCAACGGAACACCCGTGGGCGATATGAAGTATCCGTGTACCTACACCACCCTAATCTTCTCCCCCAATTCAGGGTAACGTGGAGCTAGGGAACAGCTAACAGATAGTTGTTGGTTCGTTTCTCAAAGTTGACATGCCAAGATATCATGTGTGAACTCATTGTATACAAAGTCAGCAAAGTTTCCCTGCTACTCTAAGGTAGTCATGTGACATATGGTCACAGCTTGGGTAGTTCTATGACAGATGTTCGCTACTGGAGTAGTTCTATGACATATATTCACCACTGAGGTATTTCTATGACAATGTCTTCGAGTGACTAAATTTATATTGATGACGGAGCCTTCCAATAAAAAAGTTGACTAATTAGATTCCAGACGTGCTGTCCAGTATTTCAGAAGTAACTGTTTCTGACACTGGTGTTTAGTTCTGGATGCAGGTTCATATCCCCTTACACTCCAGATCACAATGAGGAACTCGGGGCAAGTCTTGTATAGGCTGCTCAAAGACTACGTCCCTGGATACTCCATATTACATGTGATAATGGCTCGTTAAAAAGTAACGTAGCTGGTCTTGTTATCCCCAAGGAGTGAGAAGGAGATGGTTAGATTTCTAAGTTTACTTCTATTACTTTACTACTGGGCATGGCAGGTTTTTTCACTGGTAATATCCCCTCTATTGTTAAAATAATTCAACCACCAATCTTTTTACATAAACAGCACACATATACACTTATAGAAACTTGGAAAAAATTAAGACATAACTATAAGTTCAACAAATCAGTACTTAAAAGAAAACATGATATGTGGTAGTATAATGATATTGAGTAATATTCGTTACATCCACAATACATGAAACAATACATAACTGATATGGATCCTTGTGGTATGACTTCCTCTGTGGCAGGCTTAAACTACAGGTAGGTGAGATTAGGGTTGCCAGATACGTGGGCACCAAAAGGAGGACATAATAAGACAAAAAGTAGGACAAAGGAGGACATAATAAGACAAAAAGGATGACAAAGGAGGACATATTGAAAATTTCATTTAAATCGTTCCAGATTAAACCCACAATCAGTACAATTTTATTATAATAGCTGCTAAGTGCAAAAACACATTTCTACCTTCTCATCAGTTAATGCCTCCATAATTCACATTGGCATTGTCACCAGCAAAAGCAACACATTCGGAGTTCAAATCATATTTTTTTGAGTTTTCTCAAAATATACTGTGATATAATTTCTGAGGTTTCATTTGGTGTGTTGTCTAACTCGAGAATCTTAGTTTGGATTCCACCTGCTTTCCAGTCAAAGTACTGAACAACGATTGGTAATATTTTCTGCGAACCGTGATTGCTAGCATCTGTCGAAAGACAGAAACATGAAATACCACTTAAAGATGTATCCAATTCATCAACAGTGTGGGGAACATCACCTAGTTTATTATTGCTTCTGTCTTTGTTTTTGCACAAGCAATATTTTTAGCCATTTCTTAATCTTCATATAATGTGTGCAACATACCAGCTGTGCAGATCATCGAGGTGTAAGACTGATGATGACAAACTGTATGAAATGCCACAATTGCTTCAGTTGCATGCGCTTTCAGCAACACATGTGAGTACTTAGGCTGAAAAAAACAGACGTCAATGTGCTAGATGATGCGGACGCTTTGATTAGGTTTCTATGTCTCTCACTGTCAACATCGCGCTCCAAGTCAGTAGTTGCTTTGCTGGCAACGGACTAGTAACTATCGCAAATCGTACACTTTGCGTCATTCTAGTTGCGTCCTTCAACGAAGCATGGCCACTTATATTTTATAGTGTTCGAGAATTTGCATTTTCTCTTTGTATAAAGCATTTTCATAAACATAGACAGCAGAAATTACAAATTTAAAAAAAAAAAAACAATTTTAATTGGCGTCTCTGCTACCAGAACCGAAAATAACATTAACATTTTGACCATAGAGACTACAGCAATGTTAGTGTTGCCGAATATGGCAACAATTAGATTCAAATTATACAAATAATTGGTGTTTCACATTTGGTATAAATAGGAAAAGTAAAAAAAAAGAATATTATTAAGCAATCGGTTTTAATAAAGAATGTAAACACACGGTAGAGTTTAGATAGGCCTACATTGTAAGTTGTAACACCAATACATAAAAAATAATAACATAAAATATTTAAGAAGCCCGACATTTTAAAGGTTTTTAGCTTTGCCTGCCGAATGGTGGACATTAGGCTAAAAAGGGCATGTCCTTTCTTTGTCGGACGTCTGGCAACCCTAGGTGAGATCCGCCTAAAATCAAATCAGCTGAAACAGTGTTCTGTGCCGAAGTCAGTCTTGTTTCCAATATATCTTTCCTCTTTATAACCGAACAGGAATGGGTACTCTGGTGCCGTGTTTCAGAGCTAGGAATAGATGATCAAAATTGTGTAGTTCTAAGGTTTACATTTATACAATCCTACCTACAAACATATGTGTGTGTCCCTACATTCACATGGCGCTGTTTTTCACTGTCGTTCATCCTGGTTTACCATCTTTACTCTCCTATCTCTTTCTCACTCAGTAGAATCGGAAGGTCTTTCCCGTAGTCGAACATGTACTGTAGTTATATTTGCTGCCTTCCCCTATCTGTCACGTGTTGAGAAATGGAATGCCCTACGTCAATGTCATTCATTCACACACAAGGTTTCTATGCAGCCGCTCCGTCTCTAAAGTTGTTTAAGTAGATTATGTGGTAAGTGATGTTAATACAAGATTGTCATATCCTCGGGCTTAACTGCGGGTGATCAGTCTCTGCCTTAAGCATCGCGTGAGTTAAGATTAAGGCTCGTTCATCATGCACTTGTAATGATTACGCACACTACATAGACGTTACATATTTGTGGGTAATGTATGCAGCCCAACACCTTTACTTTAAACACAGCCGCGATAATATTTTACAACGTTCACCTTTTGGTACAACTATAACATACCTTAAGCATACATCAAGTTAGTCACAATAAAAGGACGATAGCTATTCCCCCTGGTAAGATATAAATTCACAAGCATTATGCATAGAAACGCCTTCCTACTTGCATAGTAAGAAGTAAAGAAATATAATGATACACTATATTACAACAAAATGAGACAACACAAGCTCTCATTGAAGTCACATCCATCGGACATACGAACTGAAAGTCTGCCAATGTATGGACTGTCTGTACTTATCTACATGTGTGGTAAGGGAAAAAAAAAGAAGTACAGTAATACAATTATATACACCAACGATGAAAAATAAATAGTTCCTTTAGAAGCAACATGAATCAAACAGATGCAATGAAAGTCAACAATAATCTGTCGTTATTTAGCCGCCTAATGCTTATTTGGCTTAGAAAATAAATAAAATATAATAACATGACTATATACAGACAAATGAGACAATGCTAGTTCTTATTGAAACAACATGAATAAGACAGACGGAATACAAGACCACAAGTCTGAAGCTTTGCTGGAAAGTTACTAGGAAATAGCATTCACAGGAACTTCTAAACAACAACAGAATACAGACTTATTAACAAATGATTATGTATTTAAACATCGCTGTTACCTGATTCTTCCAATGACAAATCTGATTTGAGACGTTTTAACCACTAGACTTTGTACAGGTCATTGGTCAAGCGCCTCATCTGCCAAGGTTCTGGATTATCCCCCTGGCCTCCCCTAGTTCGGCCTTTAATCTTCGATCATGCGTTTCCTACGATTCTTTGAGCCTTTTGAACCGGCTGCTCGTGTTCCCGCCTGAGCCCGTTTCCTCGGCAGTCGTTGGTAAAAAGTATCCCTGGTTGAAATTCAACAGCGCAGTGCGAGTTCACACCTCAGATTGAACTTCCCAGATCTGCAGTGCTGACTACGTGTGATCAGGGAACAGCTCAGTTTATTACATTTCTCGCTGGTAGACAGGTATCTTCGTATGGCGTCAAATTTGAGATTCCCCAGACGTGTTTTGTCTTGTGGGACTGCCGTCTAATTGCGCACTTTTGCTTATTACGTTTTTAAACATTGAGCGCACAGGTTTCATTTTCCTTCATTCTCATTAGTTCTTGACCCCATCTGGATTGCAGAATGAGAGAATACATTCTTTCTAGTATGATACGAGGCTTTCCATGACATACATATTCACCTCTGGGGTAGTTCAATGGCACATGTTCACAGCTGGTGTAGTTCTGTGACATATGTTCACAGCCGGGGTAGTTCCATAGCATATATTTACCACTGGGGGTATTCGTGTTACAAATGATCACCCCTGGGGAAGGTCGTGTGACAAATCATCACTTTGGTAGTCATGTTACATATGTTCACCGCTGATGTAGTTCTATAACATGTTCGCCTCAGGGGTAGTTTATGACAAATTTTCATCGCTGAGATAATTCAATGGCATATATTCACGACTGGGGTTGTTCTAAGGTATACATTCTCCGCTGGGGTTTTCTGTGACATATGTTCACCTTTGCGAGTAGTTGTATGACATATTTTCACCACTGGGGTAGTTCTATGAACATGTTAGCCGCTTGGATAGCTCTTTGACATCTGATTGAAGATGTCTTGAAGAGATTAGAACAAGAATCGCCATGACAAAAGTAGCCTTTAGCAAG
Organism: Cepaea hortensis; assembly: GCA_963921405.1. NCBI lineage: Eukaryota > Metazoa > Mollusca > Gastropoda > Stylommatophora > Helicidae > Cepaea > Cepaea hortensis. The sequence continues at coordinate 11,481,810 of OY992879.1, read as the reverse complement.
ATGAAAAACATACTGACCAATAAAAAGATGTCAATTGAAATGAGAAAAAGAGTGTTGAGATGCTACATAGAACCTGTACTTTTATATGGATTTGAAGCTTGGACAATGAGCAGTCAGGCTGAAAAACATCTGAGGCTGTAGAAATGTGGTTTCTGAGGAAAATGCAAAGAATACCATGGACAGCCAGAAAGACCAATGAACAAGTCCTTCAAGAAACAAATGAAGATCGTAAACTGATTAGAGACATTAGACGTAGACAGTCACAATTTTTTGGGCATGTTATGAGAAGAAATGATTTGGAGAACTTGGTGACAACTGGTAAGATCGAGGGGAACAGACCAAGGGGAAGACCTAGAAGCAAGTACCTGGATGGCTTGGCCACATGACATGGTCGAGACAGAAACACAGAGCTGATCCACGACTCTGGTGATCGAGTGAGATGGCAGAACATGACCGCCTACACTTACCGGCATGGCACATGATGAATGGATATATATATATATATATCATCATCATCATCATCATCATCATCATCATCTTCCACTTCTGCCGTCAAGCGGCGTGGGGAGGAATAATTTGCGTTCCAGCGCCCGGTGGACGGCACTGGATAGTGTCATTCCGTGTGGTTGTACAATGTTTCTGATGTCGTCAATCCATTTTCTTCTTGGACGTCCTCGTGGTCTCGTCGCAGATGATCTTTGATGTAAGGCCAGTGATGGTAGTTGCTGATGTTGCATTCTAACGACATGGCCAAACCACTGGATCTTCTGTCTTTCAATAAATGTGGCACAAGGTGTTGATCCCACAGTCTGTCTGATAGTAGCATTTCTTACTCGGTCTCGGATTGTTAAGTTGGCAGCTCTCCTCAGGCATCTCATTTCGCAGGTGTTGATTTTGCGAAGGTGTAATTTGGATAAAGTCCAGGTTTGAAATTGATAGCATAGGGTTGGTGTGAATATTCTGTTTATTATCTGTCGTTTTGCGGACATTTGTATGTTTGAATGCTTCAGTAAGGGTGATAGTTGATATGTAAGTGCACTAGCTTTTTGACATCTGATTTCAATTTATCTGTCCAATCTGCCATCTTCTGTGATCATACTTCCAAGGAATTCTTTAACTTGTTGCAGAGTTGTGTTATTTATCTGTATACTTAGTGGGCCTGGCGATCTGCTAACTTGCATTACTTCGGTTTTGGTTGTGTTTATACTCATATTGTATCTGCTGCAGGTTGAACTCAGATTAGTAATATGATTTTGTAGTCTGCCCTCATCGCTGTAAAACAGGCACTGATCGTCTGCAAATAGAAGTTAATTTATTCCTTGTGGGTCAGTTGTTTCATCTGGAGTAAAGATATATTATTTCTAATATTCTTCATGATAGCCGTGGTTCAATGAATATTCCTACACCATGTCTTGCCCTTTCTTGCTGTTCCACTCCAGAATAGACAAACGTATAACTGTGGTGGATCTCCTTGCATCCACTCCCTTTTATTCTGATGTCCGATAATCCCATCAGTCCAATTTTCCTCTTTTCTGTTGTTTCTATAGGTTCTTCTTTGTTCTACTATTAAAACCACATATGTTTATTATATCGACCGGCAAAATCAGTCCAATCAAAGATCGCAATTAAAAATGAAGTTGCATGTGACAGGAAAGTAGGTCAGACATGAAGCGGCTTTTTGTCTCGCTCGGATGAGAACGACGTTCTGCAAACAACCCGCTACATGAGTGAGAAATGTTTGTGGTCCACCCATTCTCATAAATATGGTTATTATATAATTTTCATAATTTTCTTGAGAACTGTATGGGGAATTGAGGACATGAACTGACCATCCCACATACAATGGCGTGACCTAGATTATGTGATGGCTCAATACTTCACACCCCCATGCAATGGCGTGACCTAGATTATGAAATGGATGAATACTTCACACCCCACATACAATGGCGTGACCTAGATTATGTGATGGATCAATACTTCACACCCCATATACAATGGCGTGGCCTGGATTATGTGATGGATCAATACTTCACACCCCACATACAATGGCGTGACCTAGATTATGTGATGGCCCAATACTTTACACTCCAACGACGTAATCTGCATTACGATGACCTTGACTTTAATATATAAATGTGTCCTTACAATGATCACCATACCGTCTGGGTGAAGGGTGAACGGTTGACACGATGTCGGGTTGAAAGGCGAACGGTTGACACGACGTCGGGGTGAAGGGTGAACGCTTGACAGGACGTCGGGGTGACGGGTGAACGTTTGACACGACGTCGGGGTAAAAGGTGAACGGTTGACATGAAGTCGGGATAAAAGGTGAACGGTTGACATGACGTCGAGGTTCAGGGTGAACGCTTGACATGACGTCGGGGTAAAGGCTGAAAGGTTGACAGGAAGACACTTAGATGCTGAGGAGACTGGATTGAGTGGAGTTAACTGAAATGCAATGAAATCCATCAACTTATTCCTGAACCCTTTTTTAAGGAAAGCTATGCAACGTCGGGCGTGGTTAGTACTTAGATGGGTGACCACTTGGGAACACCACGTGTTGTAGACATTAACCGGTCTCTGTGGTAGTCTGCTCGAAACACAGCGGTGCTGGTTTTTTTTCGAAAAAGGGTTAGGAGCCGGTCGTTAGAAAGCAATGGCAAACTACTGAACGTAATATTTGCCCAGGAATCACGAACAGCGAAAATGCTGGGGTTGACTACTACGTCCTGTGGAGGACATGCAACCTAATTGTTTAAATGGAAGAACATGCACTTACTTTCAAAGTGATGCTGTTACTGTCATCATAACCGATCCACACACCAATCATAATAATGTACGGACACTTTTGAATGTCGTCGAAGTACTTCTGTGACAGGCCGATTGATTCGCATGTCTTGTGACGAAACAAAAAAATATCAGCGAGATAGCAGAGAGAACACGATTATATGCACAATATTGTGCATAATTATTCTCATTTCTTACTTTCGTATGACGTATGAGGTGTCATGAATACCACCCCTTGCTATACGCAAAGTTACCTCTTGCCCGTAGTTCATTTCCCCACACATCAACTCTAACAACACTATAGCTATATACAAGGTGTCAATTAGTGTTGAACATCAACTATATGACTGCATGTGCAGTTTAGAAATTAGATATAGACAGCCAACATATTTTGGTCACGTTATGAGAAGAAATAATTTGGAAAACATGGTGACAACTGGCAAGATAGAGAGGAAGAGAACACGGGTAAGGCAGAGAAGTAAATACCTGGATGGCTTGGCGACATGCCATGGTCGAGACAAGAACACATAGCTGATCAACGACTCTGGTAATCGCGTGAGATGGCGAAACAGGACCGACCACGCTTACCGGCATGGCACATGATGACGATGATTACATACTGAGATCGGTGTATTTGTTATTAGGTGGGTAGGTAGATTGACATTTCTCCATCCTCTGGCCCCTGACAAGTGCGTGAGGACAAATGTTACTGGGCAGTCAGCTTAGAGCCAGTCAGATTTTATAACCGTTCTGACAACACGGGTGTTCACCGCACATTCTACCTTTCGTGGTCAGAGCACATTCTACCGTTTGTGGTCAGTGAACATTCTAAGTTTCGTGGTCAGTGAACATTCTACCGTTTGTGGTCAGTGAACATTCTACTGTTTGTGGTCAGTGAACATTCTACCATTTGTGGTCAGTGAACATTCTAAGTTTCGTGGTCAGTGAACATTCTACCGTTTGTGGTCAGTGAACATTCTACTGTTTGTGGTCAGTGAACATTCTACCGTTTGTGGTCAGTGAACATTCTAAGTTTCGTGGTAAGTGAACATTCTACCGTTTGTGGTCAGTGAACATTCTACCGTTTGTAGTCAGTGAACATTCTACCATTTGTGGTCAGTGAACATTCTACCGTTTGTGGTCAGTGAACATTCTACCGTCTGTGGTCAGTGAACATTCTATCGTTTGTGGTCAGTGAACATTCTACTGTCTGTGGTCAGCACACATTCTAGCGTTTGTGGTCAGTGAAAATTCTACGTTTCGTGGTCAGTGAACATTCTACCGGTTGTGGTCAGTGAACATTCTACTGTCTGTGGTCAGCACACATTCTACCGTTTGTGGTCAGTGAACATTCTACGTTTCGTGGTCAGTGAACATTCTACCGTTTGTGGTCAGTGAACATTCTACTGTCTGTGGTCAGCACACATTCTACCGTTTGTGGTCAGTGAACATTCTACGTTTCGTGGTCAGTGAACATTCTACCGTTTGTGGTCAGTGAACATTCTACTGTCTGTGGTCAGCAAACATTCTACCGTTTGTGGTCAGTGAACATTCTACGTTTCGTGGTCAGTGAACATTCTACCGTTTGTGGTCAGTGAACATTCTACGTTTGTGGTCAGTGAACATTCTACCGTTTGTTGTCATGAACATTCTACGTTTCGTGGTCAGCGCACATCCTACCGTTTCTGGTCAGTGAACATTCTACCGTTTGTGGTCAGTGAACATTCCACCGTTTGTGGTCAGTGAACATTCTACGTTTCGTGGTCAGCGCACATTCTACCGTTTGTGGTCAGTGAACATTCCACCGTTTGTAGTCAGTGAACATTCTACCGTTTGTGGTCACCGCACATTCTACCGTTTGTGGTCAGTGAACATTCCACCGTTTGTAGTCAGTGAACATTCTACCGTTTGTGGTGAGTGAACATTCTACAGTTTGTAGTCAGTGAACATTCCACCGTTTGTAGTCAGTGAACATTCTACCGTTTGTGGTGAGTGAACATTCTACAGTTTGTAGTCAGTGAAGATTCTACCGTTTGTGGTCAGTGAAGATTCTACCGTTTGTGGTCAGTGAACATTCCACCGTTTGTGGTCAGTGAACATTCCACCGTTTGTAGTCAGTGAACATTCTACCGTTTGTGGTGAGTGAACATTCTACAGTTTGTGGTCAGTGAAAATTTTACCGTTTGTGGTCAGTGAACATTCTAAAGTTTGTAGTCAGTGAACATTCCACCGTTTGTAGTCAGTGAACATTCTACCGTTTGTGGTGAGTGAACATTCTACAGTTTGTAGTCAGTGAAGATTCTACCGTTTGTGGTCAGTGAAAATTCTACCGTTTGTGGTCAGTGAACATTCCACCGTTTGTGGTCAGTGAACATTCCACCGTTTGTAGTCAGTGAACATTCTACCGTTTGTGGTGAGTGAACATTCTACAGTTTGTGGTCAGTAAAAATTTTACCGTTTGTGGTCAGTGAACATTCTACCGTTTGTAGTCAGTGAACATTCTACCGTTTGTGGTGAGTGAACATTCTACAGTTTGTGGTCAGTGAAGATTCTACCGTTTGTGGTCAGTGAACATTCTACCGTTTGTGGTCAGTGAACATTCTACTCTTTGTGGTCAGTGAACATTCTACCGTTTTGTGGTCAGTGAACATTCTACTGTTTGTGGTCAGCACCGATTCTACCGTTTGTGGTCAGTAAACATTCTACCGTTTGTTGTCTGTGAACAATCTACCGTTTGTGGTTAGCACAGATTCTACCGTTTGTGGTCAGTGAACATTCTACCGTTTGTGGTCAGTGAACATTCAACCGTTTGTGGTCAGTGAACATTCAACCGGTTACTGTCAACACACATTCTAACGTTTGTGGTCAGTGAACATTCTACAGTTTGTAGCCAGTGAACATTCTACCGTTTGTGCTCAGTGAACATTCTACCGTTTGTGGTCAGTGAACTTTCTAGCGTTTATGGTCATCACACATTCTACCGTTTGTGGTGAGTGAACATTCTACCGTTTGTGGTCAGTGAACATTCTACAGTTTGTGGTCAGTGAACATTCTACCGTTTGTGGTGAGTGAACATTCTACCGTTTGTGGTGAGTGAACATTCTACCGTTTGTGGTGAGTGAAAATTCTACCGTTTGTGGTCAGTGAACATTCTACCGTTTGTAGCCAGTGAACATTCTACCGTTTGTGGTCAGTGAAGATTCTACAGTTTGTGGTGAGTGAACATTCTACCGTTTGTGGTGAGTGAACATTCTACAGTTTGTGGTCAGTGAACATTCTACCGTTTGTAGTGAGTGAACATTCTACGGTTTGTGGTCAGTGAAGATTCTACCGTTTGTGGTCAGTGAACATTCTACCGTTTGTGGTCAGTGAACATTCTACCGTTTGTGGTCAGTGAACATTCTACCGTTTGTGGTCAACACAAATTCTATCGTTTGTGGTCAGTGAACATTCTACAGTTTGTGGTGAGTGAACATTCTACAGTTTGTGGTCAGTGAAGACTCTACCGTTTGTGGTCAGTGAACATTCTACCGTTTGTGGTCAGTGAACATTCTACCGTTTGTGGTCAACACACATTCTACCGGTTGTAGCCAGTGAACATTCTACCGTTTGTGCTGAGTGAACATTCTACAGTTTGTGGTCAGTGAAGATTCTACCGTTTGTGGTCAGTGAACATTCTACCGTTTGTGGTCAGTGAACATTCTACCGTTTGTGATCAGTGAACATTCTACCGTTTGTGGTGAGTGAATATTCTACAGTTTGTGGTCAGTGAACATTCTACCGTTTGTGGTCAGTGAACATTCTACCGTTTGTGCTGAGTGAAAATTCTACAGTTTGTGGTCAGTGAAGATTCTACCGTTTGTGGTCAGTGAACATTCTACAGTTTGTGGTCAGTGAACATTCTACCGTTTGTGTGTGTGAACATTCTACAGTTTGTGGTCAGTGAAGATTCTTCCCTTTGTGGTCAGTGAAGATTCTACCGTTTGTAGTCAGTGAACATTCTACCGTTTGTGGTCAGTGAACATTCTACCGTTTGTTGTCAGTGAACATTTTACCGTTTGTGGTCAACACACATTCTACCGTTTGTAGCCAGTGAACATTCTACCGTTTGTGGTCAGTGAACATTCTACCGTTTGTGCTGAGTGAACATTCTACAGTTTGTGGTCAGTGAACATTCTACCGTTTGTGGTGAGTGAACATTCTACAGTTTGTGGTCAGTGAAGATTCTACCGTTTGTGGTCAGTGAACATTCTACCGTTTGTGGTCAGTGAACATTCTACAGTTTGTGGTCAGTGAACATTCTACCGTTTGTGCTGAGTGAACATTCTACAGTTTGTGGTCAGTGAAGATTCTACTGTTTGTGGTCAGTGAACATTCTACCGTTTGTGGTCAGTGAACATTCTACCGTTTGTAGCCAGTTAACATTCTACCGTTTGTGGTCAGTGAACATTCTACCGTTTGTGGTCAGTGAAAATTCTACCGTTTGTTGTCAGCGCACATTCTACCGTTTGTGGTCAGTGAACATTCTACCGTTTGTGGTCAGTGAACATTCTACCGTTTGTCGTCCACACAGATTCTACCGTTTGTGGTCAGTGAACATTCTACCGTTTGTGGACAGCGCATATTCTACCGTTTATCGTCAACGATAAGCGCACATTCAACCGTTTGTGACATTCAACCATTTATTCCCCCCCCCCCCCCCACCCCCACCCTCCTCCCATCAGAGTTACGTGAAGCCATGTAATGAAGCCCGGACGGAAAGCAATGGTAAACTACCTTCTGCAAAACTTGCCAAGAAACCATAACAACTTTGACAGAAAACATAATAAGAAAGAGATCTGGTGGCGAGTCTCCCAGGCCAGGCAGATCAGATAACACTGGGGAAGAGTGTGACACAGGGACCAGTACTAGTAATCGTGATGACGGAGTTAATCCCGACGGTGTTACCAAGGAAAGCCCCTGTGTCAGACAAAGGAACAGAGAGAGAATAGGAACGTGGAATGTGAGAAGTATTTATGAGGGAAAGGTTAAAGTAGCATGTGGTGAGAGTGAGAGGTTAAATATTCAAATTGTAGGCATTAGTAAACATCGATGGAGAGGCAAGCATGGGATATAAACCAGTTAGTGATAGAATACTCACTATTAGACTGAAAGGCCATCAAAAACACATAACTCTCATACAGATATATGCACCTACTTCAACAGCAGAGGAGGACGAATTGAAGATTTTTATAGCACACTGCAAGACACATTATATACGATTAGTCATAATGATAAAACAATAATAATAGGAGATTTTAATGCTAAAGTAGGTTACCATGACGGCTTCTCTCTTCAACCCTGACGAGATAATTTCATTGTTGGTCAGTGGTTACATTTGTAATGCTTCTTTTCGTGAGTCCTGTGCCATTAGATAACATCACACGCCCTGGACGACAATGTCATCTTGACGCGCCACCGCTGCACTATTTTAGTGGCGCTTCGTTGATATCTCTAGAGATGCTTAATCTTTATCTTGTAGACATCTCTCCCTCAACATCTGATCGCCCTTGACCCTTTCCATCATATAGAGTCTATAATCGTTAACTACTGAAGCTGAACTTGCTTAACACGACACTGGGATGGTTTTTCACATGCCATTTTATTACTGCTATATACTTAACATGTCGATAGCACAATCATTTGTTCCACAGAAGATTCACAAATATACGCGACAGTGCTTAAATATACCAACTATTACAAAAGAGCCGTATAATGTTAGCCATGGTCTGTTAACTCAAAACCAGGTCCGACACTGACAGTAGCTTTCGTTCCACTCTTCACTTGGCAGAGAGCTGTAACATGCCTAGCGATACACCTCGCTTTTCCGTGCAAAGTGTGACCTACAATTCCCTCAATTTTCACGTCTTGTCACTGGACTGTGCAAGACTCTAAGCTACCTGCACTCGATAACCCATGGCCTGACCCAAGTCCATGGCACTCACCCCTGCCACATTAAAAAATATGCAACATGTTTTCCACAACCAATTCTACCTTTAATTTATGAGTTCAATTTATCAGTTCTCTAGTACTCCTTCTGGACTATAACTGTGGAACAAGAATTCGTACTATCTAAAAAGAAATATTCTATACAACTACATTGGCACCTTGCCGTCTTGACAGACGATAGTTTGTGCTTTAAAAAGGCATAATAACTTTTAACTATGGCGGTAGCGAGTGTGACTGATAAGGCCAATTTGCGCTGTAAATGTCCGTTCACAGTGGGTGCATGTGAACACGTGGTCATTTCCACCATCATGCACCATCTTACGTCTCAAACGCTTGGTGTGTGACTTTTCTGCAATAATTTTCTCCTTTGACTTTATTCCATTTCTGATATTTGCCCTCCATGCAACACGTTCAGCGGCGACTTGCTCCCAATGTGCATTATCAATGCCTGTATCAATCATGTCCCGCTTACACACATCTTTGTATCGTAGTAGAGGCCGACCCTGAGATCTCTTACCCATCTGTAATTCACCAAAAAAGATATCCTTTGGTATTCTACCATCATCCATCCGCCTAAGATGTCCTATCCATCTAAGTCTACGAAGACTGAGCATGGAATAAACTGTCACACAACCTGATCTTTCCAATACTTCAGTATTTGTGATTTTGTCTTGCCACTTAATACCAAGAATTCTTCGCAGACACCGCATATGAAAGCTGTTTAAATTGTTCTCTTGGTGTGAGTAAGTTGTCCAGGTTTCACTGCCATAGAGAAGAGTACTAAGGACACAGGCTTGATAGACAAGGACTTTTGTTTTGGCAGTAAGCTTCCTGTTCTCCCAGACTCTTTTTCTTAACCTGTTCATTGTTGTTGCTGCCTTTCCAATCCGGATGTTGATTTCCTGATCTAGGGATAATTTGCTATTTACCACCGATCCCAGATATGTAAAATGGTCTACTATCTCTAGTTCGGCGTCGTCAATAAAGATTGATGGTACCCCATGTGCACCTTGTGACATAATCTGTGTCTTCTTTTTGCTAATTGTTAAACCAAATTCAGAACAAGCATTGGAGAATGCAGATAGTAGACATTGCAATTCTTCCTCAGAGTGGGTCGTAACTGCAGCATCATCTGCAAAAAGCAACTCTCTGATCAGTACCCTCCTAATTTTGGTCTTAGCCTTCAATCTCTGAGCATTGTAGAGGCCGCCATCTGAGCGTGAGTGAATGTATATACCACCATCCTGATCACGAAATGCATATTTCAGTAGAAGTGAAAAGTATATTCCAAAGAGGGTGGGAGCTAGTACACAACCTTGCTTAACTCCATTCTTGATTTCAAATTCTTCAGAAGTTGCACCATCAAACTTGATTATACCCTTCATGCCTGTGTGGAACGATTCCACAATGGACAGAAGAGTTGGTGGGCAGCCAATCTTCTTTAGTGCCTTGAACAGACCCTCACGACTGACCAAATCAAATGCCTTTGTATACAACTATCAACTCAATATTTATATAATTCAAATTTCTTACACCGCCAGACATAGAGAGCCATGACGTCTGCCCTATGCGCCGACTTAGGCTCAAGAGGAAAGATTAACTAACTAACTAACTAACTAACTAACTAACTAACTAATATAAGTCTTCACTTCATTATCATGGAACTTGATGGAATACAGCTTTAATTCCACATACCTGCTATATCATTTAACATGTATCATATTTTTGGTTTGTAGCGTCGATGGTGGTCTTATAACTCTTGACCACTCTTTGTTTTATCTGTCATTATTCAACCTTCATTGCTAAATAACTCGCCGTAAGTCTGCAAAGACTCTCTTTTGTGCATTACCTTTTATAAGCATGGTCCACTTAGACATAGTATGAGTAACATTTTCAGCATACTAATGGATATACTCTGCAATGATCTATAGCATATGTACTATTTCAGAAATACATCACAAAACTAACAAAAAAGCTATTTATATCGGGCACGCCTCTTCTAGTCCCTATGGTGTGTAGCCTGGGAGGGCTGAGGTCTAACCTTGTTATGAGTTTAAAAATGTCCCCTGGGAGTCCCTATGCAGTCTCTCGACCATGTTTTAGACTGCCACTAATCCGCTATGAGTGCAATGGATATCTGTAGGGACTTTTATTTTGACATCCTCCATATACGTTCCCCAACCATATTTTGGAATGAGTTTCGAATCGCTATGAGTGCAATGGACATCTATCCAGTATATCTTCATACACGTTCATCAGTCTCGTTTCACGTAGACTTCTTGACCTCTCCTATGCCATTATGCACTAGGTCAAGGCACGTGTGTATTCTGACAGTGAAATGCTATCTCAATCATCTAAGCAATATGACGTGTAATTTGCCTTACTGTTTCATCATTGACAAATAATTTTATTCACCTCTGGCGTCGATGCTTTAGCTTATAGCATATGCAGTTGCTGTTGGTATGATTTGAGACACGTTTATTTCACGGACAGCTTTATCAAACCTGAGCGTATATTTCTGCTCAAAATGTGGTAACGTTGTGGAAACGTTCAAGTTGCTGTTGACCGAAACATTATCATATACACATGTATACTAATTTGTTAGTAACTAATAACTTATATTATACTGTTTGCCTAATCTAAAAGAAAAAATTTTTCCCTTAACAAAAAAAAAAAAAAAACAACCGTTCACTATTTAATACAACCACATCTATTAAGATACGAAGTGCAGACTATGATACAGATCATCAGTTATTAGAAGCAGATCTGAAAGTAAAACTCAAAAAGCTTATCCGAGGACCATGGCCACTTCGTTTTGATCTCACAATAATACCAGATGCTTACAACGCATACGTGAGGAATCGTTTTGTGGTCTTGATGTCTATACAAGAGGAAATGACACCTGATAAAGTGGCAGTACAAGCTAGAGATATCTTGATAACAGCAGCCAAAGATTTAATTCCGAACACCAGAACTAAGCAACATAAGCCATGTTCTACAGCAGACACGTTAGAATTAATAAAACAACGTAGGGGACTGAAAAAGAAAGGAGGAGAAACCGATAACAATAGGATGAGAACCGAGAAATAAGAAAGAACACAAGAAAGGACACAAACCAATATATACAAGATTGTTGTATTAAAATAGAGCAATGTCAGAATGGAGGAGATTATGGAATGTTCAAAGAAGTGAAGTTATTCACAAGAAATGGTCAGCCTCAATTAAATTTTATCTGTGATAAGTTGGGAAATATCTTAACAGAATGTAGACAGATTTTAGAAAGATGGCAGGAATGCTGCAGTGGTATGTATAATACGAATGACTGTGAGGATATGAATGAGATAAATGAACCAATGACAGCAGAGACATAACCTGAACCCTCGTTAGATGAAATTGCATGGCCAATAAAGAACCTGAAGAATGGTAAATCACCAGGATGTGATGAGATACTAAATCTATCATGCATTATGTACGTAGATATGGGAATATGGTATATGGCCAATATTCATTCCAATACCAAAAAAAAAAGGGCAACCTGAAATTATGCACCAACTATAAAACTGATGCCCTTATCAGTCATGCAAGTAAAATTCTACTAAAACTCATAACGGGAAGACTTCGTAAGAAAATGAAGAAGAGATTAACGTGGTTTAAGCTAGGATTAGACAAGGAAGAGGAACAAGAGATCACATACTCAACATGCATTTAATAATATATAATCGCAGAGACTGTAATGTTGAACATACTCAACATGCATTTAATAATATAGAAGCGCAGAGAATGTAATGTTAACCTATTCTCATGTTTTGTGGATTATTCAAAGGCACGAGGAATATGGGCTTTCCATCACATGTAGTGCAACTCATTAAAATGCTCTATCTAGACCAACAAGCAGCGGTTAGAATAGATGGCGAGACATCTGATTGGTTTGATATCAAGCAAGGAGTCCGTCAGGGTGTATGCTGACCCCCTATTTGTTTAACGTGTACGCCGAAAATATAATGAGACATGTCAGAGATGATATAACTAGAGAACAATATATAGCCCTAAATATTTGAGGTCATGAAATACCATAGATTCAATATGCTAATGATAAAGTCTTACTATCCACATCACAGAATGGTATAGAACACCTAATAACCTTAACCCAAAGGAATAGTGAAAATCACAACTTATATTTTAAAATAGCAAACACAAAGATAATGCTTACAATTAAAATTACAATGGGATATATATATATATATATATATATATATATATATATATATATATATATATATATATATATATATATATATATATATATATGTTAACAAGGAAAAATTGGAGGTGGTGGAAAATTTCAAATATCTTGAGTTATTGATTAACAACAATGGTAATTCAATGAAAGAAATTAAGCGACGACTATCTATTGCTCTTCAAAGACTAAAACAACTGAACAAATTATGAAATGGGACAGACAGAACTACAAAAATTAGATTTTTAAGGGCATTCATCTTTCCCAATACAACATACACCTTTGAAACCTGGAGAGGAATGCCCCCTCCATTGGAAAGAGAGGAAGAGGAAGGCCAAAGAGAAGATGGGTGCAGGATGTGGTGGATGATCTCCAGATAGGTGTATCAGACACGAGACATCTGTCTTGCGATCGAGAAGTTTTCCGGAAGGTTGTTACGTGAGCGAGGTTCTGCAAAGGTCATGCTACTGAATGAATTAATACACCAAACACAAGTTTATATTGTTGTCAAAGACCAGCAAGGAACCTAATAGATAAGATAGAGGTAAAACTATGGAAAGAGACTTAGAGAGGAACAGAAGAGACAGAAGCACGAGTGAGAACTATAAATAGTTCTCCCACTGGACACACTCGTGTCCAAAAAGGGGGACACTGTAATACGTGAGCTGGAGTTGCCCACAATCGAGTGGGGAAACCCGCTTCACGAGAAGTGTCAACGAAACACCCGTAATTTGAAACAGTTGACCAGTTACTAAAGTCGTGCTGGAACTCCAAGCACGCAAACTAGCTGCTGCACGCAGTGTCAACTGATCGTGGCTGTACACGCCACGAAGATCGTCAGACCAGGACTCGACAGCGTAGAGGACAGACAGACGTATTCCCTGCGAATACTTTGTTGCTTTCAAAGGACAATAGCAATAGTTGTGACTTAGTCTTAGCTCCGTTATATCTCACCATCGATATCACCTCTCACATAACATCATCACAATATACCATGATGTATATCACCGACGTGATTATCCGCTCGCAGAGCTATTGTAAAACGAGCTAATAAACTTGTATATACTTGTATTCTTTTGTACGTTCTCATTTCGTTGTACAAAAGCGGAATCCTTGTATGCCTGTCAAAGTTGAGTTGTTGACAGGCAGGATCCGAATTGGTGTCAGAAGGTGGGGCTTGAACCACCTTCAAGCACTTTTCAAGACCATTTTCCCACATAAAGTAAAACAAATTTGAACAAAAATGTTATTTGTTATTTCATCAATGTGAATTTGGGAATTCAAAATTGTGATTTGTGTAAACGTTAATTATTTACTTAAATCACGAGTTTAACTATTAATTGTGAATATTGGTGATACATTCATTAGGTCAACATTTATTGAATCTACGTACCAACTTGTGCAAAAAGAAACATATTTTGTGCAAGGGAAGTAAATCGAAAGTCAAGCTATGATCACACAGCATAGCTCAGTCAGAGACAGTATAGAAAGTGAAGACAAGACGACATTTGACTATTCATTCGACGATTCATCTCACCATTTGACGATTCATTTATACTATCATAACATTCATATCATTATATCATTCATAGTATCCACATCACATTTGTAATTTACCGATCGTAAGAACTGTAACATTTAAATTGATTACCACCATGTATTTGTATTCATATATTGTGTGCTAATTGTTGATGCTCTACAAAACAGAGGCATCACACGTACGAACAAGCCTATCAATTGTGTGTGTGCAAGACAGCGGTGCAACATCCCGAGGGGCCGTATTTTCGCCCGATTAGATGAGTATTTTTTTCATTATTTTGATAAGCACGATAATTAACGCATCCTTTTTTTTTCAGAGAGTGATTGTGAACGTGTGAAACGTATTAATTGAAAAATTATTTGCATACCACTTGTGTAACATCATAAAACCATACAATGTCAACATTAAATGATTGTATCCAAGCTGGCAAAGAACTAGGCCATAGCGGGGACAAATTAGAAAAATGGGCAGAGCAGAAATACAAAGAGGAGATAGAAAGAAAAGCTGCAATAGAGAGAGACGAGCGAGCACTCGAAAGACAGCATCAGAAAGAGATGAGAGAGTTGGAGGAAACAACCAAACAAAAGCAGATAGACGTAGACGCACAAACAAAGTTAAAAATGAAGGAAATGGAAATTGACTCAAACATTCAAATAGCTAGCACTAAACAGAAGAGTCAGGCAGAGCAGAACAAATTCTCAAAAACTCATTACGACAAAACGAGAGCCAAAATTGTAGCAAATTTCTATTGGCCTAAGTGTTGCAATAATATCAGATCTTTTTGTCGGTCATGTACCATTTGCCATCATTTAATGAAAAATGAAAAATAGGTAACAGCTGATGTTCAACAACGGGGTGCCAAAACCCTACACCTTGAACCTAATCAAGAGGTTCTACTTTTACTACCAGATAAACGTAATCTATTATTAACTTCATGGCAAGGGCCATTCAAAGTGGTACAAAAGATATCAGATGTCGATTATGAAATATCGATAAACAAAAAATTAAAGATATTTCATATCAACATGCTGAAGCCTTACTTCTCACGACAAGAACCGACGACAGACGAACAGAATGCAGCCAAACCAAGTAACCCGACGACAGACGTACATAGCGCAACTACACTAGGTAGAGCGACAGAAGACGACGACAGCGCATACACACTTAGTCAGGAAACAGAACACACAGGTAGTACAACCACAGTACTTAACCAGATAGATGACGATGACATAGAACTACCAGTCCCGACATTAGACATGACTGGGACAATTGAGAGCATACGAATAGAACCGAGACTCACAAACGAGCAAAGACGACAGACAATAGAGCTAGTGACAGAATACAGGGACATTTTTTCCGACATTCCAGGTAGGACTGACAGAATACAACACTCCATCATTCTGACTGATAACACCCCTATCAAATGCCGACCTTATTCCATCCCATTGAGTTATAGGGAAAATCTCGACAAAGAACTTTTAAATCTTGAGTCGAGTGGAATAATCCAAAAGTCGCAGTCAGAATATTCTTTTCCTATCGTCCTTGTGAAGAGAAAGGACTATACGATCCGCCTCTGTGTCGATTTTCGCCGGTTAAATAATATCACCAAGGTCGATGCAGAGCCTATTCCATCATGTGAGGATCTGATTCTTGATATGTCCACCTCTCGTATTTTTTCTAAACTTGACCTTACAAAAGGATACTGGCAAGTCCCGATGCATCCATTGTCTATCCATTTAACGTTCTCAACACCTCTAGGTCTTTATGAGTGGCGATTCCTTCCTTTTGGCCTTCGTAATGCCCCAGCCACTTTTGTCCGGCTCACTAGGGACCTTCTCCATGGAGTGACAAATACAGCAACATACATTGATGACATTTGTATCCATACTGCAGACTGGACGTCACACCTACAGAAACTGCGACATGTCTTCGATAGATTGAGATTATTCTGTCTTACTGTAAAGCCAACCAAAGTTGAGTTGGGGATGGAAGAGATTAGATTTCCTAGGCCATACGATCACCCGAGGCCAACTTAAGACAGAAGAGAAAATTGTCACCAAAATTTTGAACTTAACCATGCCAACGACCAAGAAGCAGGTCAGGAGCTTGCTTGGTCTAGTGAACTACTACAATAGGTTCATACCCAATTTGGCTGAAATCACCAGCGTTTTTTCTAATGTTTTGAAAGCATCTGTGAAATTAAATGTACAGGATGCAGAATTAATTGGTGCATTATCAAAATTAAAACATATGTTCAGCGTTATACCTATCCTGCGCTTGCCTAATCCCAATCTTACGTATTTCCTTCGTACAGACGCAAGTGCCATATCCATCGCTGGCGTTTTAGGACAAATCTATGAGGGAATCTTTCACCCGATTGTATATGTAAGCCGCAAGATTACCCCTGCTGAATCAAGATACTCAGTCTCTGAGTTAGAGGCTTTAAGCGTCATCTATTGCGTCCAGAAGCTTCATAGATTCTTAGCGGGTACCAAGTTTGTCATTGAAACTGACAATTCACCGTTGACAGTGATGCAGTCGGGGGTCCACCATAACAACAGGATCTACATATGGTCTTTGATCCTGCAAAATTATGCGTTCACGCTACAACACATCAAGGGGAACATGAACGTTTTGGCAGACACACTTAGCCGACCTTCTCAGATCGATATACCACAAGTACGAGAAGAGAGCGATCCAACATCACCAAAAGCAGTGACACTGTAGGTAACTAGTGCCTTATGTGATGAAGACAGACACTGTAGTACGCTTACGATCATGAATCGCTTACATTTGATAAGTATTAACTATGTCAGTATTAGTGAAAATGAACAGACACATTATGAGTTGTCGACGCCACCAGCATGTATGCAACCCGTGAGCAGAACGATATTTCAACATTACCCAGGATGAAAGCGTATTTTTCAGACTTCGTCTAAATGAAATCTATGTTTCATCAATAATCGACAGAGGGCGCTACTCCGTCAACACACCTGGATGCAATTAGATAGTTTAGATATAACTTAAGTATATGTAATATGTATAATAATGTTTTTATTTCAGTTGCATGTAACATATTATTTTTTGGTAGCATAGAGTGTAGACCCACCGTTATAACCTTATTTATATCATTTAATAGTTAAAAGTCATTTACAGTTAGTTAAAAATCATTTAGTTTAACTTCTACATCATACTTTTCAACTTAGGAAACATTACTTAAGTTTATCATCATATAAACGCATTTTCTTAAACAGTTAGTTAATTAGAACATCATTTATAAATTAATCCCTTCATTTAGAAATTAATATCATGTTATATATTAGCGCACAATAAGGTAACTAACACTTTTCCCCATTTTCATCATTTAATTAGATTATTTCCCTTAAGTTAGTTTAGCTCAGTACACCAACGTAGAATAGTTTAGCTAGATTAATTAGTACCTACAGGATTGGTAGCAAACAATCCTCTGAAATATGTATATTCTTGTATAGAAATGACGAGTGTAAAAACAGAACACAGTCATTTGGCTTGAAAACCTATTTAAATTCAGCGAACTATTTATTGTACATATATATTGTTCAACCATTTCACTTTTCTACAACCATATTTTAATGACAGAGTATGCATTTAAAAAAAACCTGTGTAGAATAAAAGATGAATGAAAGATGTATGAATGAGAGAGAGAATGAAACAAATACAGATGAGTGAAACAGGGTGCGGGAAATTTTTCGCCGCAAAATGCGAGTTGTTGTAATTCATCTGTGTCAATGTGTTAAGACAATGTGTTGTTCTATTTTTATCTGTGTAGTTGCTATACTTAGATGATAGAGATAGGAAACATATTTTGAGCATCATAAACCGGGAGGGTAGTCATAAATCAGACTTACACACTCGTTTGTGACAACAATAAAACGCTTTACGGCGCTCGAAAGAGTATATACACGTAGATTTAGACACATTCACATGTTAGTAAAGTAAATACATATTAGTTTTATAGAAACACGCAACCAACCAGAAAAACTAACACATAAAGATGCATACACCATTAATTGCAAAGAGGAATAACTACTCTAAACAGGGGACACAACAAAATCTTGAAAACCTTAGTTTAACACTGAAATATTTCTTCACAAGCGGAAGCTAAAAAGGTGAACGAGGGCACATAAAGCATATATACTAGTTGGAGTAAATATTATATGGGAGCATGAATATTATTCATGTATTGTACTCATAATAGAGGCAATTTTGTATGGGTTGTTAGTTTTATTAACAATTTGAGGACAGGTCAAAAGGCATTGGATCCGGATCACACAAACTCCCAAGAAGTATAATGATAGTATGAGCATAGTCTCTAGCCAACTGTACTAGTGTGATGAGTCGAGTTGTTGACAGTTGTACATAACCTCAACTAAAGATACACTAGGCAGAAATCTATGTGGTACACAACCTAACCTTCATATACGTCAGGTAGAAATCTATGGAATACATAACCTTACCTCCCGATAATTAGGCAGACATCTTTGGTGTACATAACCTTACCTCTAGGGACACCATGCACAAATCTATTTTGTACACACTCACCTCTATGTAAGTACTGCCTAAGAATATTTTGAATAAATGACCAAAATATGACTCGGATGTCACCGGGCCCCAGGGCTTGTAATTCTTCCTGTCAGCAAGCACACCAATGCGGCCTAGGCCCGTTAATCCCACAACCATCTTATTGAAGGGCATACCCCGGCTGTGCCAGGCATGGATTGAATAGTTCTGAAAGACATTGCAGTCAAATTTGGTATATGCATGTATACATTCAGTGACACAGAAAATCTTATTTTCTAAATATTAAAGTACATTAACAAAAATATTAAGTTAAGTTGAGATGTGTTAAAACTGACATTACTGACTTATGGCATTCCCATACGCGCTCCGTCCCCTCGTTCAACAGCCAGCAAAGAGTCATACTAGTAATCGTCCCCACAATTATCTGAATTAAAGTTCTCTACGTCTTTCCTCTCAGTTTTAAGATTCTTCAAGAACCTCTGTCGCTCCCTTGCCATCTCATTATTACCACATACGGGTTCTCAATCTGTTCCTACGCGTTCTCCACCTGGTCACTAGTGTCAAAGTCCTGCATGTATTATATACCGATAATAGTTTGGAACAGGACAGTTACAGAGATGTGATATACAGACCAGATGGAAACAGAGGAAGAGGCCGACCACGTAAACGTTGGACGGAGGGAATAGCAGAGTCCATGGGAATGTCGATACATGAAACCCATAATCGGGCACTCTCACGATGTTTATACTTCACCTCGACAAGGCAAGGTACAAGAGGAACATGACGACTTGAGAGATGAGAAGAGGTAGCGTAACATATATTGACGACAGCTCAGAATAAGAGAGATTCACACGAGCTCAAGGACAGGCGAGTGTAGATCACATGCAACATCGCAGGACAAGACGGGGTGGTGAATTTAATAGGACTCGTGAAGGGACTAGTGAAAAGGGGAGCAGGGGATGGCAAGAACAAATGTACGAACGAACGAACAATCTTTATTTTCAAAGGGTTAAGATTGGGCGCGCAGGCCCGTCTGACATTTTGCCCTTCTCCTCTATTTCCTCTCATACATTCTTTCATTCAACATCACTTATGAAATTAATCTTTGACAACAAATGAACAATAAGCATTAACATACATGAATAATAATCAATAATACATGACTCACCGAGGCAATGTTTAACATGGGCATTATAAATACCTAAGGAAGGTGTAACGTGCCATACTTATGGGAATATTTATTGGCTAGTTGTCGTTTGAGATAATTTACCATTATTATATTTATGGGGTAATGTAGTCTGTATTGAGGTAGTGTTCGAAAAGGTTGCGAATGTGTGTATAATGATTGGTGTTGTCATTGATTTCTTGTGGAAAATTGTTCCACAACTGAGCGGCAGATTATGCTAAGCTTGTTTTATACAAGCCTATCCTAGACTTAAAGACATAAAGTATATTTAGTTACCTAATGGGTCCAAAGATGTGTCTTAAAACTATTGTTCTCAAAGGTTGGTAACAAGGCTTCGTCTCCTTTCGTTGTACTCCAGGTTTCAGAGCCGAACAGCACAACTCGTCTGATCAGTGTTTTGAATATTGTGATTTTGGTGTTACGAGATAAAGCATTTGATTTGAGTAGATGTTGTAGTGCATAGTATATCTTATTTTCAGAATTGATTCTAGTTTGTATTTCTTCCCTTATGATGTTGGAGGAGTTGAAGATTTTACCCAGGTATTCGTATGTTTCCGTTCTTTTAATGGTCATATTATCTCTTTCTTTGTGGCCAGAGTTTTTAGCCATTCCTTCTCTTTAAAAGACCATATATGCTGTCTTATCTTGGTTGATAACCAGCCGCATCTGTTTGGCTTTTTTTCGTTTAATTGAGTCAATATTTCCAATGTCTTTTGGTCAGTTTACCCTATAATATCTATATCATCTGCATAACCAAGCAGCCTGGATGTTCCTCCAATATCACATTCCTCCTTACCTTCCTTACAACTTTCTCTAGAGCCAGATTGAAGAGTAGCGGCGATAGTGCATCACCCTGTTTCAAGCCAGATGTTATTTGGAAAGGGTCTGATTTCCTGCCTTTATATGTTACAATATTATACGTATCTTCCATGTATAGTCTGGTCATGTTGATTAACTTTCTTGGTATTCCAAATTCCCGCAAAGCATTCCATAGACTATTCCTATGGACACTATCATAAGCCTTTTTAAAATCCACAAAAATGTTACGGATATCTCTTTTATATTCCAAGTTTTTCTCGGCTATTTGTCGTAAGATAAATATCTGATCTATTGTTGATCTGTTTTGTCTAAAACCCGCCTGGTAGTCACCTAATATGTCTTCTGAATATGGTTTTAGTCTATTTAGTAATACTGTGGATAATATCTTATAGCTTGTGGACAGTAGTGATATTCCTCTATAATTTTCCCATTGGAACTTGTCTCATTTCTTAAAGATATGTATCAATAATGACTCTTTCCAGTCATGGGGTAATTCTTCTGTCCTCCAGATTTTTATTATTAGTTCGTATAGCTTTAGATGTAATGCATGGCCACCTGCCTTTATAAATTCAGCAGCAATTCCATCAGTCCCAGTTGCCTTATTGTTTTTAAGTCGTGTGATTACATATAGGATTTCTTCAAATGCAGGTTCTTCAATTTGTGGTTCACACGTTAGAACCTCTTCCTGTGGGAAAGTGTTACTTGGAGCTTCACAATTTAGTAATTCAACAAAATATTCTTTGCATGTGTTGTACATTTCCTCATCGGTATTTATCATATTCCCATTTTTGTCTTTAAAAAAAAGTCGTTTAAAAGCCGACAGGGTTGACTTCATAGCACCGGATTTTATCTCATATGGCTCGGTCTCTTTCCTCAGCGCGGAAAGAGTCGCACAAAGCACGAACTCCGTAGCTCTAGCGACGACCCACAGGAGTCTCCGAAAAGTTTAACTCGTTAACCGAAGGACGTGGCCCAGAATCGAACCCACAACCTTCGGAGCCCGAGTTAAACGGCTTGACCACTTCGCCACGAAGACTTCCATTTTTGTCTTGTAAACCATATATGTTGTGTTGGTTCTCTTGTTTCATTGACTTCAGTTCTTTAAAAAACTTTCTGGATTCGTTTTTCTGGTGATTAGTTTCCATATGCCGGTCTCTGTGGCCGAGGGGTAACAACACTCTCTCCGTAATCCCGTTTATCACGCAGAGTCTCGCAGCGGGCGAGAGCTGGGAGCGGTTCTACCCCCGCTGGTGACTTGCGGAATAACTGAACCGGCCGCTCAGAAAGCAATGGCAAACTACGGAGCGTAATCTTGCCAAGAAATCAACAGACAGCTGAAAGATGCTGCTGTTGACAGCGATGTCCTGTAAAGGATATGCGAATTTAAAAAAAAAAAGTTTCCATATCTTTGATTATTTTACTCATATATTCTCGCTTCTGCTGTCGAAGTATTTTTGTAGCCTCTTTATATTCATTTCTATATTGCTCTTCCTTTTGGATGTTGTTGATGTCATTTAACCATAAATGTCTGGCATTTTTTTTTCCTAATGACTGATTCTTCACATTTTTGATTGAACCATCTGTTCTTTCTATGCGTGGTTAACACACCTAGACTTTCTTCTGCGGTAGATTGAATTGTATTCTTGATGTTCAAGTTTGGTCATAGCTTTCCTCCAAAAGGTTTTGCAGAGTTTTAAGTTTACATTTTATTTCATCTGTAAATTTCTCTTTGACTGCAATTTCTTGTAGTTTTTCTCTGTTATATGTTGGGTGTAATCTTTGTAATTTAGTATAGAAAGCTCTCTTAAGTTTTATTTTACATTTTGCTCCAACGAGGAAGTGGTCGCTGTGGCACTCAGCTCCTCTATAACTTCTAACTTGCTGTATGTTTGATGCATTTCTGTTGTCAATTAAAATGTGATCTTTTTGATTATAGGTTCTCTCGTCACATGATTTCCAAATTTGTTTGTGTATAGTGTCAGGGTCCTGTATGTGTGTAACGAGCAAAAGCCGAGGTCAAGGACAGTAGGAGACGCCACGGCTTGGCTGACGGAAGGTCAGGCAAGAAGCCCGTGGACAGACCCACGTGATGGGAGAAGGACGAGAAGGATGTCAACAACCTACTTGCGACAAGTAATTTCAGAACTCCCTACTTTTGCACGACACGAATCAATAACTCGTGTGGTTTACAAAAGGATACATTTTTATTTAGAGCTATTTACACACAAGCTCTGCGAGCGGAATACATCATGGATAATTAACAACATGGTATGTTTCACAGATGCATGTAAGAGGTGAACACAATGATACTAATAACTAATTGGAATCTAAAGCCTAGCCAACACTATTGCTGATAAACTATATAAGGTTCCTAGCGAACACGTCTGCTCTCTATCAGTCCTTTGTCCCAGTCTGCCGCACGCTGGTAGTTGCGTGTTGAACCACGGACATTCAGTCCTGCGTGCGCTGGCGAGTTTGCGTGCGTAGAGTCCCAGCACGCTTGGTTAGTCAACTCAAGTAACTGGTATTCTCCAGTTACTTGTCGAGAAGCGAGTTCCGTATACTCTTGGGAAACCCTCGCTCATCAGCACTCAATAACCTATTAGCTGACACGAGTGTGTCCTGTCGTCAAGCTAAATATAGTGCCTGTGTCTCTCCTGTCTGGTGTTCTCTGTATAGCTCTGTCTTAACTCTTTAAGCTCCTGTGGGGATCTTTGACACACTCCTCTCCTCCGCGTGTAGTGTTACAAACGTTTAACTCCTGTCTGTAACACGTATTGGTCACCAAAAAATTGGCAGTCCAATTTTGTCAAAGATCTCATCAGTTTACGTATCTCTTCTGGGGATAGAACAAATTCTCTTCTCTGCCTTTTCACACTGTTATATTGATTCACTCGGCTAATTGAGTAGTGCATCACATCATTATAGTTGGATATACCTCTATTATATTATTGGGAATTGTATTGATCCGGAACCGTTGTCTTCCGACTTATGTCCTGGCTTCCGTCGTTTGACCCTATGTCTTTTGACTTTCACCCGTTGACTTATGTCTCGACCTGTCCTCAAATTGCCAAATATGACAAACCGCAACAAGTTGTCTCTGTTAAGAGAACAACACATGAGCTTAAATGTTCATGTTCCCCTATAATATCAGTACCAACTCGTATGCTCTATGTTCTACTCTTCACCTTTAAACTTCCGTTTGTGAAGAAATATTTTCAATGTTACATTCAGGTTTTTTAAAGTAGTTATTTTGTCCCCTGTTTCGAGTTACCGTTCTTTGAAATAAATAGTGACTGCAACCTTTATGTGTTTGTTTTCCTGTTTGTATGCATGTTATTCATTAAACTACAATGTAATTAACTTGCTAACATGTGTATGTGTTTCTATTCTACATTTATGTATGACTTCGAGCGCCGTAAATCGGATTATTGTGGCTACAAATGTCGGTTACTTTTATTTATGACCACAATTTCGTTTTAAGATGCTCAAAGTACTTTCTCTATTTACTACTACTATTTCTAAAGTATAGCAGTTACACACTTAAAACTGAACAACACATTGGTTACACAGATTGACACAGACAAGTCATAATAAGACGATTTACGCGAAGAAAAAAAATTCCGCTAAATCTCTCTCTCTCTCTCTCTCTCTCTCTCTCTCTCTCTCTCTCTCTCTCTCTCTCTTTCAATGTTTACTTTGTCTTCATTCAGTCCTCTCCTATTATACATCTTTCGTTCACTTTCATACCATACTTATGTTAAAACATTCATTCGTCTTAAAATATGGTTCATAATAATACATAAATGAACATTGCATATTTACAATCAATACTTGGCTGAATCGTACAAGTGTTCACGCCACATGACTGTGCTATGTCTTTGCACGCGTCATATCTATACAAAATATTATACACGTTTATGATGATGATTTGTTACCGATCATATGCAACTAACTACTCTAACTAAGTTATAGTGATTTCGTGTGCTGTCCTAAATTAATCTAAGGGAAATAACCTAATTAATTAACTACATTTAAGCAAAGTGGGTTAGTTACCTTATAGTATTATTGGTAAATGAAATGATAATAATTTTGCAATGATTGGGTTAGTTTAGAAATGATATTTTAACGAAACTAATATATAAATGATTATGTTTACATTTCGATGCGATAAAGTAATGTCTAATTAATTGCATTTCTAACGTTAGTATTAATCTATATGAGGTTTTTTAAGTAAATATTAGTGACTTGTACCTATAAACTAACATAAATAATGTCATATATTTAATTGAACATTTGCATTACAATTATAAATATACACAATGAGGTTATGCGCACTGTTTAAAAAAACCAATGTACTATACATTCTATACATCACAATTATATATAACTACAATAACGTCCTTCTGTACGGTGTAATGTTCGAGCACTGTTCCTTGTAGTCTATTGTAATAACATCGTTCAATTCAACAGTCTTATATGCTCTTCTTTCAGGATAGTGGTATCTATAAAGTTCCCTACTAGTCTCTGTAGGATCACGTCTAACACTTTTAATGTACTTATTGCTTATCTACGTGTTAGCGCTGTAGCAATATAACTAATGTGCCTGTTCATTTACTCATAATGGCACTGTTTCTCTTGGACATTTTAGTCGACTGGCGATATTAACGCACTTCAAAGTGTAAGTTTTTATCACACACGGCACTGATTTCATTCATAACTACAGTGTCACTGTTTCTGGTGATAAATCTTCGCCCTTCTCTTGTACTTCAGGTACCTCTATATTTGAAGGTCTACTTAAAATGTCTGCCAAAGAGTTCAATGATCCCTTCAAATGTTGGATTGTAAAGGCATAGTTTGCCAATATTAAGGAACATCTGTAGATCCTGTTGTTTTGAGGGATACCAGACTGCATGAGTGCAAGGGGAGATTTGTCGGATTGGATTACAATCTCTGTACCTGCCAAAAACCTATGCAGTTTTCTCACACAATAGATTACGCTGAGGCCCTCCAATTCAGATGCTGAGTATCTCGAATCAGCAGGGTTGATCTTACGGCTTACGAACACCACAGGGTGGAACTTCCCGTCGTAGAACTGGCCCAATATACCAGATATGGCAATCGCACTTGCGTCTGTGCGGAGAAAATATGTTAAATTTTGATTGGGTAAACGTAAAATAGCAGGTACACTGAATAAATATTTCAACTTTGACAATGAGCCAATTAACTTTGCATCTGTTACATCTAATTTAGCCGAAGCTTTCAAAATATTTGAAAAAACACTGGTGATTTCCGCCAGATTGGGAATAAATTTACTATAATAGTTTACAAGACCAAGTAGACTTCGGACCTGTTTCTTGGTCGTTGGCATAGTCAAATTAAGAATCTTTGTGACTATTTTCTCGTCTGTTTTGAGTTGGCCTCTGCAGATGGTATGGCCTAGGAAGTCAATTTCCTCCATGCCCAGCTCTACCTTAGTAGATTTGACGGTAACACCGAATAATCGTAGCCTGTCGAAGACATGTCGAAGTTTCAGTAGGTGTGACGTCCAGTCTTCCGTATGAACACATATGTCATCTATATATGTAGACGTATTGGTCACCCCGTGGAGAAGATCCCTAGTAAGACATACAAAAGTGGCAGGAGCATTACGAAGGCCAAAAGGGAGAAAGCGCCACTCATATAGCCCTAGAGGGTTAGAAAAAGCTGTCAAAGGAATTGAATTTTCTTCCATCGGAACTTGCCAGTAACCTCGAGTGAGGTCGAGTTTGGAAAATATACGAGATGTAGACATATCCAGGATCAAATCTTCGCATGCTGGGATTGGTTCAGCATCGATCTTTGTAACTCTGTTTAAACGTCGAAAATCGACACAGAGGCGAACAGTTGAGTCCTTTTTAGTGACAAGAACGATAGGAAAGGAATATTCTGACTGTGATCTTTGAATTATTCCACTCGACTCATGAGATAGTATTTCCTTGTCGAGATTTGCCCTATAATTCAGAGGGATGGAATAAGGTCGACATTTGATAGGGGTGTTATCAGTCAGAATGATGGAATGCTGTATTCTGTCTGTCTTTCCTGGGATGTCGGAGAAAATGTCCTTGTATTCTGTGACTAGATCTATCATCTGTCGTCGTTGCTCGTCCGTAAGTTTGGTTTCTATCCGTATGCTGTCGATGGTCCCAGTCGTGTCTACCGAAGGGACTGGTAATTCTAATCCGTCGTCATCTGTCTGGTTCAGTACTGTTGTGGTATTAGCTGCGTGTGTTGTTACCTGGCTAAGTGTGTTTGCGATGTCGCTGTCTTGTGCGCCCTACCTAGTGTAGTTGCGTTGTGTACGTCTGTCGTCCGATTGACTGGTGTGGGTGCATTTTGTTCGTCTGTCGGTAGTTCCTGTCGTGAGAAATATGGTTTTAGCATGTTGATATGAAATATCTTTAATATTCCCTTTATCGATATTTCATAGTCGACATCTGATATTTTACGTTCGACGTTGAATGGCCCTTGCCAAGATGTTAGCAACAAATTACGTTTGTCTGGTAGCAACAGTAGAACTTTCTGGTTCGGTTCTAGGTGTATTGTTTTAGCACCATTATTTGCATTATCACACTCAAGTGGTCTTGATGCCAATAATGACCGTTGAACTTTGGCCGTCACATGCTTACCCTTTCTTACAAGATGGTGACACATGGTACATGAACGACAGAAAAATTTTATATCAGAACAAAATTTAGGCCAGTAAAATTGTGACAAAATTCTGGCTTTGGTTTTGTCATAGGCCAAATGTCCAGCAAACGGTGACTCATGTGCCATTTTCAGCACAGTTTGTCGGTATGTTACAGGTAACACCGTTTGCTGAATTTCATGGTTATTATTTGTGTAATAACGCATGAGAATTCCGTTGTGTATTCTAAAATACCAAGATGCATTTTTGGTCACTTTCACTCGCTCACCTAATAATCTAAAATAAGGTGCGATAGTTTGATCGGTGCGTTGTGCCTCGATAAATTCTTGTCGAGTATTATTGTTAGTAGCACCGTAAGGTGTTAACAGCTGTAACATGTCGTTCTGCAGGTCAGTGTAGTGAGTTTGCGTTTCTGACCTTGTTACAGCGTTAGCCAGGTTCGTTTCCTTCCATGCTAATATATCATCGTCAGTACATTTCTTTAATGAGTATAAACATCCCAAAATAAGAACCGTGCAAGGGTCTTGCAGGATTGCGCACGTAAATGTGCCGGTAAGGAACGGGGTATTTATATGCGCTTTTGCCAGTGGGTATTTCTCTATTGTTCCAGAGAAAGTACGGCATTTGACAAATTCACCCGTGTAATCTTCTGGTTTTACCAGTTCTTTTCTCAGGCCAAGTAAAGTGCTCCCGCTGTCCAGCAAACAATGGCATGGTTGGTTATTTACCAGTGCATCGTAGAACTTCAATTTACCTCTGGAGGCATTAACTGCATTAGCATCTTCAATGGCACATGGAATAACGTGACCACATTTTAATTTCCCCTCCGTATGAAACCTGTTACATGTATCATATTTATTGAAATCAAGTATATCAGTAACTACTGCAACACTTTCACACACATTCTCTGGTAGCACATTCTCAAGTTCAGAGTCTATCACACTATCATCGTCTGATGACGTATCGATGAGCATAGCATTGTTTGCCTTCATCCTTTGTCTGCCCAGACACTTTGCCGAATAGTGTCCATAGCTCGAACAAAAATAACATTTGATAGCACGTTTGAACGAGTTTCTTCTATTCTCTTGCTTCTTTATGACTGTTTCTAAATGAGATGGATTTGCGGGTTTTTTATCGCACATAGAATGACTAGGATGATGTAAATGGCAATATCCACAACGTGGAGGTTTTTGATAGGGCTGGTCTTTCCGATATACTCTTTTTGCCTATACGATCTATTAGGTTCGTTTTTTACGAATGCAGTAATCTCAGTCTCATGGATGGTAGTTTTAAAGATATCACGATTTGCAGAAAAGTTAGCAGATCCACGTTTTTCTAACTCTTGAAAGGACTCTGTCTGCCTGTTGGAGAAACTTTGCAAACGGGGTCGGGTCAGTGGATATTACCTTGTCCATTACCATTAAATCTTGCAGTTTATCGAAGTTTTTCCCCACTTTTGCTGCCTTAGTCCATTTATTAAATGTACTCTGCACGTTAGAGACGTAATCTAAGAAGGTTTCACTAGGTTTGGGTCTTAACTGTGAGTATTGAATCTGATACCCCGGAGCGTCAAGTAAGAAATGTTGCATGATTCTATCGTGTATGTATTGATAGTCACTCCTTAATTCTGTAGGTATTGATTCTATCACTTTTAATGGCTCACCACTGAGATTTCTCATGTAGATCATTGCCCAATCTGTTAAAGGTATTTTATGAGTCTTAAGTTGAAACTATATATTCTCCGTCCATGCAGAAATGGAATCGCCTACGCTGTATGGCTTGATAAGGCCTTTATAATTGGAGAATTTATGTTGCTCCTCTTGGCTTTTTTGTTTACTAGAGGCTATTTGCAAGTTTGACTCTATCTCTAACTCTTTCATCTTCAACTTTGTCTGTGACTCTACTTCAATCTGTTTCTGTTTCGTCTGTGACTCTACATCAATCTGCTTTTGTTTGGTGGCTTCCTCTGCTTCTTTCATCTCTTTTTGATGTTGTCTTTCTAATGCTCTTTCATCTCTATCTAGAGCAGCTTTTCTCTCTGTTTCCTCGTTGTATTTTTGATAAACCCATTTCTCTAATTCTTGTCCAGTATGGCCTAGTGCCTTGCCTGCCTGGATGCAGTCATTTAACGATGCGATTTTATGATCTTATGTTATTTCACAATAATAATATTTCAATCTCACACAATAGTAGTACAATATTATGTTAGTTATTACACCGTCACTGAAAAATAAGATGCATCGTTAAAATGGCCAGTATCAAAATTATTCGAAAATATACTCATCTAATCGCTTGGAAAAACTTGGCACTTGGGATGTTCCACCGCTGACTTCCTTACACAAACTGATTTACTTGAGTGGAGAACTGACGCTTCTGTTTAGTAGAGCATCAATACTTTAGAAAAATGTATATACTACAAATACATGTTCATTTTTCATGTGGCTGACCAATAACGAATGTGATTTGGATAATGATAATGATGTTAATGGATGAATGATATGATAGTATCAATGCTTGTCATGATTTGTAAGATGAAACGTCGGATGAATGTCACTGTCGTCTTGTCTTCACTCTCATTCTGGTTGGTATGACTACGCTCTATAGATTCCGTTTAGTAGCTAATATATTCTTAAATGTGATGAATGTTGACATAGATGGCTGTATCACACAAAATGAAATGTACGATGGTGTGCTGGATAACTTTGCAACATATTTGTACACATATTCATTTAACCAAATTCATCAACATTTGGTATCACTTTCTACAGAATTACACAATTTCTAAATTTATTTTCTTATAATTGTGGCTCAACCTCCACAAATGGTACTTTTTAAAGTATTTTGGTGTTCATTTTCGAAAAAAAAAAATCTATTTCAAACATTCTCTAATAAATAATTCACGTTTGGATAATTTTAACACCACAAAATAAATTTAGAGTCTTTAGACGTTGGTTCAGAAAACTTCTGACACCAAATGGGTCCTGCCTGTCAACAACCTACTTGCGACAGGTAATTTCAGGACTCCCTATTTTTGCACGACACGAATCAATAACTCGTGAGGTTTACAAAAGGATACATTTTTATTTAGAGCTATTTACACACAAGCTCTGCGAGCGGAATACATCATGGATATTTAACAACATGGTATGTTTCACAGATGCATGTAAGAGGTGAACACAATGATACTAATAACTAATTGGAATCTAAAGCCTAGCCAACGCTATTGCTGATAAACTATATAAGGTTCCTAGCGAACACGTCTGCTCTCTATCAGTCCTTTGTCCCAGTCTGCCGCACGCTGGTAGTTGCGTGTTGGACCACGGACATTCAGTCCTGCGTGCGCTGGCGAGTTTGCGTGCGTAGAGTCCCAGCACGCTTGGTTAGTCAACTCAAGTAACTGGTATTCTCCAGTTACTTGTCGAGAAGCGAGTTCCCTATACTCTTGGGAAACCCTCGCTCATCAGCACTCAATAACCTTTAGTTGACACGAGTGTGTCCTGTCGTCAAGCTAAATATAGTGCCTGTGTCTCTCCTTTCTGGTGTTCTCTGTATAGCTCTATCTTAACTCTTTAATCTCCTGTGGGGATCTTTGACAGAGGAGAACGGGCAGTGTGTGTGAGACAGCGGACAGAGACGGACGTATTGAGAATAGGGAGAGATGGAACGATAGAACGATAGTGTTGTGACGGATAGATGTGACGGGAATTTGTGTGTCGATATTCGAGGAATGAATTAGCTGTGATATGTACGTGATGATGTGAGGCTGTGATAGCGAATGGTTAGAAGGGCGACAGTGTGTAAATATCGCCCAGGTGGATATGAGCGAGCGTTTGGCCGCCTGTGTGGAATGATTGCTCAATCGTAAGCGTGGGTTGTGAGGATGTCAAAGGTGTAGTGAGACAATGTGTGCTCTGAATGATATTATCCTTTAGTATTATGTAATAAGCCGGTCTCTCTCGCCGAGGGGTTACAACACTTTTTCCATAATCCCGTTTATCACGCAGAGTCTCGTAGCGGGGCGAGAGCTGGGAGCGGTTCGACCCCCTCTGGTGACTTGCGTGATAACTGAGCCGGCCGCTCAGAAAGCAATGGCAAACTACTGATCGTAATCTTGCCAAGAAATCAACATACAGCTGAAAGATGCTGATGTTGACAGCGATGTCCTGTAAAAGGATATGCAAAACATTATGTAATAAAGGTTGTACAGGAGACAGCTCCTGTGAGTTTCCGATAGCAATCATTGTTACTGTTGTATGTGAACTTCCTTGATGTTGTAATTTGCCTGTCCGAGTCCGAGAAGATAGTTAGAACTCTGACGGTAATACACACCGAAGTACACACTAACCACATACCCACCTAAAAATACATAGAATACCGCTACTTATCTAAACAAAAACATATAAAATTATCTCCCTATGAAAATATAGTTTCACTGCTCCAGTTAAAGAAGTAGAATTACAGATAGTTCGTTAACAAATATAGAACGAAAATAACGTCATTTCTTTCCCCAGCAGGATCCAAATCTACAAAGCGAACGATGTAGCCAGAAGAGGTCAACCGTAACCATCACGAGAACTATTTTCCTGTACATCAAGCGTTCGAGTAAACAGCAGATAAAGATAAGTTGATTAATTTTGATTGCTAATTACCCAAATCTGCATTCTTTGATTTCCTTGCATATAAATCATGATTGTTAGATTTGAATATTAACGAACATAAAATGATGTGAAAATAAGAAACAAGTTATATTTTGATCTATTGAAACAGAGATATGCTATACTAATATATTAATCAAATACTTAGAAGTTAAACCAGGTCCAAAATGACTTCATGTGACGACCTCGAAGAACTAGCCTTAGAACATGCAATGAGTGCGGAGCAGGTAAAATCCTGGTGCATATAACATTACAGAACGTTGAAGTGCTATTTAAAAGGTACACGGTCACAACTCAATGAAAGCTTGCATATCTATGAAAATAGGAATAGGAAAAGTAACCTGATCCACGATTGGACACAGGAAGTCGAGAGGAAAATGCAAGACAACAAAATTCCAAAAACTAGATGGTAAAATGGTATAGGGAATTCTTACCAATAAAGAGTCAACAACTACGGGAGATCATACCAGATATGTCAAGGGAAGACTATGATTATTACAAAACAAACATATTATCGCACTATGTAAACTACTTTGACACTCTAAAATTAGAGTTACAAAACCTGAAACCGAATCCAGATAAGTCGTTTCACCAATATACAGAGGAAATAAAATACTATTACGGGAGGCTAATGTTCGAAATTAAACATACAGACGGCTTGGAACGTTGTAGTGGACAGACGGTGTGAATGGTGCTTGTGATGAATTGTGTGTGTGAGCGCGAATCGATAGCAAGCCTGTATGAGTTTCGGAGACAGTGCGCCTGGGTTGTTAAGTTGTAAGTGTATTGCATTTATGTATTCATTGATTGTATGCATTGATTGTATCATGGCATCGCGAAGTGTGATTGCGCGATGCATGCATTGATTGTGAAGAGTGAGCTGCGAGAATAAAGTGTTTGAAGTGTTGTTGCAGTGTGTCACGTTGAGTTATTTAGTGACTGTATTTAGTATCACACTTGCCAGCAGATACGTATCTGAGTTCTTGCCTACCGCAAGATCCTGACAAGTGCGAACGTGTATAACTGAAAAATGTATGAGGTGTAATGCTAAGAATCAACGCCTGGCATTCCCAATACGTGAGTTTTACAAAACTGACATTCACGTATAGTGGAGGGCTCAGCGAATGACGCTTAGCAACAATGTTACAAAACTAAAACAACAATAGTCGAACGAGAATGAACATACAAATAGCGGTATACTAACGAAAGAGATTAATAATGACTCTTTACAACAGTAAATGAGGTGTTCCATAAACGGAAACAAGTCAAGGTCTGACAGAAAAAGGTTTTAAGAGGGACTATTACATACATGAAGTATATTCGAACCATGACCACAACAGTGACATAGTGTGCTCAGAAATAAAATCGAATATGGTGCATTAATCATAGACGAGGGAAACCACGTCTAAATAGAGAGCAAATCGAAGAATGCTGTAAGAGAATATTGTAGCCTTATTACGGGCGTGAATCAATGGAGAATCCTTAAGCCAGCATAGTCTCAATAACTATAAGAAGATAATACACAGTGAATCGATCGTGAAACATGAACATAATGTAATGTCACGGAATGGGTATTGAAGAATATAACGAGGTGTGGCAAGTAGACCCAATCAAAACAATTGCCAGTCCACGACAAAACGTTGAAAAAAACCTCATTACTGAGAAAGCGAGAACAACAGTGATGGTTAATCTCTGAGAAGACAAGCGTAATAATGTAAGCATGTGTATACCAGTGATCATACAGTCCCCTGACAAGATTAAACAGATCTATCAGTATTAAAAACAAGAGAATGTGTCACATTTCTAAAAGAAAGTGCCACATTGGTGGCGCGGGGGGAGAGTGTCAGGGTCCTGTATGTGTTTAAGGAGCAATAGCCGAGGTCAAGGACAGTAGGAGACGCAACGGCTTGGCTGACGGAAGGTCAGACAAGAAGCCCGTGGACAGACCCACGTGATGGGGGAAGGACGAGGAGGAGAACGGGCAGTGTGTGTGAGACAGCGGACAGAGACGGGCGTATTGAGAATAGGGAGAGATAGAACGATAGTGTTGTGACGGATAGATGTGACGGGCATTTGTGTGTCGATATTCGAGGAATGAACTAGCTGTGATATGTGCGTGATGATGTGAGGCTGTGATAGCGAATGGTTAGAAGGGCGACAGTGTGTAAATATCGCCCAGATGGATATGAGCGAGCGTTTGGCCGCCCGTGTGGAATGATTGCTCAATCGTAAGCGTGGTTTGTGAGGATGTCAAAGGTGTAGTGAGACAATGTGTGCTCTGAATGATATTATCCTTTAGTATTATGTAATAAAGGTTGTACAGGAGACAGCTCATGTGAGTTTCCGATTGCAGTCATTGTTACTGTTGTATGTGAACTTCCTTGATGTTGTAATTTGCCTGTCCGAGTCCAGTGAGCAAGAGTGATAAGATAGTTAGAACTCTGACAATATCCTTTCTTTGTAGCCTGGTACTGCTAATCTGCAGTCCTTTGGCTTCTGCCAGTATGATGACTCTCCATCCATTATCATTTGAAGTTGTATGTAGGCTTTCCAAACCGGCAACTTTTTTATGAGTTTGCTCTCTACCTATTTTTGCATTAAAGTCTCCCAGCACAATCAGGATGTCATGTTTGGGGGTTTCTTCTATGACATCTTCCAACTCATTATAAAAGTCTTCTTTAACATCATCTCCTTTCTCTTCAGTAGATGCATGTACATTAATCATCGTTATATTTTTCTATTTACCTTTCATTCGCAATTTACTAATTGTGTCATTAACAGCTTTAAAGATTAGAACGTTCATCCATAACTCTTTTGTGATGACAAAACCTGTTCCTAATTCATGTTTATTTTGGGTGTTTCCTCCATATATTACAATAATTCTATTTTGCTCTCCTGGCCACCTTATTTCTTTAATTGCTGTTATATACATTTGATATTCAACCAGTTCCCGAGTTAGTTCTCCAGCCGCTCCAGCTCGATATAGTGTCCGAACATTCCATGTTTCAAATCTCAAAAGTCCTTTAACGTTCCGAGGTCGTTGTCCAAATAAGTCAGTCCGAATTCGAGCCGGCCAGACAACCATCAGTTCTCCCAGCTGCAAGCGAGGTTATTGCTATTGCGCAGTTAAGACACTACTTGCCGTGTCATCATCCAGAACTTCCCAGAATCTAGGGGCGTAATCCTCTACTCCGTCAGGGGTAAAATTACTTGGATTATCTCCCTTTGACTACTGGGTGGGTGAAAGCCGAGAGATCTCGTGTGTCTGGTCAATCCCGCATCTTGGTAATTGTTGCCTTCTGGCAATTGTGGCATTCTGGTAATTATAGCCTCTCCTGGTCGCATCCTCCAGGCATTCTGTGACAGAGCTCCAACTGTAGTACAACTTGCACATCATCAAGGTTACAATCAAACTGATTCTGGAACAGAAGAATGTCCCTCTCAGTTCTGTCAAGATCTGAAAATCCCTCCAATGAATGCTTCTTCAAGTCACGAATAATTTGTTTTCGGAAAATCGAGGTTGACATAATTGCGATTGTAGCTCAAAGCTCTTTGAATCGGTGAAAACGAGAACATTTTCTCCTTTCAGTTGTGCTTCAAACAATGACAGCTTTCTCCGAAATCCTTTGATGATTCTGTAGAGATCACAGACTATGTTATCTTTTCCATGAAGTGTCACGTTCAGTTCATTCATGTTGGATGTGATGTCGACCAAAAATGACAACTTTGACAGCCAGGTAGGATCTGACAGCTGTGGAAAAGATCTTTCTTTTTTCAGTGAGGAAAACATCTATTTCGTTACGGAGATTATAAAAACGAAACAGGACTTTACCACAGCTAAGCCACCTCACTGGTGTGTGATAAGGCAAATCAGAATCAAATTCTTCAAGAAAAGCCTGCAACTGACAACAACTGAGTGCATGTCCCCGTATGACGTTCATAGTAGAAACGACTGGTTTCAGTACACAAGAAATATCTTCGTCTTTCGTACAGAGTGCTTACTGATGTATGATGCAGTTTATAAACAAAGCGCCCGGAATTTTAAAATCTTTCAACAGAGTCCTGATCTGCCCGATCAGACCCTTCCTCACTCCAGCCATGTTTTTTCTTCCATCAACTGTAATACCTCCAAGCTTATTCCACTGAAAAACTGTTTGCACTCCCATGAAAATGTCTTTTCCGATTGTTGTTGTTCCATGCATGCAGAGAACGGATGCCAACTCTTCCGTTATCTGAAAGTTCAAATTGACACCACGAATGAACACGACAAGTTGTGACGTACTCCATAGATCAGTAGACTCATCCGGGGCCAGAGGAAACCACAACAAGTTCCTAGATTCCTCACGTATATGTAGCACTATGTTCTCTCAAAGGTCTTCTGTTCTTCACACAACTGAACTTGCCAAAGGGCTGAAAATTTTCAAACAAATCGGCTTTCTCAGGACACAAGCCATTTGATGCTTCCATCATACACTCTTTGATGAAGTTACCATCAGTGAACGATTGTCCTCGTTCTGCCAACTTATGTACTATTTTTAGCTTGTACGAGTGACAGATTCATTTTCAGCAATCTTTCTCGTTAAGAGATTTCTTTGTGTTTCTAAACCACGTTTGATGGTGTCACATTTCTCAGAGCGTAACTTTCCAGAAAACTTTAAATATGTTGATAGATGATTTGTTTCGTAGTGACGTCGCGAAGATTGTACTCTTTCGAAACGGCAACACTTTTGCTGCATATTACGCAATTGGTTTTCTGGTCTTTTGTTTCCACAAAGAAGTACTTTTCACCCCATTCTTCATTGACAACGCTATACTCGGTGTCAGCTTTTCTTTTCTTAGTAGCCATAATGTAGGGTTAAGGGCACGGGATCTGAAAATGAAAAAGTCAATAACTTAGAAACACAATAATAGGGGTCACTGGTGGTTACATGCAAAGTTTAAAGGTACCTTTGATAATAGAATATATTGCATAATAAGGTTTGCAAAATATATAAATAGGTACGGCCTAAATAAACAGCCTAAAGCAGAGTTTTTCAACCGGGGTTCCGCGAGTGGCAGCCTGGGGTTCTGCTGAAACAGACCGAAATCGCCTAAATGCAACATTTATGCCCATCTGGTTTATTACATAAAGTAGGACGGACACTTAGATCATCACACATAGTTCCTTGAGCAACGTAAACATTTGTTTAAGGATCTACTCTAGCATAAAGGTTAAAAAACACTGGCCTAGAGACCAGCTCGATTAATACCTTGACTAGGGAATTCTTCTGAGCTGGGGATAATATTTTCGTAATAACACGAGACTTCTATTGCATGTTTATGCTATGTTTGCTACTGTATTGCCTCTATTCACACGTGCAGTCCACTTACCTATCACTGTCAAACAAAGAAATCCTTTTTATATACTTATACAATGGATGATATTCGTAATGAAATAAATATTTCTGGCCCATCGGACCTGTTTGGAAATCCGGACGCGTCTGGGGGAGGGAAAGATGCGTCAATGTTTGTGTGTTGTCATGAAAACCATGGTAACGTTAGAGGGTAAATGTCCCTACCACGAGCCGAGAAAGGACTTGGGATGGCGCGAAATAAGCAAACATTACAATAAACAAGAAAATCTAGAGATAATAATTTATAATTGAAAATTGTAAATTTAAGACACGTAGCAGCCAGGAGGTCTCCACACACGTGAAGATATCATATTATTCTAAACATAATAATAAAATTTAAATTGTATCACAACGTCTCGTGTTACAATCGTTATATCAAGCAAGTTCGAGTACCGGGCCGGATGAAATGGCGTCTCGTGCTGGATACGGCTCGCGGGCCGTAGTTTGGTGACCCCCTGTTCTTGAGCATTCTCATTGAGTCACTTAGGAAACATGTCCTAGTTAGTGTCTGTGTCTCGAGCCATGTTATTGCTTTACTTACTGCCATGACTTCCATAGTCAAGCTATTTGTGGTCAAAGAAAAAGTACCAGAATCTTCATTCACAATTCTCCCGCGGCCTGAACCATAAAAGCCCATGAACTTCTCACTCGAGGGAAGACCGACACATCTGTGTAAATGACAGCACCACCCTCTAAAGAATTCTCGAAGATAAACGCCTGATCTTTTGCCTCCACAGCAGCCGGATTTTCTTGTCTGCATTTTCTGTCTTGTTGGATGCAAACTGACAAGGACGTATAGAAATCTGTTGGCACTTGTATTCATTCATAGCCAGGTTCTATGTCCTCAAGTGAACACACCTGATGAAGAATGTATTCGGCTTGACCCATCCACGACTTTCCTCTTTTTAACCAGTTGCGCTTTACCTTCTTAATTTTACTATGCAGTGGATGTTGTGTGCTTGCGTTAACTCTGAGGTAGGCGCGTGCTCTGCAAATGTTTATTCTGTCCCCCATGGTTGGAAAATCAAGAAGGTAGCGCATAGCCCTGTATGCTGTATCTCTTGTGCATCCAAGAATAATACACATAGCTTTGTTCTGTATCCTTTACATCCTTTCCATCTGCT
This sequence comes from Cepaea hortensis, assembly GCA_963921405.1. Taxonomy (NCBI): domain Eukaryota; kingdom Metazoa; phylum Mollusca; class Gastropoda; order Stylommatophora; family Helicidae; genus Cepaea; species Cepaea hortensis. The sequence continues at coordinate 11,442,833 of OY992879.1, read as the reverse complement.
TACGGCTGAGAGCCAAGATCACCATCGCATACTCAAAAACAGAACGGAGCAGACCCTCGTAAAGAAGACATAGATGTCGCTTCTCACGGTTTGCCGTCGCCATCACCCACATCGCAGCCAAACCTCGAATGGCCTTTCTTATCTCCTGGTCTATGTGTTGATTATAAGTAAGGATTTGATCAAAACATATCCCCAGGTTATTCATTGCCTGCGTTCTTTCCACATTCTCTGAACATAAATTTACATTTGGTGTTGGGGTGTTGACAATATGGTTATTCAAAGAGAGCCATGTCACTGATGCCTTCGTTGGGTTGACCATTGCCCTAGATTCCACAAACCAAGTGCTTATGCGATGTGTGGTAGATTAGTATGAATGATGTGTCTGTCTGAGGCTGAATGCAGACTTACAGTTATCCTGTGTATATATTGAATTACTAGGTCTCTGAAACCTAGGCATACGACCACCTCTCTCTTGTCCATAGGCAATATACCACCAAGAGGTGAATTACCTGCCAGCCTGTTCATCCCCTCTCCTCACTCCTGCATGGCCAGAGTAATCTACCCAAATAATTGTCACAATCTGTGACTTCTTAACACACATAAAACTGTCTACTGATAACAAAACTTAGGGGAAAAAATAAAATCCTTAATACAACAACAACAACAACAACAACAACAACAAAACTTTATTTTCAAAGGGTTAAGAATCGGGCACGCAGGCCCGTCTAACATTCTGCCCTTTTATCACTCTGTTTCATACATTATACCATTCACATCATTCAAGGCTAACTGAAAACAGCAACCATATAAAAGATATGCATTATAAAGGCATGTGGAAAAAGAAAAATCAATACTACACGACTCGGTAATGGTAATAACTGGTGTGGCACTTGTTTTTAGCTATGTGGAATATACTGGCCTAACTCTGAAAATCTCACTGAATGCTTTTGGAATTCATCATGACACCTGGGAGACTGCAGCCAGAGACCGAAATTCGTGGCGTGCATCATTACACAAGGGTGCAGTCATGTGTGAGGCAACCAGGACTGCAAGAGCTGTTAAGAAAATGGAGGACAGAAAAACCACTGCAGGAAGTCTTCCTCCAGAAAAGTCAAGCATTCTTTGTCCACATTGTCAAAGAGCATTTCGAGCCAAAATAGGCCTTATCAGCCATCTTAGAACCCACGGCTCTATACTTTCAACCCCACTGACTGAAATGAATGGTCATCATCATTCTTGATGGACAAACAACAACTGGCCTACCAAAGGTGACTGGCTGTTATACTAGGGTTTTATTATTATGATTACATCTATTATTAAGGGGGAAGGTAATCCGTACTGAGATAGTGTTCAAATAATTTGCGATGGTGATGTCTTTTATTTAATGTAGAAGATTGTTCCACAGCTGAGCTGCAGAGTACGTTAAGCTTGTTTTGTATAAGTCTATCCTAGGCTTCGGAATGTGTAATATATATATTTAATCGTTTACTGTGTCTAGCATTATATTCAAACAATGGCCAAAGGTAATTTGGGGCATTCCGATGTAGGATTTTGTGAATTAGTTTGGCCTTATTGAAAAGCAGACGTTTGCGGAGTGGTAGTAACTGAAGGCGTTTATGCAGGCTAGGATTGTCAGTTAAATGTTTGCTATAAATTAAACTCATGGTCCGTTTCTGGAGTGAGTAAAGTCGCTTGGTGCTTGAATTGGATCAACCGTAAAAAAAAAATATGTTTAACATCGCATGACAATTACATGTACTGTCATGGGCTTTTACACTACTAACCATTGGGGTCCAACTGGACCCCAATGTATTTTCTATAGACAATAAGCGTATTTTCGGTATTACTTGATAACTTCATAACACATTTATTTCAGCATCTTTTTGTCAAAACTGGAAGTACTTTACTTTCCATTTAACAATTTGCTGCATGCATTTGACACACATATTGTGTTGGAGGAATGGATGTAATATCTATCTATGGCTGTAAAAGTGTTGTTACTTCAAATATTATTCACAATATTGTGGAAGATTCAGAAAATGAGTGTAGTAATGATGGATTTATTCCGCCAAGTAGTGTTTCAAGTGCATCATGTAAAGAACATCTATCCATTGCAGAAAATAGTTGTGAAAGTGACAGTGAACATGCAAACGATTATGCAAGTACACATGCAAGCTGAGACTCGACTTAAAACCAAAGACTGGTGTACCTTTCAACAAACTAAAACATTACTTGGTAGTAGACTCCAAGAAAGACAGCAACTTGCAGAAGAGCTTCTGAAAATGTCTTCATCCAAAATCATTGCCCAACTCGACATGCACAAAAAAAAAAACACTGACTCAATAATTTCAACGTTTCAAATATTTATGAGAAAAAGTGTGACAGATGACATACTCAAATGGACAAACCAAGATGGAATTATTGTGTTTCGGGACAAATGGAAAACGTTGGAGATAATTAAACTGCAGCATATTTTTGGAGTTTGATTTGGTCTGGTGTTTGTAAATAAATACATGAAGTTATTGGTCAACTTTGGAATCAAGAACATGAATGTGCAATATTTTCAAAGGCAATGCAACGAAATAGATTTACTGCAATTTCCACATGTCATTGTTTTGATAATGTCCAGAGACGACAACATGAAAGAAATGATACATTTGAGCCAAATAAGCAAGTTTTCAACAATTGGGCGACACATCTACAGGACTGCTATGTTCCGCCGAACAATGTAACAATTAATGAGCAGTTAGTTACGTATAGGGGATGATACTCTTTCAAGAAATATATTGCCTCTAAACCAGGCAAATATTTCATTAAAATATGGTGCAGTTGTGACAGTGAAACTTCATATGTTTTCAAAATGCAAGTTTACACCGGCAGAGAACCTGGGCAGCCACAAGAGGGAAAAAGGGAGACAGAGTTGGATGGTGAAAGACTTGGAAAATAGACGAAGGAATATTACTTGCAACAAAATTTTCGCAAGCTTAAGATTGGAACTGATATTAAAGGGGAAATGCTTACAATTTTGGGAACAATAAGAAAAAAAAAACATTGTTGAACTTCCAAAATAGACAATTCCAGGACAAAATTGTTTTCAATATTTCACAAAGTTTGCTTTCATTGATGGTACAGCATTGATTTCCTATTTTCCATAAGAACATTGTTTGTGGCCGCTGCACATTATAACTGTGTTTATGTGTGTAAGTAAAATATTTAAGCAATCATTTATCTAAACGCTTTGTAATGATTAGAAAATTAAAATTAAAAAAAAAAAATAAACAAACAAATGCATTACTAACTGTCTAGTTTTATCTATATTTTTATCTAGTTTTATCTATATAGGCTTCCTGTTTTCGGTTTCCCACGAGGAAAGACGCGTTTGTGTGGTCTCCTCCTTTTTTGATTAATTTTCCTGTTTATCTACATTCGTACGCAATGGATTTTATATGGTTGTGATCACAATGATGTCATTCAACTGTTGAACTTGTTTTAAAGTTGCTATATGTGCAGTGTTAGATATGAATGCTAATAATATTGTATTTAATGACAGTATGGATAAATTATTCATGGAACAGCGGTGCGTCAGTGATAGCTTGAACTAGCCAATCACATCACTTGGATTTAAACCGTGGGCACCGCTACAATGTTTCCGTGTTTGATGAAACGTAATATTATGTAAATATCATGTCTGTCGAGGAGGAAATTTCTGTGCTGGAGTTAGCGGGAGAAAGGGGACGAAGTAGATCTGAGGGTCGAAGTGGATTACGATCTGCAGTAACAAGAAACTACACACTCAACAAAGAACGGGCAGTGAAAAGCAAACTTAAGAACTGTTTTAGCTCGCCATCGCTGTCTGTTAAATGTATGGATGACGGTAAATGAATCTCTATCACATTCAACAATACAATACATTACGAGGCATTTCGAACATGTGTGATAGATTATTACCATGAAGCCAAAGTTGATTATAGAAAAGACCGACAAGGAGCTGCTAAGGTGGAAGTCAAAATATCATCTCTCCTACACACGTTACATTTGTACAACACGCAGAATAAAATTTTAATACAAGGAGCAAACGCCGTCATGTCTGAATGGCTCGTGACACAATTCGTCGAAATTGAACAGGCAGCACTGAAATTGACAAGTGACTCGCTAAACACACATGCCGATCTCAGCACGCTAGTGTCTGCCATAAAACCAACACAGCCTACAGCGGTCACGCTATTGTCAGACATAACCATAAAATTAACACAGCCTGCAGCGGCAGTCGTTACAGCGTCAGGCGATAGTAACAACATACTCCAACATGCCACGACACAACACAGCAGCAGCTCGAACGCAGCTTCTTCTAACCAACCAGTGTTGCTAGCCATTGAATACCCGATGAGGGGACAGTATACAACCAAATGAAAACAATTCAAACCAAAGTGAGGTTGCACCATCATCGATATTAGATGAAAGCCCAGCTACAAATCAACACTCATGCGGTTGTCAGCAGCACACTGAAAAATTAGAGGCAAGTTTGAAGGTACTTCTAGACGCCGCCTCTGACAACACAGACAAGATCGCCATGATCACTAATGACTATATCAACCTCAAGTCAGAGGTCGCTCTCCTGAGAGAGGAAAATGGTATACTGAAACACACTATTGAGACTTTACAACGCGCGCCCACTATTGATCAGGGAGCACAGTCTTACAGCTTCGAAAAAACACAACCATCCATCGGAGGGCCAACTATACAGCCAATGAATACACATCAACAAACAGACAAAGCCATTCAACAGGACTCGACATTTCTCATAGAAGTAAAAGTCAGCAATCGATTTGATCTACCAAAAGAGCAATTGGTAAACGACAGTCAGTACGACGAGACATTGCTGACAGACAACCCGCCTATTCAAGAAACGGCTGGTAACCTGCAAGAAGGCAGTCCACAGCCGGATAATTATCAGTGGCAGAAACAACGTGCAAGACGTACAAGAAGCCAATACATACAGAGACTACCAACTGACTTCACCCACTTGATAATTGTCGACTCCTTAATGAAAGGCATATACAGTGATCGTATGTCCTCATCACACGCCGATATAGCTACAACAATTCCACTTCCAGGTGCAGGGTTAGACAGTCTAACAAACAGTATACGTAAAATAGAAATCAACGAAAGCGTGAAGAGGATTACAATACATATAGGAATTAATGACACTATGGGAAACCAACATATCACCACTTCTCAGTTACGAAAACTACTAGACTTATTACGCCATAATTTTCCAAATTCTAAAGTGTTTTTCTCTTCCATAATACCACCAGGTTATGGCCCCGAACGTCGACTAGCCGACATAAACAACAACACCCTAGAGAAATTCTGTAATCAGTATAATGTAAACTTTATCAACAACACACCATTTTTTACATCTCAAAGAGGCGCGCCAAAGAAACGACTGTACAGTGACCAGATCCACATATCAACATTAGGTAATAGCTTTCTTGCTAAATATATCAAGTATCCGGAGAGGACACAAAACATGACCAACACACAAACACGACGAACCTCGACTACTGAAGCCAATCGAAATAACCCCATCACCCCAGATAAACGTCCGCTGACATCTGACCCCCGAACGCCTGCCATTCAAGATGCACACATGCTACCAAGAATAAATCAACCTCTCCTTCCTACCCCCACCCTCACGCGTGAAGAAAATAACTACCAGAAAGATTTCCCTAACCTCACTTCCAACGAACCCTCGTTGCAAGCAGTGGTACACACGCACGGTAGTAATACCACCTTGGCACACCAAGCTCAAGACAGTTATGGGCTCCATAGCAGTAAACAAGAGGCTCCGCATAACCAAATTCACGCTAGCAATGAGCGACCAAGCAGGCAACAACAGGTTCCGCATCCCCAAGTTCATGCCAGTAATGAGCGACCAAGCGGACATCAACAGGTTCCGCATCATTGGAGTCCAGAACTTCTACACTTGATGCAATTTAGTCCTGCCGCATTGAATCAAGCCCTTATGATGTCTCTACAATACAGACCTGTGAGATAGGATATGTATTAAAAACGGAACCCTATATGCATTGGTACTAGCAACAGAGCTTCCTCCTTGAACTTTAATTGCTTACTGTTTAACGTTTTATTTCCCGTGTGGGATACCCCGCTTTAAACAGAGACATTGACTTGTATAGTCATTTATTAATTATTTTGGATAACAGTTGGTTACTTAGCTTGTGAAGTAGTTTTTTCAGGCTAATTATTTGTTGTATGTTCTTTAATTCGTTTTGTTCCGTATTTGCATTATATTCGTTGGTCTAATTAGTTATGTTAGGATGTGAAAGTTTGAAATCAACGGTAGCTTTATATAAAAAATTAGACAATTTTGAGAACAAATGTCTTAGAAGACTTCTAAACTTCCACTGGACAGACTTCAGAACCAATGCGCAAATAAGACAAGAGACTAAGCAAGATACAGTATCCAATTTCATAAGAAGCCGCCGTTGGAACTACATCGGCCATATACTCAGAATGGACAAGTCAAGACTCCCCTACCAAGCCCTCATATGGTCACCGGTAGGGAAAAGAAAACGAGGAAGAACAAGAGAGACCCTGCGTAGAACCATCATTAGAGAAGGCTCATTCAATGGCCAAGTAAATATCCAAGATCTACAACAGGTAGCAGCGAACCGCCAAGCATGGAGAGTCAGGACTTCTGCCCTATGCTCCGCCTTAGGCTCAAGAGGAAAAACTAACTAACTAATTAGTTATATCGTTATAATATTGTCATTTACATATCGATTTGTATTACTGATATTTTGTAAGTTAATGTAATTGTGATTTTTTATGATCTTGTATTTTTGCTTAACATTCACTAATTTACAATTTCTTCATGGATGAAATGTCTGAGAAGTGGCAACACTGGCTCAATAAGTCAGGAATACGCCTTGGACACTTAAACATTTGCAGCTTATTTAACAAGCTACCAGAGTTATCTTCTATTCTTAATCAAAACTTTCATCTATTCAGCCTTAGTGAATCAGATAAGGACATCTTTATTAAAGAGTACAAAGTTTTCAAGAGACAGGCATAGTATCCTATGTTTCTAATTTACTAAATTCTCACCGTAGGCTAGACTTTGAAACTTGTGAAATAGAATGTATTTTGTTAGAGCTAAAACTTAAAAACCGCACACCCCTGATAATTGGTTACCTCTATCGAAATCCCAGTGCTGGACACGTCTGGTACGAAAACTTCACTACCATGATGGATGTGGTTTTCGCTTCCGGGAAGGAAATTATACTACTCGGAGACTTTAACATTGACACCAACAAATCCAACATAATATGGGGAAATAAAATTGCATCATACAATTTCCAACAAATAGTACAACAAGCTACTAGAGTAAAAAAGTCATCTTCCACAGTCATAGATCACATTTATGTAACTTGCTCAGACAACATCATAGAATGCACCGTACCGAATTGTGCAATGAGCGATCACTACCCAATATGCTGCACGTGGTCTGAAAAAGGAATTAAAACTCCTAAACATAAACACGTAAGTGTAAAATATAGTAGTTACACAAATTTCAACCGAAACGCATTTTTACAGGACTTGCTCATTTCACCCCTAGACAATGTTTATCAGCTTCATGACCCGGACGATGCTCTGGAATTTTGGATGAAAACCTTTATTGATGTTTTTGATATACATGTGCCAATCAAGGAAGTTCGAGTAAAACACCACGTCAAGCCACCTTGGATTACCCAGGAAATACTTGAAATTATGAGAGACAGAGATAAAGCACATAAAAAGCGGGATCTCAGCGCATACCGTACTCTTAGAAACAAAGTTCAATATACCATACGACGGGAAAAGAAAACATTACTTTAAGAACTTAGTAATGGATAAAACAAATAGTAAGGATATATGGAAGGCAATTAACACCTTCACAAACAAATATAACTTCCGAAATTCTTTACCATCAAATCATATTACATGCGACCAATTCAGTAATTTTTTTCAAACTGACATAGACCAGTTGAAGGCTTCAATACCTAATTCTCCTTGCAACTTATCTTTACTGTCATCGTTTTGGGAGAATAGATGCTCCCGCGATATTCTTTCCGACATACCGCTAATGACAATCACTGAAGTATTCACTTACCCCAGTAACCTAAGAAACACAACCTCATCTGGGTTAGATGGAATCAGCAACCGGATTCACCGTTGTGCTGCGCCAGTGATCTGTATATCACTAACCTATGTATATAATCAGTCTCTCACCAAAGGCCACTTTCCATCAGCTCTCAAAATCGCTAAAGTGTACACTCTTCTTAAATCTGGTTCATTGGACAATGGTCTCCCGAATAATTACAGACCCATTTCCTTACTATCATCACTATCTAAGCCACTAGAAAAACACATCCATAAAGTAACATTACAGTATTTAGTTCGCAACAAGTTTATAGTTGACAGCCAATCAGGATTTCGACCAAAATATTCTTGCCATACGGCCCTAACAAAAATGATAGAAAATTGGCACCAGAATATAAACAACAACAGTCTATGTGGAACTGTGTTTATTGATTTCAAGAAAGCATTTGATATGATAGACCATGTTATTTTAATTTAAAAAACTTGAGACAATGAAAATTGGCCCTAATGTAGTCACTCTAATATCATCTTTTCTATCAAACAGAAAGCAAGTAGTATCACATAATAAATCTCTGTCTCAAACCACTACCTTCAATATTGGAGTACCGCAAGGCTCTATTCTTGGCCATCTATTATTTGCCATATATATTAACGATCTAACTTTGCATCTTTCGTCGTCCTGCGGTCTATTTGCAGACGACTGTGCAGTGTACACAAACGCTGAAAACTGTATTTTACTGGAGTAGATTTTACAACAAGAATTAAATGATGTAGTTAGGTGGAGCTATTCAAACCATATGCAAATTAACATCACTAAAACAAAATCAATGTTATTAACAACCGGACAAAGACTTCAAACTCTAAGCTCACACACATCACTTCAACTTCTCATCGATAACATGCCAGTAGAATGTGTAATTGAGCACAAAACATTAGGCCTAATCATTGATAGAAACCTAACCTTTAATTCCCACGTTGAAGCGCTCATTAAACAAACAGCGAAAAAAGTCTACCAACTCGCCAAAATTAAAAACTTCCTTGATGAGGACTCATGGAAACTATTCTATACTTCTCATATACAGACACACTTTGACTACTGCTCTACAATCTGGGACGGTTGTTCTAATTCAAACACCAAGTGACTTTACTCACTCCAGAAACGGGCCATGAGTCTAATTTATAGCAAACATTTATCTGACAATCCTAGCCTGTATAAAAGCTTTCTGTTACTACCACTCCGCAAACGTCTGCTTTTCAATAAAGCTAAACTAATTCACACAATCCTGCACCGGAATGCCCCAAAATACCTTTGGCCATTGTTTAAATATAATGCAAGGCAAAGTAAACGTTTAAATATATTACACATTTCGAAGCCTAGGATTGACTTATACAAAACAAGCTTAACGTACTCTGAAGCTCAGTTGTGGAACAATCTTCCACAAGAAATCAAAGACATCCCCAATCCCTATTCATATAATCGCAAATTATTCGAAAACTATCTCAGTACGGATTACCTTCCCCCTTAATAATAGAGATAATAATAATAATAACAAAACCCTAGTATAACAGCCAGTCCCCTTTTGGTAGGCCAGTATATTCCACATGGCTAATAACAAGTGTCGGACCATTATCTAATATTACTGTGTCGTGTAGTTTTGATGTTCGCATTTTGCCCATACCTTTATAATGCATATCTTTTATATTGTTGCTGTTCTCTGTTAGCCTTGAATGATGTGTGAATGAAATAATGTATGAAAGAGAGTGATAGAAGGGCAGAATGTTAGACGGGCCTGCGTGCCTAATTCTTTACCCTTTGAAAATAAAGTTTGTTCGTTCGTTCGTTCGTTCGTTCGTTTTATATTAAGTTGCGGAGTCCGTATCGAGCCCTTTGATAACCAGTGTTACTAAAACCTCCTGGTGGCTCTATGGGTGATATTGCAATGCAGAGATAGCTTAGAATTAAATGCACGTAACGTAACACCCAACACCTTTACGCCGAAACTTCTAGATACCTACACCAACACACCTACTCACCTACACACCTTTATACCTACACATCTTCACATATACACATCTACACACATGTGTGCTGCATCCAGAATGATGAATCGTATTCGTGAATACCACAGACGGACAAAACAACGAATAAGACAGTCCTTTAAGAATAACACAGACGTAAATAACAACGCATGAGACACTTCTACAAGAATACCACAGACTTACAGACAAATAAATGAGATAGTCATTCAAGAATACCACAGACGTAAATAACAACGCATGAGACAGTTCTACAAGAATATCACAGACTTACAGAACAACGAATGGGACAGTGCTTCAAGAATAACACAGACGGACATAACAATGAATGAGATAGTCCTTCAAGAATAACACAGACGGAAATAAGAATGAATGAGCATTCTACAAGAATACAACAGACGAACAGAACAACGAATGGGACTTTCCTAAATGAATACAAATCGTGGTCAGAACAATGAATTAGACTTTTCTACAAGAATGCCATTGATAGACAGAACAAGGAATGAGATTTTCCCAAGAGAATACCACAGACAGACAAAACAATGAATGAATGAAATTCCTTACAAGACCACCATTGATGGATAGATCAATAAATGTGATTTTCCTAAAGGAATACAATGGAAGGGCAAAACAGTAAAAGAGGCAGTTCTACAAGAATACCACAAACAGAACAATGAATCAGACAGTTCTACAAGAACACCATAGATGGATATAACAACGGAAGAAACAATCCATCAAGAATATCAGAGAAGGAGAGAACAGCGAATAATACAGTTCTACACGAATACCAGAGATGGAAAGAACAAAGAATGAGACAATTCTTAAAAATACAGCAAAAGGACAAAACAAAGATTGATATAGTTCTATAAGAATACCACAAACGGACAGACCAACGAATGAGACGTTCCTAAAAGAATACCACAGACAGACAGACAGACAGACAGACAGACAGACAGACAGACAGACTGGCAGGCAGGCAGACAGGCAGACAGTCTTATCTTTACCTATGTGAATGTAACATGAACAATAGTTACTTGATGAAGGAATGATGGATGATTTGGAGGACAGAGTAAGACGTTCCTGTGTGCCCGATTTGTAAAGGTTTGAAAATAAATTTCATTCTTTTGTTCAAAGTGTGCGATCCACAAACTGCATGAACCAGTGTTCCATGGTGTCAGTATGTACCCCATTTAGAGAGTGCTCCTTGTCCGCTGAAATCCTAATTTCATTTTTTGTCATGAGCACCTTGTGTCTAATACCTGGATGGCTTGGCCTGGTGGCATGGTCGAGACAGGAACACAGAGCTGATCCACGACTCTGGTGATCGAGTGAGATGGCAGAACATGACCGCCCACGCTTAATGGCATGGCACATGGTGGATGGATGGACCTTGTGTCTATCATTTACGCAGGGCAGATAAATCTATGTTATCGGCACATAATGGTGTGTTCCTCGTTCATCCAAAATAATATATTAGTTTGCATGCTTTTCAGCTTCTCCAGCGGGCTCTATGATATAAATCAAACACAATATATGTGATAATTCACTGTTGGTAGATAGTATAAACAAATCTCTAGTCCACATCCATGGTGTCTGATGGTTTCAGGCGATGGTATGAAGGAATACTATCAATAGAATGGATCCAGAACACCATGGGCCGAGATCTGTCGGGAGACAGGAAACTTACGGCAGGTGGTAAGAAATGTGATGGTGATTCTGTCGATATATGCAAGTGTGTAACCACTAGACGACGCAGCACACGCTGGACACGGCCAAATTATCACAACCGAATATTACAACGTCACCCATCATACGCTGTAGCTCAAGATTTGCCCGATCGCCGCTACTGACGTCCGTCAATCGATGTGGACGCGAACGATCAAGTCTTCTCACTGGCAAGGCACACCAGGCCACCTAAAGTCCAGCGAGCAATAATCAAATTGATTTATTTGGTTGTTTCGGGATTTGAGATTTAAATATTGAGCACAACCCACTACTGGCAACGCTGATCGTATTCTGGTATGAACCTAAGGCCTATCCACGTCAATGTGGAAGCCCTATACTCGAGTTTCGCTCTCGTTTGAGCTCGTCAGTAGTGCATATCCTTGACCGGAACCGGCGTGTGAAGCGGGTGTGTAATCACTAGACCACGCGGCACACGCTGGACACGGCCAAATTATCACAGCAGAATATTACAACGTCACCCATCATAGGCTGTAGCACAAGATTTGCCCGATCGCCGCCACTGACGTCCGTCAATCGATGTGGACCCTGTCGCTGAAAAACTTGATAGTTTCGATCGATGACAAAAAAAACCGACATTCGTCTACACAAACACCGGCAACCCTTTGATGAGCAGGGGACTGAGGAACAAAATAAGTCGCGTCAAATGTCTACACCCGGTTGGCATTTTGTTAACAAGTTGTTGCTCGAGTCGGGACAAAAGTGCCATCCGTCTGCAAGGCGGTAGTCAGCCTTTGATGTTGTAGAAGGAATGTCTGGACAGACGTCGGAGAGGTCTTTTGATGTAGGGGACATGATTCCCCAGATCCCAGATTAGCGGGACTCTCGGAAGTGCCGGGACCAGTCCCAGATCAAAGCAAACTAGACGGCGGATTGATTTTAGTCAGTCTAAAACAGGCGGAGGAAACCAGACTCTGGACTGATTAGCGTCTAGACTTTTTGGTGACGTCACTCAAGCCCCGAATTAAAACCAGTTGAGGTAAACAAATTGAGTTAGTTGACCAAAATTCCTGAAGTGTTAAAGATCGGCGCAGTATTCCGAGTTGTGTTAATTGAAAGAGACTATAGTGTCAAAGTGTTGGTATTTATCGGCGGACATAGATCCAGTCTGTGATTGCATAGTCTCAATCATCAACCGGAATAGGCATATGGTATTCTATTAATCATGTCTAACTTAGTGTATGATTAGTAATAGAGTACATTACTGTGCGGTGATATAAAGTATTATAGGTGTGGTGATAGAATGTATTATAGGTGCGGTGATAGAATGTTCTATAAGTACGGCGATAGAAAGTATTATAGAAGCGTCGGCACTAGTAACCTATTGTGTAGCTTTAACTGGCTTGTGTAATATATCATTTAACTCAGGGAGTTAAGGACAATGTAGTGGGATAATAATTAGAGAGATTGAGGATGGTTGGGAGGGATGAAGGGAATGTGAAATGGTAGGATCTTCCAGTAGGGCATCTGCTGGGTTTCTACCAGTTTCCTTTAATCTTTCCTTGTGTTTCCATGTCTCAGACCAATGTGATGAGCTATTTGGCCGTATAACAGAGTTCGGTTCTCTGTTATAGATCTGAGTGCTGCTATCGGCCTACACTCACCTAATTAAGGTCAGAATTGAGTTGCTCTCACCAGGGGATTCTCTATTCTACAGGTTCCACTTACAGGTCCACTTGATGATGCTACGATATATTACCAAGAAGTTAGTATCAACGTTAAAGAAAAATGATGGCTCACGGATGGAAGACAGAGGTTACTGAGAGGCTTGTACACTGGGCTCATGGCCTAGTTGGTCTGCAGAAACCTGACTTCTGCTAAGCAGGACTTGAACATATGTGTGATTTTTCCTTGAGTGATATGCTACATCACTGTAGAATCAGAACACTATACGTAACACATATACCAATATATATATATATATATATATATATATATATATATATATATATATATATATATATATATATATATATATATATATATATTTATAACTACCTGGGACATTAATAGGTTGGTTTTTTTTTAATATGGGAAAAATCGTATAACCAGTGACTTATGAACAGTTATATTTTCCCAAGTGACATTTAAGTTAGTGGAAAGATTCTCTGAGCAACGAACATTATTGAACAGAGTAAATTCGCAGGGTTTGCTAGAATGAAGACCAATATCGAACAGTGGCTATCATTGATGACCAGCGTCCTGATTGTTCGAGAGTGATCGGAGAAAGTCGTCACGTGGCCGGAGAAACATCTTCTTGGTGAGGTTTTCTGTCCGGAATACTTGGTGCTGTTGTGTGTTCAGCACAGTGATGTAACTAACTTTGCTCCTGATTCACTGGTCTGATTCTACATACACCTTAGAATAGTCGACACACATTCTACACAATACACACACACATTTCTCACACACATACTCTTTGCTTTAATAAATTATTTGTTGTATTTATTTGTTAAAGCTAGAGTTATTGAGTATGTTGTGTTGGGGAAGGATGAGAGGGGGTCTGATCCATGGGTGAGTGAGAGTAAGAAAGAGGTGTCTACAGACTGAAGGAGTTTTGTGGACGGATTCTGGTGGTTTCTCTAGGACAATAATATTGGGTTAATTAAAATGTGGGTGTTGATTCCCCTCACTCCAGGGACGACACTAAAGTAATAAAGAATTACTACGACAGACCCGAACGATCAGGTCTTCTCACTGGCAAGGCACACCAGACCGCCTAAAGTCCAGCGAGCAATAATCAAATTGATTTATTTGGTTGTTTCGGGATGTGATCCGGGGTTTGTTTCCTGTTCCGGTCAAGGATATGCACTACTGACGAGCTCAAACGAGAGCGAAACTCGAGTATAGTGCTTCCACATTGACGTGGATAGGCCTTAAGTTCATACCAGAATATGATCAGCGTTGCCAGTAGTGGGTTGTGCTCTCAATATTTAAATCTCAAATCCCGAAACAACCAAATAAATCAATATGCAAGTGTGTGTGTGTGTGTGTGTGTGTGTGTGTGTGTGTGTGTGTGTGTGTGTGTTTGAGTGCCTGCGTGCGATTGTGTATGGCATAGACTCAATTGCCTAAACACATTTCAACAGAATTTGGTTGCCCTGGACTCACCGCACTGAGTGTGTTGTAGGGGTCGTCGGTTCTACTGGAGAATAAAGGGCACGGGAACTGGGCCAAGGCCACGTTGCTGAAATACAGATCATTTGTGGACAGGATGACGTAGTCCAGGAGCCTGTAAATGAGTTGTCAAACATGTGGAAATATACAATATAGAGTTATCACAAGTTTGGAGATAAACAAGATAGGGTTAACACAAGTGTGGAGATAAACAAGATAGGGTTAACAAGTGTCGAGATATACAATATAGTGTTAACACAAATGTGGAGATATACAAGATATGGTTAACATAAGTGTGGAGATATACAATATAGAGTTAACACGAGTGTCGAGTTATAAAACACATAGTTAACACGCGTGTCGAGATATACACGATAGAGTTAAAACAAAAGTGTGGAGATATACACAATAATGTTAAAACAAGTGTGGAGATAATACACGATAATGTTCACAAAAGTCTTGAGATATACAAGACAGAGTTAACACAAGTGGAGATAAATAACATAGACTTAAATCTCTAGTCTGGAGATATACTCAATACTGTTGTCACAAGTGTGGAGATATACAAGGTAGTGCTAAAACAAGTGTGCAGATATACAAAATAGATTCGAAACAAGTGTGGAGTTAACATAAGTATTGTGATATACAATAGTGGGTTAACACAAGTGTGGAGATATACAAGAAAGTGTTAACACAATTGTGGACATATACACGATAGAGGTAACACGAGTGTCGAGATATACGAGATATAGTTAAGACAAGTGTAGAGTTATACAAGATGGAGTTAACACAAGTGTGGAGATATACAAGGTAGAGTTATGTAAGTGTGGAGGTATACAAGATATAGTTAACATAAGTGTGGAGATGTGCAAGATAGTGTGGACACAATGGAAAGTGTAAAACCCACACAGACAAATCCATGCACTGGTCCATGTTTACTCATCTCAAAGCGTGTACTCACCTAGCCATGGACACCACGTCATATCCGCCATCAATGTACATCTCTATTCCAGGAGCTCTTGATGTCAAAATCAGCCGATCTTGTGTGTCTTCACTAAACTTTACTCGCAGGTCCTGTTGAAGCATGACACAGATCGGGCATTCAAGGAGAAAGTTCTGATTCATAACAATGTAATTCTTTCGTGAATGTAACCACAGCAGCCTCAAACACAAGATTCTGCGGTTTATTATATGGCACATATCTTCGCGTTTTGTCGGGTACATAGCGCCAAGTTATATATTAAATGAAGTAAATAAACTGAATTATACTTTGGCTGAAATGTGTTCTCCTTCCTGTACTATGATGTGCCACAAACCCACAACCAAGTAGCCCGGAGGAAGAGCTGGCTTCCTGGCTATCCGGAATGCGGCCACGTGAGTCATGAACGGGGTAGGAAGAACGCAACACGGCAGCAAAGAAGTGTACCGTTGCAAAGCGAACCGCCGGTTTGGAGGCGACGATCGAGGCGAATGGTCGTGGAGGAAGCTGGCTTCCCACTGCCAACGTTGTTAAGAGATGTGTGAGGGTACGAAACACACGGTACACGAAGCGCTCTTCCCCGAGGGAATGGTGGCTTGGGAACAGGCACCGTTCTCAATTGTGGGATTAGCACGAAGCCAACATACAAATCAAGAAGACAGCACAATGTCTCGACACATGCTTTGATTGTTCCGTCATACGAAGTCAAGATCAAGGATGGGAGAGGAAGGGGGGGGGGGGAGTCTCACAAGAGGATCTAAGAAAGATAAAGGGCCAAAACATTCCATTAAAGGGGACCTCATCTGACAATCAGAAGCCTCCCGTCGCGCTTGCTCATATATGTATATATATACTGCATATATATATATATATATATATATATATATATATATATATATATATATATATATATATATATATATATATATATATATATATATATATTGGCACCTTGCCGTCTTCACAGACGATAGTTTGTGCTTCAAAAAGGCATAATAACTTTTACCCATGGCGGTAGCGAATGTGACTGATAAGGACAATGCGCGCTGTAAATGTTCGTTCACAGTGGGTGCATGTGAACACGTGGTCATTTCCACCATCATGCACCATCTTACGTCTCACACGCTCGGTGTGTGACTTATCTGCAATAATTTTCGTAAGTCTCTACAGTTTCTTGCCGAAGATGTCTTAATCATTGCACCTCTCTACCCATACTATTTATCATGTTTTATAGCCAGCTGCTATGACCCGTAACCCTATACTTCTTCTTCGTTCAATATTACAATTACATATGTGATTTACACATCATCGTAACCTCGTAAGCTCTATAGTATCACACCTGTAGAAGGAACCCGCTTCATTTCATCGTCGATCGAAATCATGTGTATATATAAACAAAATTGAAGATTCTTATGCGTTTATACAATTTCTCCTACTCTCGCGAACATCAACAACACAGGATAGACAGAAAAGTGGTTGGTGCGCACCGGAGATAAAAGAATAAGATAGTAAGAAGTAGTCACATTTATCCTCCCATGCACTCACAAAACTTTATAAAAATAAAGTTTTCAAAAAAAAAAAAAAAAACGAATCTATGAAAATCGTATGTACTTCAATTTTGTTCATCATAAACATTCTTGTTAAAAATTTCGTTGATCTCAAACTCTCTCTTTATACTCTAAAAAAATATGTGTACATATATGCGGCCAACAGCAGCCCTTACAAACTTTATAAACATACTATAATACAGCTTTCATGGCTTTCGATCTATGTATTGCCTCTACTTATTTCATGCTGTAACTACAGCGTCTCAAATTAATATTGACAATAGTTATAATTACTGTATATATGTTGAATGCTGACAACCACTGCCTCATTTCTAAGCTCCACCCATCTTCTCCCACAATATTAACGCTATTAATAGCACCTATTACAACCCCCTACATCCCATTATAACCATCATTGTTTATGGACGTATCTAACTTCGTTCTGGACCATATGTGCTGTTATCTGCAGCCCCATCTATTGCAACCCCCCAGTTAACTAATCCCTCATAATCCAAACATGGATTATTCAATCCATATGTATTCCCATTAATGTTGGCTAACGCAGCAACTTTAAATACTATTTATAAGCGTTATCTACGTCTAGTTCTTCTAAAAACCAGCAAGCTACCTTTCGAGTTACTACAAAATTTACACGTCGAAGCTCATGGCACTCACTCCATGTTTATCTAAACTTACTATTAACAAGGCGAATATGTCTCTCTTTATAGTCTAAAGTTGTTTGCTAATTTCAAACCGAAATAAGGTCTAGACTCTAAACTCAGAACTAAACAATAACAGTTTTTTTTTTAAAAACAAATCTTAACAGTTTTCAACTTATTATCTGACTTTAACCAAGTCAACATAACCGAAATTAGAAATTATGAGTCATCAAACCAAGCATTTGAAAACAAAACGCTCACCCCCCCCCCCCCCCCCCAATTAGACATATATGGTTTTATCCCAAACATAATATACATAATAACACAAGCATCAATTTAAATCAAGACTAAATGTTCTTAATATCAGCTAACATTACCGGTTACTTTTATGACCGGCAGTTTACACGTAAAAGAATTAAAACACAACAAGTCATATCCTAAAATTAAATGGTGATCCTTTTACAAACCCAAGTCAATCAAAATAATATACCATACTATACATGATGCATTGAAAAATCATTTTCAATTAAAAGACAATTGTCTTCTCACCAAAGAAAATCTTAACCGGGCTATCTATTAACCTGAACCTGTTCTAATTACTAAATTCATCTGTAATTTACAGTTACAGTATTTCATTAACACACTGTCTTCTATTCTCACATTTTAAACCCTCCTTAAAATAATAAATTTTTCTCCTATCTGCAGAATATTTTATCGATTTATTTGCCATACTTCAATTTTTTCAACAAATCAAGATTTGTCTCTATAAGTGCCATCCCTATATCAAATTCTTCATTCTCATGATGAGAACTTATAATGTCTTCACTCATACTATCATTTCCGTCAGTCTCTGACTTTTCATCCATTTCTTGTTCTTCTGTAATTACATTACTGGCCTCATATTTTTTTCCGTTGTATATCTAATCTAATTTGTTTGTCTTGGTTCCTTAATGACCTTTCTAACAGTGGAATGTCTTCTTCACTTGATGAACTTTCTCTAATTCTTTTTTGTCTCTTAACTTCTCTTTCTTTTTGTCTATCTATTCTTCTTTTCATTGCTTGTCTTGTATTCTTATACGGGGCGTTTATTTCCTCCATAGACTGAAAGCTATCAGATTTGTAGCCACTATATCCCTCATTATCTTTATTCATAAAGGTTTTTGGTATTGTCTCCGACTGTTCATCCATTGCCTCATCTAACGGTGTTATTGTTTGTTGTGATATAAGGACCTTTCCAGTTTCCGGAGGTATCACGTATTTAACTCGTCTGTCGTGTTGTCCATCTGAATAAAACCTTTCTGAATAATTATCATCAGTTCTCTTGTCTTCTTCATCTCGTCTCAGGTTTTCCACATGTGAACGTGCCAGATGTCCCGTAATTTGGTTCTTAATCTTATATGAAACTGGGCCTAATTTATCTAAAATATAGTACCCTGGAACCCAATAACTATCAAATTTTGAATTCCTTCTATGTTTTTTATAGTAAACTCTATCGCCTACTTTAAATTCTTGTAGTTGTGTGTTTTTATCTGCGTACTTTTTCTGTCTTTCTCTAGCTTAATTACGTTGCTTCTCAATGTTACGTGTGCTTTGTACATTTCCTGTAAAATCATTTCCTGAAATTCTTCTCCCATATATTTTCGTCGTGGTTTAATTAAATTGTCAATTGGCAATATGGGTTCTCTTCCGTATACCAAATAGAATGGTGAAAAACATGTACCCTCATTTTGATGTGTTCGTATTGCTCCCAATGCAGGTCCCGAGTAGAGATCCCAATCCTTATCATGTTCTTCTACATTTTTCTCTATTATAATGTATAATGTTCTATGTTGTCTCTCATTTTCGCATTAGAGGAAGGTCTATAATAAGAAGGTTTTATGTGGACTATGTTCAGATCTTGTAATAGTTTTTCAAACTTCTTGTTCACAAATTCTTTTCCATTATCTGTGAGGATTGTCTGTGGGCAATTAAATCGTGGTATATACTCTTGTAGAAAGATGTTAATAATGGAATCAGCACTCTTATCCGGGACTGGATAGACTTCTGGCCATAGACTATAGAAATCCACTATATGTAGTAGATATATATTCTCTGAGAGCGTCCTAGTGTGCGGACCTGAGATATCTAAACTTATCTTTTGCATGGGAAATTGGGGAATATCAGTTTCCTGTAGAGGACATTTGATTACTTTCATGTTTCTTAATTTGCATTTTTCACAGGTGTCAACGTACTTATAAACACTCTTATATTTGGCCAATAATACTTTTTCTTAAGGGCTTTGTACAATTTGTCACTGCCAAGATGACAATTTTCATCATGATATGCTTTCAAAACCTTGCTTTCTAATTGTTTCGGAATGTATGTCCTCAATTCCGCCTCTTCACCTTTTTCATTCATATAATATAACTGTTCATCTTGCTGTAACTCTATAAATTTCTTTTTGAAAGTGTGTTCACCTGTTTCTTTCAACTTTTGCTTAATTTCTATTACTCTTGGGTCCATTTCTTGTTCATTTTTCATATTAAAATGTAGTAACTGTGGTTCTTCAGCTAATGGTTCAGAATCTTGTTCTGTTTGTGAACTTCCAAAATTTTCTCTATTTAATTTGGCAGAATCTAGTATGTTTACTTGCCAGTTTCGGTCGTCTATCTCTGGTTCTCCCTCATCTTCATTATCCTCAGATATCTCCGGATACGGGATTCTGGATGATAAATCGACACAGGTGTTTTCCCTACCAGATATGTATTCTACTTTTGCGTTATAAGCTTGCAAATTTAACGCCCATGTTTCTATTTTCCTATTCTGTACTCTAGCCTCCAGTAAAGATTTTAATGGCATGTGATCAGTTCTAATAAGGAAATTGGCGTTATGTAAGTAATAATTTAATTTCTGAAGCGCATAGTGGATTGCGTATGCCTCTTTTTCTACTGTCGACCACTTTTTTTGAGACTTACTAAGTTTGTGTGACAGAAAGTAGATTGGTGTTTCGTTTCTAACTCCTGGTATTCTTGAGGTTTCTCCTTCATATGGTTGTGTTAAACATGCTCCTATGGCATCATCTGAAGCATCTGTATATAAAATCAATTGTTTGTCTAGATCGGGATGTTCCAATAATGGAACTACTGTTAAACTATTTTTCAAATAATCAAATGCTTTCTGACAATCTTCATTCCATTTAAATCTAGCGTACTTGCAAGTCAAGTTAGTGATAGGTTCTGCTATTTGTGCGAAATTTGGCATGAACCGACGATAGTACCCACACATACCGATAAAAGCCCGAACTTCCCTCACATTGGTCGGAGATGGTAGATCTCTAATGACTTTCACTTTATCCTGATCTGGTTTAATTCCTTCTCTGTCAATGATGTACCCCAGGTACTTGGTTTCTGTTTTTAGAAACTCACATATACTCAGTTTCAGTTTAACATCGTGAAGTCTTAGCGTATCAAAGACTAATTTTACATGTTTCAGGTGGTCTTGTACGTCTCCTGATGTATAGATCAAAATATCATCTATGTACGCTAATGCGAACTTTTGCATGCCTTCTAATACTTGATTTATCAATAACATATAATGAGAAGGAGCTGTCCGTACGCCAAATGGCATTCGTAAAAATTCGTAAGACCCTGCGTGAGTACAGAAAGCACTTTTCTTCTGAGGATCAGGTGACATAGGGATACACCAAAATCCTGATCTTGCGTCTAGCGTAGTAAAGAAGGTAGACCCATTAAGTAGCCCCAAAATATCATCAATCACCGGCAATGGATAAGCTACATTCTTGGTGATTTTGTTCAGGGCCCTGTAGTCACAACAGAACCTGTAAATACCGTCCTTCTTGGTCACAATGACGATCGGAGATGACCATTCTGACTTGGATTTTGTTATTATTTCTGCTTTTAGCATATCTTCTATTGCTTTTTCTACAATTTCTCTATTCCTTAGAGGAGTTCTATATGGTTTCAAACTGATTGGTGGATGATTTCCTGTGTCTATTTCCATAGTAACTGTCTTAGTCTTCCCCAGCTCCAAGTCATTAATGGCAAAAACATCCTGGTTCTCTTTTACTAGCTTTTGTAATATTTCCTTATTTTCTGGTGAAGCTTTTAACTGTGATAATAGTTCTTGTTCTCTCTTCAAGAGTGACGTTGTTTTGTCTACTGAATGTATTTGAGATGGATGTTCTCTGAATGTATGGATCAATTCATCATTCTGCACATTCCAACTTCTTCTACGTCTATTTCTGATATTGATTCTTTTCATAGAGGTTTCATGATAGTTATTTTCCAACATTTCTTCTGCTCCTGTTATTAATATGTTGTTAGGCTCATGTGAAACTTTGGCGTTCACACACCCTCTATACAATTTGGTCTCCTTCCCTGTGTTGTTAAGAATCTTTACTGGAAAACTAAAGTTTTTGTCCACTGTTATTATTCCCTCTGGGACCTCTAAACCAGGTTCATCTATTACCTCTTTTTCCAATTCTGTTATTGTCGCTGTTTGTCCTATCGAAAAATAAGGATTTTTTTTTCATTTTTGCCTTATCAGATTGACCGTCTGTGGTTTTAAGGTCATGGATGTTTTTACTCTGACTAGTGCCGATACGTGCATATCTTCCTCTAAATCTACATAACCATCTTGAAATCTCAACTTATGTAACTCAAAATAAAGTCTTACACCATTTTTCAGTAAGAAATCCCTGCCTAAGATCATGTTCCTACTTAAATCTTTAACTACATGGAACAGGTGTCTCACATTTATCCCTCCTAATTTGAAATTTATCATTGTTTGACCGATCCCCTCTAAATTTTGTCCGGTTACAGAGTGAAGGGTGTCCTGATTCCTGAATATTCTGAGATTCTTTAATATGCGATATAAGAATTTTTCCTTGATCAAGCTGACTTGAGCTCCCGAATCAATCAATGTTCTGATTCTAAATTTTCCTATTTCTATTATGCATGAACTAGGATAAAAAATATTCACTGAGAACTGTTTTATCTCTCCAAGTTGAGGCCATTTATTATATTCTCTATTTCTCATATACTTGATATACTTGTCATTTGTGTAATTGACGTATTCACAAATTCTTGGGACCTTTTTGTTTTCCCTCCACTGCGGACCCTATTCAGTAAGTGGGACGCCAGTTTCCTTGACCTCCTGATCTTGCAAAATTCCTCTGCCTATCTTCAAAATCTCTATTCGGTCTATTATTAACACTTCTATTATGTGCAGTAACCTGAGCGCGTTGGTTGCCACAGAATCTGTAACTATGTCCCTTCCGTCCACAATTCCAACAGACCATATTTGTACTACCTACTGTCTCTCTTATAGGGTTTCTCATTTGTCTCCCTCTATCGGGAGTACTTTCATTATTTCCCTGCAATGTCTGTATTTCTCCTCTTCTTCTCCATCCATACCTTGCTTGTTCTATTTCCATAGGTTCCTCCATTCTGTCTTCCCTATCGCTTCCTATTTCTCTTCCTAATCTCAATCTGAATCTCCTTCTCAAACTTTCTTCTTGTGTGGCTATGTCTACAGCCTGCGATAATCTTGCGGGATGTTCCCTCATAAGTTTAAATTTAAGTCCATCCGACTGTATTCCGTCCACAAATATTCCAACCAGCATTCTTTCTACCTCTTTCCTTTGCACATTTTGTCCTAGAAACGCCTCTTCATCTAGATTAATTAGCCTGTCACTGTATTGTTGAACATTTTCACCATTGTCTTGTTTAGACTGTCTTAACACTGAAAAAGCGTGTTGTGGATCTGTAATCTCCGCATATTTATGAGCCAGGTCATCTTTAAAATGTTCCCAAGTCTCATATACCCCACCTTCTAACTTTCTTCTAATATGGTCCGAAACTGGCGTTGCACTCGTCTGATAAGCAAATTTTTTCTTCTCTTCATCTGTCGCTCCTACCAAGAATGCTTGTTTCTCTATAGCTACAATCCATTTTTTTAAACATCTGGCCTGCCCACTGAATTTCTCAATATCAATACCTACGTTCTGCTGTTTGAAGGCAGTGTCCAACTTAGATATGGCTCTCCCTACCCCGTTCAATACCTGTCCCAACGATATGTCTTCTTGTTCCATTCTAAGTTAATAGTATAATGCAAAATTATAATTTATATGTCAAAATTACAGTTTAAATTGCAATTTTTCTTAATTAACTAATTAAATATTGTTCAATACATTACATCTGTTGTGTTATCCAACCAGTTTCGTTTCTGTCTCGTAGATGTTGTCCTCTCAAAGCAGTTTTAAACAAATGACCAAAGAGCGGTTCGTCCAACGATTTAAGAGGAGATCATTCTTGACAGCTGGTTCCCAAACGATTAAAGAGCAGCTCGACCGATTGTTGCGCAGGATTGAGCGACCATGGTTAGCCTGTTGAATTCAGTGAAAAACGATAGCAGTAATGAGCGACCCTGGTTGGCCTGTTGAGTTGCAATGATTCAGCCATGGATGCAGAACATCGGTCTTGATTTGGCTCTCTAGACAACCGACAGTACTGAACAGCTTCTTAAACCAAACGATAGTACTGGACTTGAGAGCAAGCTTCTTGACCCAAACGATAGTACTGGACTTGAGAGCAAGCTTCTTGACCCAAACGATGGTACTGGGCTTGAGAGCAAGCTTTTTGACCCAAACGATAGTACTGGACTTGAGAGCAAGCTTTTTTACCTTCACACAGGTCAGGTTCAGCAGCCTGAGAAATCATAACAACTACCCCTAACCGGCCTTTTAGCTGCTCTGTCTCTCAAAGTAAACAACAAGGATGTTGTGGCAACAGCATCCATCTTCAGGCGCGTTCAACTAAAGTCTTCGACTGTGCCAATGTTATTTCCACAACAACCCAAAGTTTTCAGAATCTGACGTCGCGGCACCAGTTTGAGCCCTTTAACAGAGCGCCAGAACTCAAAAGCAACTGCATGCAACTGAATGGAGGCCACGCCGTAGTTAGTGGAGAATATCCAAGTTTATTACAAGCGTTGTCATCTGGTATCAAAATAATTACATAGAATACAAATCCAGACTACGTCTTGCTGACTTGAGTTTTGGGTCACAATTAACTTGGTTTCTGCCCCTACGTCAACGCGTCAGTGTCCTTAACTACTTAGCTACGGTGCTCACGCGTGCATCAGCTATTTATCTCTTTCCCCTTGCACGCCGTGCCACCTAACTAAACCCCGTATAACAGCCTACTCTGTTAAAGCGGCCGGCCTAAACTCACCTAATAAAGGTCGGAATCGGGTTGCTCTCACCAGGTGTGTTCTCTCTTCAACAGGTTCCACTATGTTTTCCAAAAAGCTAGCAGTAAAGTCATAGAATAAGATTATGGCCCGACCATTGAAGGAAGTTTTACTCAGCGGGCTTTGCACTGGACCCAAAACCCAAAGGGTCTGCAAGAACCTGGCCTCTGTTGAGCAGGAGCCAATGATCATCTAAGAGTGATTCCTCAGTGGTAGTTCTCATCATAGTAGAGTGAAGATACTTACAATACCACCAGTAACAGGTGTGCTTGGAAATGAACAGGCGGACAGATTGGCTGGCTCTGCAGAACTTGGTTGAGTATTGATACATGACAAGGCAGACGTGGTTGCGGCCTTGTGGGAGCACGTGCTCACCTCGGAGGAGCAAATGGATTACCATGGTCTGGCAAGAATGAGACAACGAGGAGTGACGAAGGGATCTGGAAGACGCTCAACGCTCAGAGGACAGGCGAGACGGACTTATAATCAAATTGCTACTAGTACTAATAGTGTTGGAACTCTTCGCTGGCTGCTGAGGATGGGGGCGCAGCACTTATGGGAATGCCCCGATTGCTGTGATGTCGATTCCTAAGTCAATCAATCAATCAATCAATCACTAACAGGAACAATAGTAGTTATACAGAGACATTGAAAATTAACATAGTGTTTTTCAATTGGTGAATTCCGGTGTGAAATTAACTACTAACGTTTAGTTTTAAATTGACAGTAAACATTATTTACTGTGCAAGTGTTATCAGAGCACAAAACTTTTAGTGACATATTAGTTACACTGTGTGTGTGTCAGATTCATGGTCAGTATTGGACTATATCCACTATTGGTGACCAGGCATCCGGACTATCCAAGAGCTACTGGAGAAAGTCGACATCTGGCCGGAGAGACGCATCATTTGGTGAGGTCCTTCTGTACTTGATCTATGGTGCTGTTGGGAGGCCAGTACTGTGATGAAGCAGACTTTGATCCTCAGCTGTTCCGTCTGATTCTGCATATACACTAGATTATACCACAGACATTCTACACATACACTTTGCACACACCTGACACTTTTCTTTATTAAATTAATTTGTCATTTTGTCAGACGCTAGAGTTGTGTAGTATGTTTTGGAAAAGAATGAGAGGGGGCATGGTCCAGTGGTAAGAGAGAGAGAGAGAGAGAGAGAGAGAGAGAGAGAGAGAGAGAGAGAGAGAGAGAGAGAGAGAGAGAGAGAGAGAGAGAGTGATCCAAGGACTGACGGGGTGTTGTGGACAGAAATCCAGAAGATCCTCAAGATAATGATATGAGGTTAAAAGAATGTGGGTGTTGATTCCCCTCACCCCAGGGACGACACTTATTACGACAACAAGTTAGTGGAAAAATGTGAGGACCATGTGTTGAAAGAGGAAGATGACTATTGGAGAAAGGATGGATTGAATTTTATGCCAGCGAGAGCAGTATTCATCCTACTTGTATCGTCCGACATAGATTAGGTCTGGGCATATAGCATACATTCATCCACTTGAAAACATATTGGGATATTTGTGCTCCAAATATTCAGAAGAATTGCAGGCCCTAAACATTACAGTATCGGTACGAACAATACAATTTGTCAATGACAACAGTTTGTATTCCACAGTGATGAATTTTGAGTTCTGCAAGCCTTCCACGGTGACAAACAACTGGCATTGAAAGAAAAAAAAAACACTAAACACATTGAATACCCACAGAAGAGTAATATTGCGCTGGAAACTGACATAATGTGGTATAACAAGAGACGTGAGAACAAACACATTGTCGAACGAGGGGACAACACGAGTACATACGAATCAATCTATAAACTGCAATGAAAAGATGGCCAACCGCTTGGCCGTTTAGAAGGAAACCCACTACATAGATATTCGTAAGTATATACGTCGTGCAAAACAGGTAATCATGTTCCGTCTCTGAACAGTACACAGCAGAGTAGACAATCTTTCACGAAGACTCAAAGCGGGCCTGTCATCCATGTGCACGTGTGAACAAACTATACAGACAGCTGAACAGATCCTTACAAATGGACACATGATGACTAAATTGCGGTATCATCTCTGGTCACTCCATACGCACATTAATGCACAGCTGTCTGGAAGCTTTCACGAACTTCATATACAAAGCTAAATGCATCCTACTAACATGACTCCTTGTATAGACATTATTAACCAGCAGCTGAAGAAACAAGAAGGACATGAAAAATAAGGTAAGAAACATATTATTTCTGCTGCCCCGTATATTTACATTTCCACTCCACTTTATTTATCCCACGCCTCTATAAATTCTCTGTCTTTACTAATATTACACATTGCACTCCCATACAAATCTGGATACGCCTTGTGTCCTCACCAGAATTGACGGGTATTACTGTAAAACTTGTTTGTTTGCGTGAATTCACTAGTTGTTTCGCCAAAACATCAAAGAAATCACGCCGTTTTTTATGACTTAAGTTGGACCTATAAAAGACATATTCCTTGGGTGGGGATAAATATAAGACGGCAGGGAAAATTTCATAAGTTTGCAACTTATAGTTGTCAAAAACAGTTATCGTAAATGAGGGAAATCATTTGTAAATGGACTATAGTCTAAGTTGAGTGACGACTTTCAAAAGTTACCTTCTCGGGGATCCGAAACAAGATAGAAACTCGGATTACACGGAATTTTCCTGAACCCTGTGTTACCCATCCCAAAGTATACGGTTGTCCCTCTTACTGCATGCTATGCGTGAATTGAGAGATGAAAATTTCCCCCCCCCCCCCCCCCCCCCGAAAAAAAGAACGAAAGATCGCTGACATTCTAGAAAGATGTTTCCATCAACTGCATATGGGCCGAACTGTTTTGGGACGGTTAAGGGGCGAGAAACGCAAAGAAATGTTGTCACAGTGGCCTTACTTTGTGTGTTTAGCCAGAAAGAAGACACTGTCTTGTGTGAGTGGGTTGGTGGGGAGGTGTGGGTGAGTATGAGTTGGTGAAGGATGAGTGGGCGGGTGCGGAGATAAGTGGGTAGGTGGAGAGGTGTGTAGGTGGATGGAGGGATGTACGTATGGATGGCGCGTGTGTGGGTATGGAATATGTGGGTGGGTGAGGGATGTGTGGGAGGGGATGTGTGTTTGAGTTGGTGTGTTTGTGTGGGTGTTGGTGGGTAGTGGTATGGGTGGGTGTTGGCGGTGGGGGTTGTTTGGGTGTCGGTAGGTGGAGATATGTGTTTGGGAGGGTGTGTTGAGGCGTGTGTGGGGAAATGTGTGTATGCGTGGGGATTTGTGTGTCCGTGGGAGAATGGGTGGGGGAATGTGCGTGTTTGTGGGGATGTATGTGTGGTTCGTGGAGTGTGTGGATGAATGTGAAATGTGTGGATGGGTGGGAAAATATATGTGTGGGGATTGTGTGGTTGAGAAGATGTGTGGGTATGAGTGGGTGATTTGTGGGTGGGTGAGGGATGTGTGTGGGATTGGTGAGGGATGTGTGTGTGTGGGATGGGTTTTGTGTGTTGTTGGGAGTTGTCGGGTTGGTGGGAGGAGCATGTTTATGTGTGTATGTAAATGAGTTTGTGTGAGTTGGGGCATGTCTGAGTGGGTGGGGAGATGTATGTGGGTGGAGATGTGTGTGTGTGTGGGTGCGAGGTCTCTCGGTTGGTGAGGGGATGCGTGAGTGGGTGGAGTGATGGGTGGTGGGTGGGGTATGTGTGTTTATGGGTTGGTAATTTCTGAGTGAGTAAGGGATGTGTGAGGGGTGAGGGATGTGTGTGTAGTTTGTGCGGGATGTCTGTGTGGGAGGGGGGATGTGCTCATAACATGATAATATGCATTGTTTATGCTTACAACATTCATTTGACAGTGTTATTTTTTTCTATGTGAATGTATCAGGCACTGTTGATGAACGAAAGATGAGTGATTGGAAGGGCCGAATGTAAGACGGGCCTACGTGCACAATTTGTATCCCTTTTAAAATAAAGTTCAATTCAATTCAATTCAGCCAGTCTTCAAGCATATATCTCGTACGATGATGTTACTTCGAGAAATTTAGAAAGAAACATTCTCTCACATGGCAACTGTCTTTTTCTTTGCATATACCATTCAGTGTAACTTTGGTGATCATATGTCTCTCACAGCCTCCTGTCACGTGTACTGTCAATCCCCTAATAGTCCTTGCCTTTGAGGCGTTAGTGGTCATGTCTAGTTACAGCCATCTGTCTCGTGTGCTGCCAATCTTCTTTATGTCTATACCGTGTAGCGTTAGTGGTCATGTCTAGTTACAGGCATCTGTCTCGTGTGCTGGTAATCTTCTTTATGTCTATGCCGTGTAGCGTTAGTGGTCATGTCTATTTACAGCCATCTGTCTCGTGTGCTGCCAATCTTCTTTATGTCTATGGCGTGTAGCGTTAGTGGTCATGTCTAGTTACAGCCATCTGTCTCGTGTGCTGCCAATCTTCTTTATGTCTATACCGTGTAGCGTTAGTGGTCATGTCTAGTTACAGGCATCTGTCTCGTGTGCTGCCAATCTTCTTTATGTCTATGCCGTGTAGCGTTAGTGGTCATGTCTATTTACAGCCATCTGTCTCGTGTGCTGCCAATCTTCTTTATGTCTATGGCGTGTAGCGTTAGTGGTCATGTCTAGTTACAGCCATCTGTCTCGTGTGCTGCCAATCTTCTTTATGTCTATGCCGTGTAGCGTTAGTGGTCATGTCTAGTTACAGCCATCTGTCTCGTGTGCTGCCAATCTTCTTTATGTCTATGCCGTGTAGCGTTAGTGGTCATGTCTAGTTACAGCCATCTGTCTCGTGTACTGCCAATCTTCTTTATGTCTATGCCGTGTAGCGTTAGTGGTCATGTCTAGTTACAGCCATCTGTCTCGTGTGCTGCCAATCTTCTTTATGTCTATGCCGTGTAGCGTTAGTGGTCATGTCTAGTTACAGCCATCTGTCTCGTGTGCTGCCAATCTTCTTTATGTCTATGCCGTGTAGCGTTAGTGGTCATGTCTAGTTACAGCCATCTGTCTCGTGTGCTGCCAATCTTCTTTATGTCTATGCCGTGTAGCGTTAGTGGTCATGTCTAGTTACAGCCATCTGTCTCGTGTGCTGCCAATCTTCTTTATGTCTATGCCGTGTAGCGTTAGTGGTCATGTCTAGTTACAGCCATCTGTCTCGTGTGCTGCCAATCTTCTTTATGTCTATGCCGTGTAGCGTTAGTGGTCATGTCTAGTTACAGCCATCTGTCTCGTGTGCTGCCAATCTTCTTTATGTCTATGCCGTGTAGCGTTAGTGGTCATGTCTAGTTACAGCCATCTGTCTCGTGTGCTGCCAATCTTCTTTATGTCTATGCCGTGTAGCGTTAGTGGTCATGTCTAGTTACAGCCATCTGTCTCGTGTGCTGCCAATCTTCTTTATGTCTATGCCGTGTAGCGTTAGTGGTCATGTCTAGTTACAGCCATCTGTCTCGTGTGCTGCCAATCTTCTTTATGTCTATGCCGTGTAGCGTTAGTGGTCATGTCTAGTTACAGCCATCTGTCTCGTGTGCTGCCAATCTTCTTTATGTCCATGCCGTGTAGCGTTAGTGATCATGTCTAGTTACAGCCATCTGTCTCGTGTGCTGCCAATCTTCTTTATGTCTATGCCGTGTAGCGTTAGTGGTCATGTCTAGTTACAGCCATCTGTCTCGTGTGCTGCCAATCTTCTTTATGTCTATGCCGTGTGGCGTTAGTGGTCATGTCTGTCCGCAGCCTTCTGACTTTTTTTGGTTTTCATATCCTTTACAGGACATCGCTGTCAACATCAGCATCTTTCAGCTGATTGTTGATTTCTTGGCATGATTACACTCACTAGTTTGCCATTGCTTTCTGAACGACCGGCTCCATACTCTCATAAGTCACTGGCGTGACTCGAACCGCTTCCAATTCTCGTGCGCTCACGTCAACCACGAGAGTATTCGGGGTTACGGAGAAAGCTGCTAAACCTGGACCAGGGAGAACGGCTTCTGACTGACACATATACTGAAAATCGTCTTATAGTCCACGCCGTGTGGCGTTGGTGATCATGTCTGTCTACAGTGACAACAAACTCGTGTACTGCCACTCTTTTTATAGTTCATACCCTGGTCCGTTGGTGATCAGTTCTGTCCAGAGTCGTCTGTCTCGTGTACTGTCAATCCCTTTATATGTTATGACATGTTGCGTTGATGATAATATCTGTCTACAGCCTTCTGTCACGTGTACTGGCAGTCATCGAATGGTTCGTGCCGCGTCGCTTTATTGGTCATGTTCGTCAACAACCTTCTGTTTCTAGTGCTGCCATTAATTTATGATACTGATGTCAAATTTCCCAGCATCTTCTCTCTTGGTCTCAGCCTGTCTCTATTCCCCTCCAACTTATCCGTCGTGACATCATAACAGGATATCTCTCTTCTCATGACACGCACACAGAATGTGGATTGTCTTCATCTGATGTGAGTAACCAGTTCTCTTTGTGAGTTGACTTCTTTCAAGATATCTTCATTGCTCTTTCTATCCATCCACGTGTTCTCATCATTCTTCTATAAAATCACATCTCCGCAGCCTCCATATAATCCCTTACTTGTGAGTTAGTTGTCCATGATTCGCTTCCATTCATTAAGCAGTTATATATAGCTCTTGTGATTTCTGTTCCACACCTCGACTGAAAAATATCAATTACAGACCATATTTTTTACCGCATACAATAGATGCTATCATATTCCATAGTTAAGCTATCTTTTATAAGGCGCACTGAGCATTTAGGATGACACATTCTCTCAGGTGACATCTTTACATTGTCGTTTGTACAGGACTCTCACCTTCAGAAGCGTAAAAATACTATATATGATGTCATCTTTACAGTATGTCATTTGTTCATGCCCCACACCTTTACCTGCCTAGAAAGACACACTCAGATGCCAACTTTACAGCAAATGTTCTGTACAGTTCCCTTACCTCGAGGAGTGAAGCATGAGCTGCCTTGCTTCTGTTGTCGCTAGTGGGCCAGTCAACGTCCAGACCATCAAATCCATACTGGCGCAATAAGTTGACAGCAGACGTGACAAATCCACCGCGAGTCGCATTGCTCTCGCCAACGGCTGCGAACTGGTTGTAAACATCGGTTCCACGCCCTCCAACAGACAGCAGCATCTTTATGGAGGTGAAATTGTTCTTAGCGTCCACAAATTCTCTGTAGGCAGACACAAGTCAGAGGTTTGCTACGGGAATATTTGTGTGTATATGGCAATACGGTCGCGGTTCTGTGGATATGTCATCTATTTCATTATCTGCCTGTCCGTGTGTCAGCGTGACCCTGTCTGTTTATGCGACACCCTCACTCTGTCTAGGTACCAGCTTGAATATGTCTGTCTAGGGGTCAGCGTGACTTCGTCTGTCTATGTGTCGGCATATCTATGTCTATGTGTCCGCATATCTATGTCTATGTGTCAGCGTGTCGAGGTCTATGTGCCGACGTGACTATGTGGCAGCGTAACTTTGTCCGACTATATTTCGACATGACACTGATGGACTGTTTCAGCTTGATTCTGCCAGTCTATGTTCCAACGTGACCCCGCCTATGTGTCATCGTACCGCTCTGTCTATGTGTCAGTGTGACGCCTAATTTTCAACGTGACGCTATATGTCCATGTGCCATCGTATATGGCAGCGAGAATATGTATGTCTAGGTGTCATTGTTATTAAGTCTATATGTCGGCATGACTCTCACTGTCAATGTGTCAGCATGATTCTGTCTGGTATTTTTATCACCGTCCCACACAGTATTTCCACAACTGTCGGAAATGTTATAAACTTGTGCAGAACGGGCTACCATACTGAGACATTTAGAATGACAAATAACCTGACTTCAGCGCTATTATAGTCTGACCAGAAATGAATGCCGTCATTCACGATCAATTATTTTGAAAACTGTCTGTTGCATCATTATGAAATTTTTCCTGCCGTCTTATATTTACCCTAAAACAAGGAATATGTTTTTAATAGGTCCAAAAGCAACTTAAATCGAAAGCGGCGACATTTCTTTGGTGTATTGGCGAAAATGTAGTGAATTCACGTTAACAAACTAGTCTAACAGTAAAGCACGTCATTTCGGGTAACGACGCAAGTACAAGGCGTAGCCAGATTCGAATGAGAGTGGGTGCAATAAAAACAGTAGCTTAAAAGTCGACAGGGTCGACTGCCTTGCACCGGGTTTCTATCCCAATTGGCACAGTCTCTTCCGCAGCGCGGAAAGCGTCGCACAAAGCACGAACTCCGTAGCTCCAGCGACGACACTGGGGAGTCTCCATAAAAAAATGCACTCGTGAAATGAAGGACGTGGCCCGGAATCGAACATACAACCTTCGGAGACCGAGTCAGACGGCTTGACAACTTCACCACGGAGACTCCCGAGAGGGGTGCAATGTGTAATATAAGTAAAGACAGAGAATTTACAGAACATGGGGTAAATAATGTGTAAATTGACAGGAAAGTAGAAGGAATATAGTTCTTAAATTATTTTTCATTTCCTTCGTGTTTCTTCAGCTGCTGGTTAATAATGTGTACACATGTATTCATGTTACTAGGATGCTTTTAGCTTTTTATATTGAGTTCGTGAAAGCTTCCAAATAGCTGTGCGTTAATGTACGTATGGAGTGACCAGAAATGA
Organism: Cepaea hortensis; assembly: GCA_963921405.1. Taxonomy (NCBI): domain Eukaryota; kingdom Metazoa; phylum Mollusca; class Gastropoda; order Stylommatophora; family Helicidae; genus Cepaea; species Cepaea hortensis. The sequence continues at coordinate 11,408,661 of OY992879.1, read as the reverse complement.
TACCGCAATTTAGTCATCATGTGTCCATTTTTAAGGATCTGTTCATCTGTCTGTGTAGTGTGTTCATACGTACACATGGGTGACAGATCCGCTTTGAGTCTTCGTGAAAGATTGTCTACTGTGCTGGTTACTGTTTAGAGACGGAACATAATTACCTGTTTTGCACTATGAAAATAGTTGTCAGTGTCTCTGTAGTGGGCTTTCTTCTTAGCGACCAAGATGTTGGTCCTCTTTTCATTGAAGTTTATAGATTGATTCGTATGCACGTGTGTTGTACCGTAATTTGACAACGTGTTTGCTCTCACGTTTCTTTTTATGCCACAATATTACAGTTTCCACCACAATATTACTCTTCTGTTGGTATTCAATGCGTTTAGTGTTGTTGTTTTTTTTGTTTTTTTTTTAAATACTAGTTGTTTGTCAGCGCTGAGGGCTTGCGGAATTGAAAATTCATCATTGTGGAATACAAACTGTTGCCATTAACATTGTGCTGATGCTGTAACGTTTAGGGCCTGCCATTCGTCTGAATAGTTGGAGATAAAAATCACAGTAAGTGTGCACGTGGATTAAGGTCAGCGATCTGCTCAGACCTTAATATGTGTCGGACGATTGCAGTAGGTTGATGACTGCTCTCGGTTGCATAATGTTCAATAAATCCTTACTCCAATAGTCCTCTTCCTCTTTCAACACATGGTCATCACATTTTTTCCAGTAACTTTTATCAATATTTAACAGCGCGTACTGGATTAGTATCTTGACGTCAGAGAATTTGAATGTAATATTGGCAGCTGCCACCTGTCCTTTATTATTAGCACACACATGTTCTATAGGGTTTAAATGAGAATTATACGGCGGAAGTCTCAAGCACATATGGCCATGCTCTTCTATCAAATTGTCGATTTGACATTTCTTGCCTTTTTTTGTGCCTGTTTTACAAGAGACAATAACTGTAGCTTCAAATATGTTTCTGGAAATGGTATGTTTTCCCTTCGGAGCCATATCTTTATTGCTTCCTTTGTGCTCGATGCCGTAGGTATTTTGTCCTCTTAGGCAATAACATTGTGATTTGATGCATTGTCCACGATTAGACAAGACGGTCTATCAAGGGATGGAAGTACTGTATTCTCGAGCCAATCTCTAAATACATTACCATTCATCTCATTATGATAATCTATATTGTCTGTATGCTTTGATACGAACACGAGTCCAGCATTATGTAGTGAGCCATTATGAGTACTGCCAGCATAGGCTATGACCAAACGCTGTCCTTTACTACTGGGCACATAACGCTTTATGTTTCCATCCACCGATTGCCATTCCTGTTCACTTGTGTTGTGCGCATTGATCCACGTCTCATCCAAATACACCATGTCATAATTTTCTTTGCGCATTTCCTTTATTTCTCGTAGGTATCTGCTTCTCATGGCTCATAAATGCGGTTGCTCGCAAAGGATATATCTACCTCCCTTGTACTTTTTTAAAAGTGAAGCCTAATGTACTTATAATTTTCCACAAAGTTGCTATGGATAGCTCTATGTTATTGTTCTTTCTCAACCAAACCCTAAGTTTCCTTACAGTCACTGTTTCTTTGGCATCCATCATTTTTATAATAGCTCGCCTTATGACATCCTTGTCGAAGCTGTCTACAATTGCCTTTCTACCTACCGTTTGGTTATCGCGTGATGGTTTCATTCCAGATTCTTGCACCCATCGACGAAATGACCGTGTACTCAAACCCAGTGCATGCACTGTTCCGTTTTCGGGATTTGTAACAGTATGAAACAATTTCCTGCGATCAGCTTCTTGACAAAAACATGTGTACAACTCCATAGCGATGCTTTGAAGTGTACGAAATTCACATTCAATCCTATTGAACAATATTCACATATTCAAATATATTTTTTCCCGCGTTTCCATCCTGTTTCAGGATATTGCGATCAATACCAGCATCTTTCAGCTGTATGTTGATTCCTAGGCTCGATTACGCTCATCAGCACGCCACGACTTTCTGAGCGACCGGCTCCATACTCTCATAAGTCACTTTTGCGATTCGAACCACTGCTAATTCTCGTCGCGTCACGTGACGAGAGTATTCGGGGTTAACGGAGAAAGCTGCTAACTCCTCGGCCACATTCAAATATTAGCTATTAATATTATAACTATTAATATTATAATAATGATAAGATTTATTTATATATTTATTTATATAATCACGTTTCATGAAAGAACCCGCATTGACGACACCTCTGAACAATACAAGTTAACTGCGCGCAGTTTGTGCCAAAACGGAAACCACGGACAATTTTTTTTAAAAGCGCGGATGTGTCTTGGTGAAGGTGAATACTTTTTAAATTATGGACTTTATCTCTGACCTGTAAATTATATACTTCGTATAAACAAACATTGAAATCTGCTGTACAATCTCCAGAACAAAAATTGTTTCGTTGGGTGGACATAATGATAAGGTTATATGCTAAATCCCATAATTTCCCCTTAGTTGGATACTGAGATATGGAATTTTATATTTGGGCAGAAAAAAGTAAACAGGCTATAATAACTGCATAGTCTGGAACAAAGTGACATGTCTAGGATAGCGTCGCGTCTCAGTGGAGGGATGTTATTGGTTGATCCAGCTTGAGCTAACATAGCAAGAAAGTTAGAACACTAAGTTTAAATATGTAGCTCCGACTGACATGTCGAGTTTAACTCGTGTGGATATTTTGTGTGCTGTGCTCTCTCGTGATCCGAGGTAAGATCCGCTTGTACATAATATACTATGATGATGACTGACGAATTAGCCTGTGTTCTTAGTACTCTTCTTTATGGCAGTGAAGCCTGGACAACTTACTCACACCAAGAGAAACGAAGGGAAAGAATTCTTGGTATTAAGTGGCAAGACAAAATCACAAATACTGAAGTATTGGAAAGATCAGGTTGTTTGACGGTTTATTCCATGCTCAGTCTTCGTAGACATCGATGGATAGGGCATCTTAGGGGGATAGATGATGGTAGAATACCAAAGGACATAATTTTTGGTGAATTACAGATGAGTAAGAGATCTCAGGGTCGGCCTCTACTACGATACACAGATTGTGTAAGCGGGAAATGACTGATACAGATATTGATAATGCACATTGGGAGCAAGTCGCCGCTGAACATGTTGCATGGAGGAAACATATCAGAAATGGAATAAAGACAAAGGAGAAAATTATTGCAGATAAAGCACACAGAGCGTGATAGACTTAAGATGGTACATGATGGTGGAAATGACCACGTGTTCACATGCACCCACTGTGGACGAACATTTACAGCACATATTGGCCTTCTCAGTCACATTCGCTACCGCCATAGGTAATAGTTATTATGCTTTTTTGAAGCACAAACTATCGTCTGTCAAGACTGCAAGGTGCCATTGAATGTCTGACGAACTATAGTGCAGATAACATGTTCGTGTATATGTAAATTGTGAAACTGTGAAATCAATGCTTCACTGAAAAGATAAACAATAATTGCTCTTATTCTAGGAGAGATTCTGCAGATTGAAAATCATGTTACACTGTAGAATTTACATTGTTGAGTTTCATCTGCTATGGCGGATTTCTTTATGTTATGTGATTGCCGTCTCACTATAAATGCACATTATCGTCTCACAATAAATGACCGTTCGTGTCACGTGCGTCGTCACATTCGCATTTGCGAGCGCTATCAAGACAAGTACCTGAACAGTTAAAGAAGCCTTATACGAGGGAGGAAAATAGCACGTGGAAAGAACATCAAAAGACACGTGGTATCCAAGATGTGCCACGTGGGAGCCGACAAAGCTGTAAAGAAGACAGTCGGAGAGAATTTTCATGTGAGCTGAAACAAAGAACCTGAAACTACAGTTACTACTGAAGCCATCACTAGGAAGATCGACGACAACCCACCACAGACAAGACGTAACACAGCTGAGAAGGAGAAGAAAGACACCAGAGTTGGAAACACCGACTCAAACACCGTCAGATATATTGTCAAGAATATTCAAGTGGAGCCGTCATGCGAAGAAATCACGAAGCAGCTACAAGAAGAGAATTTCACCATCCGAATCTTGAAGGCGTAGTGGATCCTGACGTACTCAAAGATCCCTATCACGTGAGCGGTGGTGACGACTGAGGGCAGCGAGATACCACGCCAGGTATCGATAGACAAGAAAATACATCAACCTGAAGGATTCATACCAAGGATTACTCAATGTTCCAGATGCCAGAGGGTCGGCCACAGCAGAGCAGCATGTCGCAGTAAGACGGAAATTTGCCGGTACTTTGCCGATCACCACGCCTTCAAGGAGTGTCCGCTGGCCAAGCTGGACACGGACTTTCGAGCACACAAGAACAAAAGAAAGTGCGCCAACTGCCTTGGCAAGCATAGAGCAAGATACTTGGGCTGTCCGTAAATGCAAAGACAAAGAGACACCTTAAAGATCGCAATTACCACAAAGACACCATTCAAGGAAGCAATGAGAAGGGGCGAGACAGCCACGGGTATAGCACAAGCTGAAAGAGATCAACTTTAAAAGCAGATAGACGAATTGAAGAAACAAGTCAAGGCACTGCTGACGCCAACTCCGACCAGCGACAACGAGAATCTACTGGCGGAAGTAAAGGAGATCCATCAAAACATCAGGCAAGAAGTGGAACATATGGCTGTGTTGAAGCAGGAAAACGAAAAAATGCTAAGCACCATAACAGCGGAGAGAGAGAGAGAGAGAGAGAGAGAGAGAGAGAGAGAGAGAGAGAGAGAGAGAGAGAGAGAGAGAGAGAGACAGAGAGAGGCGCAAAAGCTGAAATGAAATCAATTCAAAACAAACCAACAGAAGCCATGCAAGAGACCATAGAGAAGCCGCAAGAAACCCAACAAAAAACCGAGCCGGAACCGCAAGATAAAACCAGCAGCCGAACCACGACGCGCGAGACACCCACGGGGAAACCAACATCCCGCCAGACAGCCGAAGAAAGACAAGATGAGGACCCTGACGACGGCATGGAGTGGCCTACAGAACAACCTACCTTGGAGGAATTTGACGAGTGCATAGAAGCAGAAGGTGTGGAATGCGCCTGGCCCTGCAGCCAGCAGGGTTAGGATCGGCTAGCCTCTCCCAGGAGGGGTGAAGAGCGAAAATTAGTAGCCTGCCGATGACCCGCAGACTACACAAGTCAACCCCCACCCCCACGTGGTGCAGACCGGGCAACCATGACCGCGAGGTCATGGGCTAACGGGGCTATGGCTCGCCTTAGGGGATGGACTCCCTGTGGTCAGATTAGTGTCCTAAACCTGCGACTGGCCTAGCAAGCCGGCAGGGGATCTTCATACTGCTCGTAGAAAAACTAAGAAGTATAAACGGACTAGAAATAAAATATATATCAGAAAGAATCATAACAGTGAGAATAAAAGAACAAACAATCACAACATATGTACAGATATACGCACCATGTAATGCAAACAATAATGAGCAAGAATGTGAGGACTTCTACGAAGACATACATGATGTGCTAAATAAAATAGATAAGCAGGACAACATCATAGTTATGGGAGACTTCAATGCAAGACTAGGACATAACAGAGGGGGCATAGAAAAACACCTGGGAGCATTTGGAGATCAGCAAAATGAAAGGAATGATAACGGAAGTAGACTGATAGAGCTTTGCAGCCAACACGATCTCTATATAACAAACACATTCTATAAACATAAAGATTCGCAAGTATACACCTGGTATAAATGGAACAATCTAGATACTAAAAGCCAAATTGATTTTATATTAACAAGAAATAACAGAAAGAGAAATATATTAGATGCAAGAGCAGTGCCCAATTTCAGTATAAACACAGATCATAAAGCAGTCGTTGCCACAATAAGAACCATTAGAAGAAGAAAACAAAAAGCAGGAAAATACATGCCATGCGAATCAGTAAACTTAAAAAACCTTAAAGACGAGGCAGTAGGGGAAAATTATGAGAAAGAACTAACTGAACTCTTTGTAAAATTACCTACGGAAAGAAAAACAGTGGAAGAAGAATGGGAGACGTTCAAATCAAGCGTTTTAAATACTGCAAAAATAACATGCGGAACCACGAAAAAATGCAAAACACGGATAAAGAAAATAACAAGTTGGTGGAACGCAGAAGTAAAGAAAGCGGTAAAAGAAAAAAAGGAAAAATATAAAAAGTGGTTGAAGAGCAAACAGGAATGTGATCTCATAGAATACAGAATATCGAGAAGACATGTGAGTAGAATAGTAAAGAGGGAAAAACAGAAAGACTGGGAAGAGTATGGAGAAACCCTAAATAAAAACTACAAGGAGGCAACCAGAAACTTCTACAAAAAGATAAGTGCAATGCGAACCAGAGGAGTACCCTTTGACCCAACTGAAATAATTAACAGCGAAAATGGAGAACCAATAAGTGAACAAAAACACATCCTAATAAGATGGAAGCAGTATTTCGAACAACTTCTCAACATCCCATCAGATGTCACAGGAATTCAAGAGACCTACACAGATGTCACCGAGGAACTAGAACCAGACATACTAAAAGAAGAAATTATAGAAGCCATCAGATTAGCCCCATTGAACAAATCACCAGGACAGGATGAAATACCAAATGAACTAATTAAAGCAGCAAGGGAAGTAGGAACAGCTTGGCTACATAGACTATTCAACCATGTTTGGGTAGAACAACAGACACCACGAGACTGGGGAAACGCCATAATTATCCCAATTTGGAAAAACAAAGGCAGCAAAAGAGATTGCACACAATACAGAGGCATTTCACTGTTGAGTCATACTGGGAAAATATTTTGCAAAATTCTTGAAAAAAGATTACGAACTACTTTAGAACCCCAGCTAAGCGAAACGCAGCTTGGATTTAGGAAAAACAAAGGATGCACAGACGCCATTTTTGCTCTTAGACAACTTATAGAAAAATCAATTGAATTCAATGAAACACTCTACTTAGCCTTTGTTGACCAAGAAAAGGCATTTGATAGGGTAGATAGAAACAAGCTGTGGGAAATCCTTAAACAATATGGAGTGAGCACACATCTAACAAACCTATGTAGAAGTTTATACGACAACAGTGAATGCATAGTGAGAGCAACTGGAGGACACTCAGAACCCTTCACCATAAGATCTGGAGTACGACAAGGTTGTGTCCTGTCCCCTCTCTTGTTCATAACATATATAGACAACATTTGTAAAGAAACCAGCCAAGCAGAGACAGCAAGAATACCGCATGACGAGAACACAGAAGAAGAACCATCTGCAAATCTAACCATTAGAGAACTCCTGTTTGCGGACGACCAAGCACTAATAGCAAAATCAGAAGCTGAATTACAAGACCACATGAATAGTCTAAACGAAATGTGTAGGGAACATAACATGAAAATTAGCACAAGCAAAACAGAGGTAATGACTATAACTAAAGAAGAACAAACAGCAACAATTCACCTAAACGAACATCCCTTGAAACAAGTAAAGAGCTTCAAGTACCTAGGAAGTATAATATCATCAAATGGCAGATCAGAAGACGAGATCGAAAATAGGTGCAATAAGGCAAATCAACTCATTGGACAAATGGCACCAATACTAAAGAACAAACATGTATCAATAACTACTAAGAAAGCACTTTACAACACAATCTTCCTACCAACTCTGTGCTACCAATGCCAAACCTGGACAATGACAGAAAAAGAGAAAAGAAAAATCACAACAACAGAAATGAGGTTCCTGAGAAGAATACTCAACGTATCAAGAAGAGATAAGATCAGAAATGAAGAAATCAGGACTAAAGTGGGGGTTAAAGCTGCTCTAGATTTTATTAGAAAGCAGCAAGTCAAATGGTTTGGCCATGCAAGTAGGCTACCAGTCAACAGCATGCCACAACAGGCAATGACGTACAGACCAGATGGAAACAGAGGAAGAGGCCGACCACGTAAACGCTGGACGGAGGGAATAACAGAATCCATGGGAATGTCGATATACGAAGCCCATAACCGGGCACTCTCACGAAGTTTATACTTCACCTCGACACCGCAAGGTACAAGAGGAACATGATGAGATGAGATGAGATGAGATAGAAGCAGAAAGGAAACGGGCAAGGCAAGAGGGACTCAGACACGAGGAATACATAAGGAGACAGGAAGCAAAAGGAAAGAAGGTGAAGAAACTCAAGGGGAAACCGATAGAATACCCGGAGATACTCTGTGATTACGATGCCGAATTCTAATACACCATAGATGACGGAGAGGCAGTCCCATGGCTGATCACAGAGGAAACAATCGAAAGACAGCAAGAACTCAAACGCGAAAGGAGGAAAATCGCACTGAAAAGCGTCTACAGGTAATACACAAAAAAGGAGGCAAAAATACTAAATAAAAAGTCCTTAATAAGGACTACAACCAGACGAGCCAGGAGCCTACACTAACAAAGAAAACCACAAGAAGAGATGGGCACAAAGGATAGCCGCCGACCAACACCACAGCTGACGTCACAGACACACACGCTTATGTAACCGGTCCGAGGGAGAACTCACTGGTAAGATCGCACAAGACAAGAAACAAGGCTAAAAACCCACAAAAACCACGGCTCTCAACAATAACCACCGCTGACGAAGCAGGTTGACGAGACCGAATTTGGAATTCTTTTTTCGAAAATTGGAAAAGGAGCTGGAATAGCTATAAATGCACATCATCGTCTAGCTATAAATGTACATCATGAGCATTCTTCCTTCTGCGGTAAAAAAATGTTCTTTAAGACTTTGTGTCTAAAACAATAGTGCACTTAAGAAGAGAAATGTGATCCTCACGTTTTCACAACATGTGCTTGCTTGCTTGCTTGTGTTCGCTGGCTGTGAACTCCAGCGTGACGTCCTGTATGTCGGAGAATACATCCTGTTGTCCAACATCAGTGTGATGTCATACAGGACCTGAGGTTTGCGTGAGTATCCGTTGTCCCATGTTTGGCTTATTGGTGTGCAGACTGGTGGTACCTCGGCATGCAGGCAGACACTCTCCGGCTTCGGAGGAATCATCAATCCTACTGATGTTAGCTAGGACCCCGAAGGAACCTGTTGCCCAGGACGCACGGCGTGGACGTGTCAGCTAGTCTTCGCCAGTATAGATCCCGGCCCTGGTGCCTTGGAAACACCTCTGCGTCCCTTCACCACATGTGATGCTCAAGTTTTCACATAATGTGATTCTAAAGTTTTAACAAAATGTGATTCTCATGTTTTCACACGTTTCTGGAATGTGCCAAGAAATCAGGGAGTGATTGCGATGTTTCTTTTCTTGGATTATTGCACAGATGGGAAAGAATGATGGTGCATGATTTTGTTGGTAGTGCCTACTCAACGCCAGCATTCTACAACTGCTGTTGACAACATGGCAGGTGTTTGTGTACAGTGATTTGCCAACATGTTCTGAACGATAGACTTATACCTACATGATCCGCATTATGTCGATAGATAATGCAGTGAGCTGCTTAATTTCGTGAAAACTACAACGCTTCCGAAAGTGGACAGGATTGCGAACCGCATCCTTAACTCCCCCAAGGAGACAGGCTGGGAAGGAAATTACTTTCATGTATTCGAATCTTCGTTGATGTTTTTGAGAGAAATAAAGATCTATGTGGTTGTGACGAAACGCGTTTATCTGTCTTGGGTCGTCAAGTTCCCGCACTATTTTGGCGCGTCATCGGGGACTTTCCCAGCTAAAAATAGACTGAGGGAAGCCGATGGAGGACTTATTATCTAGAATCATCTCGAAACACCGGAATTCGAGTAACCCGTGATGCTGGGTATCGCTCTAACTTCCCGTGCAGAGAGATCTAGAAACTCTAGGCGGGGAATGACGTGTTCCCGAGAAAGTATCTTTTCTCAAGAAGCACTCGCTTCTTGTGCGCATTGAGTTGGCACGAAGCGGGAAATTGGCTAAACCAGCCATTCACTTACTTTTGTTCGAAGAGAACAGACGCTGGCCTGAATGTGAGCCATTTTTGTGTTGCGTCTCACCTCAACCATGATTCGGCTGACTGTTATGAAAAGGAAGCTGAGAAGCCCTTGAACAGTTCGGAAGCTGACTGGAGAGCTGGTTTCACCATGCAGGTAGATATTTGGTTAAATCATTTAACTTTGTACGTGTGTTCCACACGCCATTGTTCTAACCTCATTACCTATGCGGATGTCCTTGCATACTAATTAGCAAACCGATCGATAACGCAGGTGACAATTAATCGTGGGTTTGTTTACCGTGTGCTCGCGAATCAGCTGTTAGGAACGCCGTAATGTGATGTGGGCGATTTGGGTTCCAAATATATGTACCATATATTGCCAATCGTTGCATCTATTAGGTTGCTGTGTTAGAATAAAACCTAGTTACTTGTGCCGGATGGAAACTTAGATTATGTCAGTCAGTTGCTGAAGCCAGAAGAACGGTTAGAAAACCAGGTAAGTTGGTAGGTGGAGATTCAGACAAAATTGTGCTGAGTTACTAAGTAAAGGAAGAACTGAGTTCTGTGCCACCAGGAATGATGTAACTATTGTGTAGTGACTTAATAGTGAATTCATTGTGTGGAACAGCGGATTTCTGTGGAAAGGTAAGTGGCTTTGGTGCTATATCTATATATATATATATGATGTGACAATGTGTATATATATTAGTTCATGGTATGTGATACTTCTTGGGGTAATTCCGAACGCCGAATAGATCGACGCGTGATAACACTGCGTGCCGTCGCGATGTAAATATGCGTTCTGAAATCTTGTCTAAGCTATCCTGTTTCTTTCCTACTGGCGCTAGTGCGAGTGAATGCTAAGGTGCTGGAAGTATGGAAGGATGCAGGAAGCTGTATGAGACTGGGGAAATATCGAATATGGGGGATGTGAAAGCAAGTTATGAAAGTATGTGTTGGTAGACCAAGCCAACGATGAAGTTCAGTCCAGGCCAAGGCTAAACCACTTGGGAGGACAGAACTGGAACAGTACCCTTGGAACATGGGGGAGAACATGTATTCTCAAGAAGGCTTCTTGACTCTACGGCAGAGTCTGATAAGAAGAGTTTGCTGTGGCGTGGGCAGGTGGTCCCACCAGCAACCAGGCTTGTGTACATATTGGATGTGATCATGTACTATTCCTATATCCCGAGGGATGGTATATTGATCAAGTTTATGTTTCTTAATGTACATTGATGATGTTAGGAATGAGTCTAGGGACTCTTTACCTATTTGTTTAGTTCGATTAAATTAGAACAATAACAGCCTTGTATCATTACTGACGTTAGCGACGACTGGTAGATGATTAGGGATAGGTGAGACCAATGATCAGACTCGTCATTCTGATTTCTTGCTCTGTTTGACGGGGCTGTTCTGTGAGGCCAGCTGACATTTGTGAACCCATGCTTGACTACTCTCCATATAGAGATAATGCTTTGGTTATATGAATAACTAACTAGCATGACTGAGAGTTGAGTAGTTTTGGTAGGATGCATGTGGACTAATGTTTGGGCCAGTATACTCTCACCGGTCGCTCTTCCTTTTCAGGAGTTTGCCTGTTGAGGAACCAGTCAACTATAATTGTTGTTGGCAGAAAACCACTTCGTGTGACAGAGCGAAGGGTTCAGTTCTTTACTTATCACGCCAGACTCCATCACACCAGGTACCCAATGTGATTCACCATGCGTGAAGGTTGCTTCAAGACATACAACTGCCCTGAAGGTGCACGTGTGGGAAGAGATGGTTTGTGATCGTTTAAAATAGAAGATACTCTGTTTTTGCCAGGAACATTTCAGCATGTTGAGTAATCATGCTCGACAGGGAACACCGGTCCGTCTGGTTTGACGGGGGTTCTGCCTAAACGCAGAAGTAACTAATCTTCAGACACTTGAATGGTTCTTTGGACAGCTCGAGTGGCAGGTCTTGAGAAGAACTACACCAGTATGGACGTGTGTCAAGTGTAACCCGGTGGAAGGGACTAGGGATTATAGTCCAACCTGAATTGTTTCCGTAAAATAGATGTCTGATTCTATTCATGTACTGTTTCCGTATCCAGATTATCAACTGTGTTCTAGAAGGACTCAGTAACTTTTCAGTAGCCATATCTGATCCTACAAAGTGTGACAGTAAGAGACCATTGAATTGGTCAATGCCATATCGGTTCTGCAGTGGGACTGTGCTATGAGTGACAGACCATTCGGTTGGTCAGTGACTATTTAGTTCATCGAAGTAACCAATACTTGGAGCCAAGTCCAGGAAGATTGTCTCCAACTCGGTTGTGTTCGAGAACTGTATTACCAGTGACTCCGTGGGAGTGTTATAGATGCAGTTGGTCCAGTGAAGTGTGGTCCAGCAGTGACTCTATTGTTGTGGTTCCACGTTCGGGAGACGGAGTGGTCTCCAAGGTTCTAGTCATCTCACTGGAAGGAAGCCGGGTGAGTGGCGGACCGAATGGACGGGACATCTGCATCCACTCTACTTCTCACCTCGATGAAGACACCTACATCTCTAATTCTGTCTCTACTCTATCTTCTATTTGTGTAAATAGATTCTTCTATCAGGATGTTCATTTCAGTTCTATATTCTCAAGGGTAGAATAAACTTTATGTAAGTTGACTTGCTCTTTGTATAATGATTGAGTGTGGTCTCGGACGATGCCTAAGTGTTCATTGTTCAACAGGTGTAGGTAGTTAGTAGGGGTCTAGAATCTGGAGGGGTGTGTAGACGTAACTAAATAACCTGAGATCAACCACAGAGAAAAAAAGTGTATCTGCTCGTCCAACCCCTGGGGCTAGAATACACGGGAGTGCTAGAGACACCTCGGGTGTGGTTCACTCTCACTACCCAAGGTGAACCCGAAACACTCCGTTACAGAGTGGGGGCTCGTCCGGGATTATTCCAAGATCTTTGTGTGTTGTAGACCTCTCACATAGGGATAGGGACTTTGTCTTTATCCTCTACTTCAGTCTACATAAGATTCTACTACTTCTACCTATTTCCTAACTGTCTGACGGACATTTGTGTTGTGGTGAATAGTTAGTACTATTGATTATTGATTCATTGTATTGCTTCACCCACACATACTTGAGTACCCACCTATCCTAGTCAACATGTCTACCCAAGAGATAGACTTGGACAAAGTTCAGGAAACTGGACGTAAGTCTGGTCTTGAAGGAGATGCTTTGAAATCCTATGTCCAAGAGGTGGAAAGAAATTTTCGCCAAGAGGAAAGAGAGAGGAGGAGAGCAGAAAGAGAACTGGAAGCCAGTAAAGTGGCTCTTGAGGAAAAGAGGATAGCGGCTGATACTGAAATGAAACGGCTTGAGTTGGAAGCCGAGAAAGAAAAACGTGACCATGAGTATCGAATGAAGCTACTTGAGGCACAAGTGCCTGCTACAGGTGTAACTGATGGAGCTATGGGAGGAGGTGTACCTCCTGGCTCAGAGTCAACCAGTAGACGTGACTACCAGGCTATGAAATGTCCTTTACAGCCGTTCGAACCCGAGAAGGAACGGATAGACCAATACTTAGAGAAGTATGAAGCCATGTCTATTGCAATGGGTCTAGACAAACAGAAATGGTGTTTGAAACTCTCCCAGGGACTCCGTGCCGAAGGTTATGAGGTGTATGCACGCTTACCACCGGGTTTACAGAATGATTACCCGGCATTGAAAGCGGCTCTCTTGAAGAGATTCGAGATCACCGCGCACTCATACCGAAGGAAGTTTCGAACGGCGAAGCGAGAACCTGGTGAACTGTTTTCAGCATACAGTGTGAGATTGAACTCATACCTTCTTAAATGGATGGCCTTGGCCGGATTTGGGGAGGAGTATGAAAGTTTGCGTGAGTTGATGGTTGTAGATCAGATGCGAATGCAAATGTCTAAACCCTTGCGAAACTTCTTAGGTGAGAATGGGGCTGAGAGATTGGATATAGTCACCAAGTTAGCCGAAAGATACGTTGAAGTCTATGGCGAGACTGGGGACACCAGTCCAACAGATCCGAGATCGAAAGATCCGGATCAAGGTAAGTCAAAGAAGAAGTCAAAGAAGACCCAAGGTTCTGATGAACCCAAGAAACAGGTAGGCTCTTTAGAGAAGATCTCTAACGTCAACCAAGGTAAGAATAGCCCACCTAGTTCTCCAAAGAGGAAGTGGAGTGAACGATGGTGCAAATTCTGCAAGTTCAGCACTCACAATACGAGTGAGTGTAAGAGTAAGCCCAAGGACTTTCACTTTGCTTGTCTTGCAGAGGTTAGGGATAGATCTTGCAGGAAAGTGAAGTCGGTTGATGGGAATGGAGAAACTAGACGACCTCCAGTGGTTGAGAAAGTAGAAGTGAATGGGCAACAGGTGTCGTGCCTCTACGACACAGGATTGCAATTTTCAGCTGTAATTGCATCCCACCTGACAGGCCCAGAGCAACTCACCGGGGAGATGACGGAGATACAGCCAGCCAGTAGGAGTGCTGTGGCGTTACGTTGCCCGATTGCCAATGTGGAGATTCGGAGCAAGTACGTTACTGGACGCATTCAGGCGGCAGTTGTACCGGATCCTCTCTATCCCCTAATTCTAGGCCGGAAGTACGTGTTTCTGGGCGAACCAGAACACCCTAGCATCCATAAGTCTAGGCAGGTCAGAGATACAGAGGAAGAGGGTCTCGAAAAGGTAAGTCTCCGAAATACTCACCCGGATAGAATGAGTAATGCTCGGAGCAAGGATGCGACGGAGTGTCCTTGTTCGGAAAGGTTGCCCAAGAATGAAAACCCGTTAACTCAGGGTAAGTTCAACTCTGATAACCAGTCACCGTTAATTCAGACTGGGACAGAGAAAAGGCAGAGGGAACGTAAGTTGGTTCCTGAGAGCTTCAGAGCTAATCTGCTGCGAACGGTACATGTCAGGTCCCCAACCGGACATCTGACTGTAGGGACAACCAGTAAATGTCTATCCCGGTACTATTGGTGGCCGGGAATGACAGGCGACGTGCGCAGGTATATTAGGTCTTGTCCGGAGTGCCGTAAATGCACACCTGAGAAACGGACGAAGACGAAGATATCCTTAGAGGTTGGAGACCGAGTTCTAGTACGCCTCCCAATCGAGGGGAACGAATTCGAAATCGGGTGGCAGGGCCCATTCCTAGTGGATAAAGTGGGGCTCCACAAGCACTATGGTGTGGTGATCCTGGGAAAGTCTACTACTTTCCATTCCAGTCTCCTCATGCGCTATGAGGGGAAGCCCGATGATAAGTCCACCAGCCCGAGGGCGCAGAGATTCGCTGAAATAACGGTTCGGGGTTCAGGTCAGGTAGCGGAAAGCCTGTCACACCATAGGAAGTCCTATATGTATGTGCAGGTACCTTCTTCGGTTCAGCCCGGTGCTCGGGGGAACATGACCGGCCAAAGGAACACCCGCAGTGCTAGCTACACTGAGAACCGTGGTCGAAAGAGGTGGGTTGTGTCGGAACGGACACAGACCCTTGGTCCCTCAATCCGACCGACTGCAGTCCAGCTGGGTCCTCGAAAGGGGAAGCTGGAGTTGCAGAAGTCCAGTAAACTCTGGCAGGAACGATCGTTAAATCAGGTCGAGACGGGAGCTCTGGTCCGCAAGATACTGCGAGATGCCCGATCGCAGTAGCGGAGTAGGCGTTGATCACCCGTGATACTGAATAGCTTGTCACCCCACCGAATGTGGTAAAAGTATTCTATACAATATTGACGGGTTAGACTTCCTCACCCGCCATCCGGTCTCTTAGAAGGAAGAACGAACGACATAGACAGCTTCTGCGTAGAAGTGGAACGACGGGGTCGATCCTCTTAAAGTGGGGGCCTATGTGACGAAACGCGTTTATCTGTCTTGGGTCGTCAAGTTCCCGCACTATTTTGGCGCGTCATCGGGGACTTTCCCAGCTAAAAATAGACTGAGGGAAGCCGATGGAGGACTTATTATCTAGAATCATCTCGAAACACCGGAATTCGAGTAACCCGTGATGCTGGGTATCGCTCTAACTTCCCGTGCAGAGAGATCTAGAAACTCTAGGCGGGGAATGACGTGTTCCCGAGAAAGTATCTTTTCTCAAGAAGCACTCGCTTCTTGTGCGCATTGAGTTGGCACGAAGCGGGAAATTGGCTAAACCAGCCATTCACTTACTTTTGTTCGAAGAGAACAGACGCTGGCCTGAATGTGAGCCATTTTTGTGTTGCGTCTCACCTCAACCATGATTCGGCTGACTGTTATGAAAAGGAAGCTGAGAAGCCCTTGAACAGTTCGGAAGCTGACTGGAGAGCTGGTTTCACCATGCAGGTAGATATTTGGTTAAATCATTTAACTTTGTACGTGTGTTCCACACGCCATTGTTCTAACCTCATTACCTATGCGGATGTCCTTGCATACTAATTAGCAAACCGATCGATAACGCAGGTGACAATTAATCGTGGGTTTGTTTACCGTGTGCTCGCGAATCAGCTGTTAGGAACGCCGTAATGTGATGTGGGCGATTTGGGTTCCAAATATATGTACCATATATTGCCAATCGTTGCATCTATTAGGTTGCTGTGTTAGAATAAAACCTAGTTACTTGTGCCGGATGGAAACTTAGATTATGTCAGTCAGTTGCTGAAGCCAGAAGAACGGTTAGAAAACCAGGTAAGTTGGTAGGTGGAGATTCAGACAAAATTGTGCTGAGTTACTAAGTAAAGGAAGAACTGAGTTCTGTGCCACCAGGAATGATGTAACTATTGTGTAGTGACTTAATAGTGAATTCATTGTGTGGAACAGCGGATTTCTGTGGAAAGGTAAGTGGCTTTGGTGCTATATCTATATATATATATATGATGTGACAATGTGTATATATATTAGTTCATGGCATGTGATACTTCTTGGGGTAATTCCGAACGCCGAATAGATCGACGCGTGATAACACTGCGTGCCGTCGCGATGTAAATATGCGTTCTGAAATCTTGTCTAAGCTATCCTGTTTCTTTCCTACTGGCGCTAGTGCGAGTGAATGCTAAGGTGCTGGAAGTATGGAAGGATGCAGGAAGCTGTATGAGACTGGGGAAATATCGAATATGGGGGATGTGAAAGCAAGTTATGAAAGTATGTGTTGGTAGACCAAGCCAACGATGAAGTTCAGTCCAGGCCAAGGCTAAACCACTTGGGAGGACAGAACTGGAACAGTACCCTTGGAACATGGGGGAGAACATGTATTCTCAAGAAGGCTTCTTGACTCTACGGCAGAGTCTGATAAGAAGAGTTTGCTGTGGCGTGGGCAGGTGGTCCCACCAGCAACCAGGCTTGTGTACATATTGGATGTGATCATGTACTATTCCTATATCCCGAGGGATGGTATATTGATCAAGTTTATGTTTCTTAATGTACATTGATGATGTTAGGAATGAGTCTAGGGACTCTTTACCTATTTGTTTAGTTCGATTAAATTAGAACAATAACAGCCTTGTATCATTACTGACGTTAGCGACGACTGGTAGATGATTAGGGATAGGTGAGACCAATGATCAGACTCGTCATTCTGATTTCTTGCTCTGTTTGACGGGGCTGTTCTGTGAGGCCAGCTGACATTTGTGAACCCATGCTTGACTACTCTCCATATAGAGATAATGCTTTGGTTATATGAATAACTAACTAGCATGACTGAGAGTTGAGTAGTTTTGGTAGGATGCATGTGGACTAATGTTTGGGCCAGTATACTCTCACCGGTCGCTCTTCCTTTTCAGGAGTTTGCCTGTTGAGGAACCAGTCAACTATAATTGTTGTTGGCAGAAAACCACTTCGTGTGACAGAGCGAAGGGTTCAGTTCTTTACTTATCACGCCAGACTCCATCACACCAGGTACCCAATGTGATTCACCATGCGTGAAGGTTGCTTCAAGACATACAACTGCCCTGAAGGTGCACGTGTGGGAAGAGATGGTTTGTGATCGTTTAAAATAGAAGATACTCTGTTTTTGCCAGGAACATTTCAGCATGTTGAGTAATCATGCTCGACAGGGAACACCGGTCCGTCTGGTTTGACGGGGGTTCTGCCTAAACGCAGAAGTAACTAATCTTCAGACACTTGAATGGTTCTTTGGACAGCTCGAGTGGCAGGTCTTGAGAAGAACTACACCAGTATGGACGTGTGTCAAGTGTAACCCGGTGGAAGGGACTAGGGATTATAGTCCAACCTGAATTGTTTCCGTAAAATAGATGTCTGATTCTATTCATGTACTGTTTCCGTATCCAGATTATCAACTGTGTTCTAGAAGGACTCAGTAACTTTTCAGTAGCCATATCTGATCCTACAAAGTGTGACAGTAAGAGACCATTGAATTGGTCAATGCCATATCGGTTCTGCAGTGGGACTGTGCTATGAGTGACAGACCATTCGGTTGGTCAGTGACTATTTAGTTCATCGAAGTAACCAATACTTGGAGCCAAGTCCAGGAAGATTGTCTCCAACTCGGTTGTGTTCGAGAACTGTATTACCAGTGACTCCGTGGGAGTGTTATAGATGCAGTTGGTCCAGTGAAGTGTGGTCCAGCAGTGACTCTATTGTTGTGGTTCCACGTTCGGGAGACGGAGTGGTCTCCAAGGTTCTAGTCATCTCACTGGAAGGAAGCCGGGTGAGTGGCGGACCGAATGGACGGGACATCTGCATCCACTCTACTTCTCACCTCGATGAAGACACCTACATCTCTAATTCTGTCTCTACTCTATCTTCTATTTGTGTAAATAGATTCTTCTATCAGGATGTTCATTTCAGTTCTATATTCTCAAGGGTAGAATAAACTTTATGTAAGTTGACTTGCTCTTTGTATAATGATTGAGTGTGGTCTCGGACGATGCCTAAGTGTTCATTGTTCAACAGGTGTAGGTAGTTAGTAGGGGTCTAGAATCTGGAGGGGTGTGTAGACGTAACTAAATAACCTGAGATCAACCACAGAGAAAAAAAGTGTATCTGCTCGTCCAACCCCTGGGGCTAGAATACACGGGAGTGCTAGAGACACCTCGGGTGTGGTTCACTCTCACTACCCAAGGTGAACCCGAAACACTCCGTTACAGAGTGGGGGCTCGTCCGGGATTATTCCAAGATCTTTGTGTGTTGTAGACCTCTCACATAGGGATAGGGACTTTGTCTTTATCCTCTACTTCAGTCTACATAAGATTCTACTACTTCTACCTATTTCCTAACTGTCTGACGGACATTTGTGTTGTGGTGAATAGTTAGTACTATTGATTATTGATTCATTGTATTGCTTCACCCACACATACTTGAGTACCCACCTATCCTAGTCAACATGTCTACCCAAGAGATAGACTTGGACAAAGTTCAGGAAACTGGACGTAAGTCTGGTCTTGAAGGAGATGCTTTGAAATCCTATGTCCAAGAGGTGGAAAGAAATTTTCGCCAAGAGGAAAGAGAGAGGAGGAGAGCAGAAAGAGAACTGGAAGCCAGTAAAGTGGCTCTTGAGGAAAAGAGGATAGCGGCTGATACTGAAATGAAACGGCTTGAGTTGGAAGCCGAGAAAGAAAAACGTGACCATGAGTATCGAATGAAGCTACTTGAGGCACAAGTGCCTGCTACAGGTGTAACTGATGGAGCTATGGGAGGAGGTGTACCTCCTGGCTCAGAGTCAACCAGTAGACGTGACTACCAGGCTATGAAATGTCCTTTACAGCCGTTCGAACCCGAGAAGGAACGGATAGACCAATACTTAGAGAAGTATGAAGCCATGTCTATTGCAATGGGTCTAGACAAACAGAAATGGTGTTTGAAACTCTCCCAGGGACTCCGTGCCGAAGGTTATGAGGTGTATGCACGCTTACCACCGGGTTTACAGAATGATTACCCGGCATTGAAAGCGGCTCTCTTGAAGAGATTCGAGATCACCGCGCACTCATACCGAAGGAAGTTTCGAACGGCGAAGCGAGAACCTGGTGAACTGTTTTCAGCATACAGTGTGAGATTGAACTCATACCTTCTTAAATGGATGGCCTTGGCCGGATTTGGGGAGGAGTATGAAAGTTTGCGTGAGTTGATGGTTGTAGATCAGATGCGAATGCAAATGTCTAAACCCTTGCGAAACTTCTTAGGTGAGAATGGGGCTGAGAGATTGGATATAGTCACCAAGTTAGCCGAAAGATACGTTGAAGTCTATGGCGAGACTGGGGACACCAGTCCAACAGATCCGAGATCGAAAGATCCGGATCAAGGTAAGTCAAAGAAGAAGTCAAAGAAGACCCAAGGTTCTGATGAACCCAAGAAACAGGTAGGCTCTTTAGAGAAGATCTCTAACGTCAACCAAGGTAAGAATAGCCCACCTAGTTCTCCAAAGAGGAAGTGGAGTGAACGATGGTGCAAATTCTGCAAGTTCAGCACTCACAATACGAGTGAGTGTAAGAGTAAGCCCAAGGACTTTCACTTTGCTTGTCTTGCAGAGGTTAGGGATAGATCTTGCAGGAAAGTGAAGTCGGTTGATGGGAATGGAGAAACTAGACGACCTCCAGTGGTTGAGAAAGTAGAAGTGAATGGGCAACAGGTGTCGTGCCTCTACGACACAGGATTGCAATTTTCAGCTGTAATTGCATCCCACCTGACAGGCCCAGAGCAACTCACCGGGGAGATGACGGAGATACAGCCAGCCAGTAGGAGTGCTGTGGCGTTACGTTGCCCGATTGCCAATGTGGAGATTCGGAGCAAGTACGTTACTGGACGCATTCAGGCGGCAGTTGTACCGGATCCTCTCTATCCCCTAATTCTAGGCCGGAAGTACGTGTTTCTGGGCGAACCAGAACACCCTAGCATCCATAAGTCTAGGCAGGTCAGAGATACAGAGGAAGAGGGTCTCGAAAAGGTAAGTCTCCGAAATACTCACCCGGATAGAATGAGTAATGCTCGGAGCAAGGATGCGACGGAGTGTCCTTGTTCGGAAAGGTTGCCCAAGAATGAAAACCCGTTAACTCAGGGTAAGTTCAACTCTGATAACCAGTCACCGTTAATTCAGACTGGGACAGAGAAAAGGCAGAGGGAACGTAAGTTGGTTCCTGAGAGCTTCAGAGCTAATCTGCTGCGAACGGTACATGTCAGGTCCCCAACCGGACATCTGACTGTAGGGACAACCAGTAAATGTCTATCCCGGTACTATTGGTGGCCGGGAATGACAGGCGACGTGCGCAGGTATATTAGGTCTTGTCCGGAGTGCCGTAAATGCACACCTGAGAAACGGACGAAGACGAAGATATCCTTAGAGGTTGGAGACCGAGTTCTAGTACGCCTCCCAATCGAGGGGAACGAATTCGAAATCGGGTGGCAGGGCCCATTCCTAGTGGATAAAGTGGGGCTCCACAAGCACTATGGTGTGGTGATCCTGGGAAAGTCTACTACTTTCCATTCCAGTCTCCTCATGCGCTATGAGGGGAAGCCCGATGATAAGTCCACCAGCCCGAGGGCGCAGAGATTCGCTGAAATAACGGTTCGGGGTTCAGGTCAGGTAGCGGAAAGCCTGTCACACCATAGGAAGTCCTATATGTATGTGCAGGTACCTTCTTCGGTTCAGCCCGGTGCTCGGGGGAACATGACCGGCCAAAGGAACACCCGCAGTGCTAGCTACACTGAGAACCGTGGTCGAAAGAGGTGGGTTGTGTCGGAACGGACACAGACCCTTGGTCCCTCAATCCGACCGACTGCAGTCCAGCTGGGTCCTCGAAAGGGGAAGCTGGAGTTGCAGAAGTCCAGTAAACTCTGGCAGGAACGATCGTTAAATCAGGTCGAGACGGGAGCTCTGGTCCGCAAGATACTGCGAGATGCCCGATCGCAGTAGCGGAGTAGGCGTTGATCACCCGTGATACTGAATAGCTTGTCACCCCACCGAATGTGGTAAAAGTATTCTATACAATATTGACGGGTTAGACTTCCTCACCCGCCATCCGGTCTCTTAGAAGGAAGAACGAACGACATAGACAGCTTCTGCGTAGAAGTGGAACGACGGGGTCGATCCTCTTAAAGTGGGGGCCTATGTGACGAAACGCGTTTATCTGTCTTGGGTCGTCAAGTTCCCGCACTATTTTGGCGCGTCATCGGGGACTTTCCCAGCTAAAAATAGACTGAGGGAAGCCGATGGAGGACTTATTATCTAGAATCATCTCGAAACACCGGAATTCGAGTAACCCGTGATGCTGGGTATCGCTCTAACTTCCCGTGCAGAGAGATCTAGAAACTCTAGGCGGGGAATGACGTGTTCCCGAGAAAGTATCTTTTCTCAAGAAGCACTCGCTTCTTGTGCGCATTGAGTTGGCACGAAGCGGGAAATTGGCTAAACCAGCCATTCACTTACTTTTGTTCGAAGAGAACAGACGCTGGCCTGAATGTGAGCCATTTTTGTGTTGCGTCTCACCTCAACCATGATTCGGCTGACTGTTATGAAAAGGAAGCTGAGAAGCCCTTGAACAGTTCGGAAGCTGACTGGAGAGCTGGTTTCACCATGCAGGTAGATATTTGGTTAAATCATTTAACTTTGTACGTGTGTTCCACACGCCATTGTTCTAACCTCATTACCTATGCGGATGTCCTTGCATACTAATTAGCAAACCGATCGATAACGCAGGTGACAATTAATCGTGGGTTTGTTTACCGTGTGCTCGCGAATCAGCTGTTAGGAACGCCGTAATGTGATGTGGGCGATTTGGGTTCCAAATATATGTACCATATATTGCCAATCGTTGCATCTATTAGGTTGCTGTGTTAGAATAAAACCTAGTTACTTGTGCCGGATGGAAACTTAGATTATGTCAGTCAGTTGCTGAAGCCAGAAGAACGGTTAGAAAACCAGGTAAGTTGGTAGGTGGAGATTCAGACAAAATTGTGCTGAGTTACTAAGTAAAGGAAGAACTGAGTTCTGTGCCACCAGGAATGATGTAACTATTGTGTAGTGACTTAATAGTGAATTCATTGTGTGGAACAGCGGATTTCTGTGGAAAGGTAAGTGGCTTTGGTGCTATATCTATATATATATATATGATGTGACAATGTGTATATATATTAGTTCATGGCATGTGATACTTCTTGGGGTAATTCCGAACGCCGAATAGATCGACGCGTGATAACACTGCGTGCCGTCGCGATGTAAATATGCGTTCTGAAATCTTGTCTAAGCTATCCTGTTTCTTTCCTACTGGCGCTAGTGCGAGTGAATGCTAAGGTGCTGGAAGTATGGAAGGATGCAGGAAGCTGTATGAGACTGGGGAAATATCGAATATGGGGGATGTGAAAGCAAGTTATGAAAGTATGTGTTGGTAGACCAAGCCAACGATGAAGTTCAGTCCAGGCCAAGGCTAAACCACTTGGGAGGACAGAACTGGAACAGTACCCTTGGAACATGGGGGAGAACATGTATTCTCAAGAAGGCTTCTTGACTCTACGGCAGAGTCTGATAAGAAGAGTTTGCTGTGGCGTGGGCAGGTGGTCCCACCAGCAACCAGGCTTGTGTACATATTGGATGTGATCATGTACTATTCCTATATCCCGAGGGATGGTATATTGATCAAGTTTATGTTTCTTAATGTACATTGATGATGTTAGGAATGAGTCTAGGGACTCTTTACCTATTTGTTTAGTTCGATTAAATTAGAACAATAACAGCCTTGTATCATTACTGACGTTAGCGACGACTGGTAGATGATTAGGGATAGGTGAGACCAATGATCAGACTCGTCATTCTGATTTCTTGCTCTGTTTGACGGGGCTGTTCTGTGAGGCCAGCTGACATTTGTGAACCCATGCTTGACTACTCTCCATATAGAGATAATGCTTTGGTTATATGAATAACTAACTAGCATGACTGAGAGTTGAGTAGTTTTGGTAGGATGCATGTGGACTAATGTTTGGGCCAGTATACTCTCACCGGTCGCTCTTCCTTTTCAGGAGTTTGCCTGTTGAGGAACCAGTCAACTATAATTGTTGTTGGCAGAAAACCACTTCGTGTGACAGAGCGAAGGGTTCAGTTCTTTACTTATCACGCCAGACTCCATCACACCAGGTACCCAATGTGATTCACCATGCGTGAAGGTTGCTTCAAGACATACAACTGCCCTGAAGGTGCACGTGTGGGAAGAGATGGTTTGTGATCGTTTAAAATAGAAGATACTCTGTTTTTGCCAGGAACATTTCAGCATGTTGAGTAATCATGCTCGACAGGGAACACCGGTCCGTCTGGTTTGACGGGGGTTCTGCCTAAACGCAGAAGTAACTAATCTTCAGACACTTGAATGGTTCTTTGGACAGCTCGAGTGGCAGGTCTTGAGAAGAACTACACCAGTATGGACGTGTGTCAAGTGTAACCCGGTGGAAGGGACTAGGGATTATAGTCCAACCTGAATTGTTTCCGTAAAATAGATGTCTGATTCTATTCATGTACTGTTTCCGTATCCAGATTATCAACTGTGTTCTAGAAGGACTCAGTAACTTTTCAGTAGCCATATCTGATCCTACAAAGTGTGACAGTAAGAGACCATTGAATTGGTCAATGCCATATCGGTTCTGCAGTGGGACTGTGCTATGAGTGACAGACCATTCGGTTGGTCAGTGACTATTTAGTTCATCGAAGTAACCAATACTTGGAGCCAAGTCCAGGAAGATTGTCTCCAACTCGGTTGTGTTCGAGAACTGTATTACCAGTGACTCCGTGGGAGTGTTATAGATGCAGTTGGTCCAGTGAAGTGTGGTCCAGCAGTGACTCTATTGTTGTGGTTCCACGTTCGGGAGACGGAGTGGTCTCCAAGGTTCTAGTCATCTCACTGGAAGGAAGCCGGGTGAGTGGCGGACCGAATGGACGGGACATCTGCATCCACTCTACTTCTCACCTCGATGAAGACACCTACATCTCTAATTCTGTCTCTACTCTATCTTCTATTTGTGTAAATAGATTCTTCTATCAGGATGTTCATTTCAGTTCTATATTCTCAAGGGTAGAATAAACTTTATGTAAGTTGACTTGCTCTTTGTATAATGATTGAGTGTGGTCTCGGACGATGCCTAAGTGTTCATTGTTCAACAGGTGTAGGTAGTTAGTAGGGGTCTAGAATCTGGAGGGGTGTGTAGACGTAACTAAATAACCTGAGATCAACCACAGAGAAAAAAAGTGTATCTGCTCGTCCAACCCCTGGGGCTAGAATACACGGGAGTGCTAGAGACACCTCGGGTGTGGTTCACTCTCACTACCCAAGGTGAACCCGAAACACTCCGTTACAGTGGTAATTCTGTTATTATTTCCGTGTTCATCATTTCATGCAATGATCTATAAGATTTCTCATTTGTGAATGTGTCACATGTAAATGTTGATTTATTGTTATTACCCTGATTGCTGGAAGGATCCCCCCCCCCCCCCCCCCCGTAGACTAGGCAATGGGTTAATGATGTGGAGATGAGAAAATCACTTGGTACACGAAGGGAGTGTTGACCGGCCTTGCGGTTACAGGCATGGGATGATACGTTCTCATCACGATGTCCTAGTATGAATCATAAATAAAAGGGATCAATCACTAATAGGTTTCAATCCCTATGCAGATATCAGTCACACTCCATCATATGATTGAGCAATTTCCATTACCAGAGAAGAGGCATGCATGCATGCATCCATCCATCTATCTATCCATCCACCCCCCCCCCCCGACCACACACACACACACACACACACACACACACATTCTGAAAGATTAAAGTCCCCGAGGTTTTATCTCCAGTAACAATTCTTGATAGGAACCCATCACATTCTGCTTCAAAGCACTGCAAACGATCTTGGCAGGCATCGTTGTTTCAGTTATGGAGTAAGTTGCCGTGGCATCCACTTTGCATACACTTTGCGATACTTTCGCACATCATGGGTGATGTTGTGTGCTGAACCTTTAATTATATTATTATGTGCGTCAATTTCACTCCGGCCAATCGGCGGTTTTCCTGTACGTGGCTTCAATGGCTGCAGTCGACACTGGGTCATTACTTCATTTGCCTGACCCGGTCGTGAACAGTTTGTCACAGTCACGCCGTTTTTAAACTTCCTACTCCGCTCATATACTTGCTGGACTGATAGGCATGCATCACCATACTCGATCTTCATTCACCGAAGATCTTCTATAGGTTTGACCCCTTTACTGATCAAACAAACGGATAACGGAACGCTGGTCTTACATGGTGCATGTTAAAAGTGGGACGGCCATCTTTAAACTTTCATTATGACATCACTGTGTTCGTCTGCAGCGTAATGTCATGTGGTAATACTCTTGACATCCTTAACAACAATATTCACGGGAATACAAGACAATGACATGATTATTGTAATTTACATCGCGCTTTTAAGAGTTTCATTTTAGGACCCTCGTATAACAGAGTGACTGTCTGCATTTCCGTCAATCGGCCTCTCTCTCTGTCAATTATTTTCTCAGTGTGACGAAGGCTTACGAACGCAAATCCAATACGCTTTCGAGACACGGTTGCTGGCTGACCGCTTAGCGTTGGTTTTCATACAGTGGTATGAGTGCCGGTAGTTCACAAAGCAATGGCAATTGAAACTAGTGAACTACTTAACATAAATTACAGATTACTGAACACGAACTTGCTAATAAATTACATACAGCCAACAATACTGGAGTTGTCTGTTCTGTAAAGGATATGCTACTTACTTATCATACAATACACCAAACGGTAATAACTATGGAGTAATGCCAGACCACAGAACACGGTCAGAAACGAAACTATCAAAGATGGCACATTTTTCCCACCTATACAGCCCGTTGGGTCCTGTTTCCGCCGCTGGATTCGTTGGCCACCAGTGTTTTGGAGATGTTGTCAATTTTTGCAGAAGCGTAAATATAATGTGTGCACAGCGTGAAGTTGATGTTCTTGATCTCAAACTTGGCGATGTTGGTTCTCTCCCGTGCTGTGCTTGGAAAGTAGCACATGATCACAGGAGCCGCGAGACAGACTGTGGACAACAGCACATAGAGATTATGTTCCAACATTGACCTGGATTGTATGTAGACACAGGAACAGAGAAATGGCATAGTCATCAACTGCTTAGTTAAATGATATTGCCATATTCATGATTCTACACAGCATCATATTATCTAGCAGAACGAATCAATCCAAATGTGCATATGTGTTGTGCAATGCTCACCAGATGTAAGTTATCTTCTCAATGTCTCCTTTCATGTCTCTCTATTACTTTTCCTGTTGTATATCTCTCTGTTTCAATTCACTTTTGCTGTACACACCTCCTTCTAAACGCACCTGCTTCTACACACACGTCCATCCACACACACACATATTTCTACACACCTCCCTATACACATAATCCTTTACACATATTAACCTCAACACCCCTTCGTCTTCAGCCACCTTTGTCTACACACACCTTCCTCAGCACACACCTCCTCTACACACCACACTCTACACACCTCACTCTACACACCTCACTGTACACACAGTGTCTACA
>OY992879.1:11308729-11380961 GCA_963921405.1 Cepaea hortensis | reverse complement strand
GATGATGAGAGGTGAAGAGAGAGAGAGAGAGAGAGAGAGAGAGAGAGAGAGAGAGAGAGAGACGAAGACACAGAGAAATGAAGTGAAAAAGATGAAGAGAGAGAGAGAGAGAGAGAGAGAGAGATGAAAGGAGAGGTGAAAAGAGTGATGAAGAAGGAGATGAAGAGAGTGAGAGAGATGAAGAGGCAGATGAGCAGAGAGATGAAGGGAGACAGAGAGAAATGAAGAGAGAGATATGAAGAGGGGGAGATTAAGAGAGAGAGAGAGAGAGAGAGAGATGAAGAGATAAATGAAGAGAGAGATGAAGGGAGAAAAGGCAAAAAGAGAGATGAAGAGAGAGACGCAGATAAAGTATGTATGTATGTATGAATAAATGATTTAGTGTGTGAGTAGGTATGTGTGCATTTGAGGGAGTATGTGTATGTAGTTATTGAGTGAATGTATAATATGACAGTTAGAACTATGTAGGTAAGGGAAGTCGGCAAATTGGATCCGGGAAGAGGATTGGCTCTGAGGGCTGAGTCAGTCGGGCCGGAGTACGAAGTGGGACTGGGTTGGGCCCGGGCAGGGCGAGGCCACCGCCGCTAGTCGGCGGGCCGCCGAGCTCGGAACGTGGCTGCAATCTTCCCGTCGACCGCCCTAGCTATGATGCGGCAGCGTCTCCCCGACGCCGACGGCGTCGGCTGACATTCAAGGGCCAACTCAGAACTGGTACGGACCAGGGGAATCCGACTGTCTAATTAAAACAAAGCACCCGATATGAGAAACGGCTACCACATCCAAGGAAGGCAGCAGGCGCGCAACTTACCCACTCCCGGCACGGGGAGGTAGTGACGAAAAATAACAATACGGGACTCTATCGAGGCCCCGTAATTGGAAATAGTACACTTTAAACCCTTTAACGAGGATCTATTGGAGGGCAAGTCTGATGCCAGCAGCCGCGGTAATTCCAGCTCCAATAGCGTATATTAAAGTTGTTGCAGTTACTGATGACAGGTCGTTGCTACGGTAATCCTGCTCAGTACGAGAGGAACCGCAGGTTCAGACATTTGGTTCACGTGCTTGTGTATTACTCTAGGCTACCTTTTGTTTGCAAAGAGTCACTGCACGAGACTCTAGGCTACCATTTGTTTTGTAAAGAGTCACTGCATTACATAGTTTCCGACTTGGATCAAGTTGACGAGACATGTTTTCTTATAACTTGACTAAAGACGGTTGATCGGCGGCTTGACAATCCACTATCATAAAACTCCCAACTGTTACAGAATTAGATTTCTGGCTCCAAATGTTTGACGCCCCGCACAAACATAGAGAGCCACGACCCCTGCCCTATGCGCCAACTTAGGCACGAGAGGAAAGACAAGACAAGACAAGACCCGATGTTGACGCAATGATATTTCTGTCCAGTGCTCTGAATGTCAAAGTGAAGAAATCAACCAAGCGCGGGTAAATGTCAAGGAGCTGAATGAGAGGACAGAAGTAATAGAAGGATAGAAGTTAGGGATAAGACTAAGACAGGATAGAGATAACAACATTTAACAGGGAAAAGAGAATAAAGGGACAGAAGTAGAAGATAGAACTCTTAAGCAGTTCTCCGACAGGACACGCACGTGTCATAAGTAGGACATTGTAGGACATGACAGGGATTTACTCCCAGGTTAGAGTAGAAGACGCTGTTCACGGGAAGTACCCGTAAACAGCACTAACTCGAGCACAGTAACTAGTGACAGGCTACTGAGCTGCGTGCTAGGTAACACAGCACGCAACCTTGCTGACGCACGAGGATTCACAGGTCCGCAGCTGGACAACGCTGCAAAGTTAGCCAGACGAGACTGGACAGTTGAGGAGACAAGTCGATGTATTCACCCTGACCACTGTGTGGTTTGCAGGGCACAGTAGTGTAGTGACTTAAGCTAGAATTAGGACAGATAGAGATTGTGCTTAGTATTGTTATGATTATATTGATTGTGATGATGTGCATATATGAATGTTCATGTGAACTCGTGGAGCCGAATGTAGTTTGTACGCAATAAAGCGACTTTACCCTTTGTACACCTACGAGTTGATATTCGTTCGGTACAAATGAAGAATCCCTGTATGCCTGTATAAACTAGGTTGCTGACAGTAAACGGCGGGAGTAACTATGACTCGTCATCTAATTAGTGACGCGGATGAATGGATTAACGAGATTCCCACTGTCCTTATCTAGTGTCTAGCGAAACCACAGCCATGGGAACGGGCTTGGTAGAATCAGCGGGGAAAGAAGACCCTGTTGAGCTTGACTCTAGTCCGACTTTGTGAAGAAACATGGAGGGTATAGCATAGGTGGGAGCGCAAGCGCAATTGACATACCACTACTTTTATCGTTTCTTTATTTATTCAGCGGGGAGATTTGTTCGCAATAGCAATCATCTCCGGCTGGCTTATTCTCGCTGGTCGCGGGATCCGCAGAATCAGGCGGGGAGTCTGACGCTAGTACACGCTTACATGAGTCCGGACACTTACGATTGAGAGGTGTACACGCTCATATTGGTCCAGACACTTGCTCTAAGGCCCTCAGATGCGGGATAAGGCTGAACGCCTCTAAGTCAAGTTGCACGGATGTGAGAATCTGGCCACCACTCAGCTTCTGCTCTCGGAGTGAGACTCACCTGCTGCTGCTCTTGGAGGTATGATGCTGGGCCGCCAGCATCTGCAGCCTACTTGTTTCAGACGTACTGGTATGGAGTAAACAAGGCATGCTTCGGAAGAGTGGCAGGCAATCAAAAATAGGGAGCATATATGAATTGTCTCCCCTGGTGTGATGAGAAACGAGCTGGCGGGCCGACTGGCTGGATCTGCACCATTCGGTAGGGTACAAGGGCATGGTAAGGCTGTCATGGTCAAGGTTTTTAAAAATCGTGTGTATATTGCAGAAGAACAGATTTTCACGATTTGACGAGAATGAATCTGCAGTGAGTTACAAGATAGTCTGGCCGGACATCAAGATTCCGAAGTAAGACCAGACGGACACATAAGCAGACTGCTATTGGTACTATTAGTATTAATACTCTGGTTGTTACAGATAAGGACGGAGCGCGTATAAGAATGCCCCGGGTGCTGAGATGTCGGTTCTTGACTCAAGTCAATTGACGACTTGTATTGATATTCTCTCTACACCCTTGTAGCATGTCGTGTAAACATCTCCACGTGTAAGCATCTCCAAGCAGTGGCAATATTTATAAGCCAGCATTCTCTCCATGTTCAGATCTAACAGCAGGATAAGAGAAGTGGAAGATGATGTCACATGTGTGGACATTAATACTTGGACACTATGTATACTTACGGTAATATTGGCCAATCACAGGTATGATAGAAATCAGGAGATAGCTAGTGGCCAGCATTTCGTGTCGCGATTATTATACACTGCACACACAAGAAACTCTCTAGTTATATTCCCCTGGGGCTTTCCCGGTGTCCTATCCTGCGCCTTCGTCTTTTCTTCACCTCTGTCTTCTCTGGAATTAGTTAATGGTTGTAGTTTATTAGTAAATACTTTTAGATGTTCTCCGTGTTTCTAACCCTTACAGTAGTACTTATTGAGTTGAGTTGAGTTGAGTTGAGCTGAGCAAAGAATCGACATCACTGCGTTCATGACATTCCCATACGTGATCCGTGACCGCGTTTAACAGCCAGCGAAGAGTCGTACTACTAAACATTATCACCGCTATCTGCTTGAATGTTCTCCTGTTCTTCCCTCTCGTTTTTGAGATTCTTCCAGAACCCTTGCCGATCGCCCGCAATCTCATCCTTTCCACACGCGGGTTGTCATTCTGTTCCCACACCGTATCCACCTGGTCCCACAGGCGCGCGACCACCTCTCACTTGTCCATAGGTAATCTATTACCAAGTGGTGCATTCCCAGCCAGCCTCTCAGCTTGCACTTTCTCACGCACTTCCCCATTGCCAGGGCAAAAAATCCATACAATTCTGACAACCCGTGAACTCTGAAATGAAATAAGCCATTCCACACGAAACATTCCTTTCTCCACCTTACTAAGCATATTCCTTGAGACCGAAGTGAATGCAATGTGTGTTGCAGTGGTCTCCTTCAACCATCGGAAGGCTGCTGTTCCTGCTTCTACCTCCATTCTCATGAAGGTTGTAGGTTCATATGCCAGACTCTCCTTTTTCAAGCATCGTCCATTAGCCTTCGCAATAAAACCCCAGCCACAACGTCTGTTTCTCACCACTGACCCATCGGTGTAGATCACTATGGCAGCTTGATGTGTGTTACCATGGATCAGTTGTTGCACCTCAAACTCTGTGCGGCCCGCTGCCCATATTCCGCACTCATGACCCAGTGTAATAATTACATTGTGCCGATCCGCCATGTCTTCCGACACTTGTACTCACTCTTTTTCATGATTGATGTTCTCTATTTCTCAAACCTGTATGATAAATAGTTATACCTGTGCCACCCAGGACCTTTCTCTTCTAAGTATTCCCTATAAATGCTGTCACAGGCCTTTCCATAATCCATACATCCAATTTAAAGTGGCGAATGCAGCTCAATACTTTGTTCAATTATTATTTGTTATGTGACTATCGGGTCCGCTGAGGATCTGTTTAGTCGGAACCTTCCTGGTCACCCCCTAGCTGTTTGTCACTGACATCACTTAATCTCTTGACAATGATCGTGCTGAATATCTTCCCAGGCACTGACAATAGTTACACTCTATAAGTTTTGTGTCGTCAGCTAGACATGTGACCAGTTTACGTTTTAGGCTTAGTGTACGCTTTCAAATCCGCCTTTACTTTCATTCTAATTCATCATCATCATCATCATCATCATCATCATCATCATCATCATCATCCCGTGCCCTGCCTACTGGCTTAGACGTCAAGTCTCTGCACAGATCTCAACCCTTACTGCTCTGTAACAACTCTATTGATGGTGTTCCTCCAGGCCAACTCCTCAGTCCATCCAGAATCATTTATCTCCTCCCGCCTCGGCCTCTACTCACACTGATCTCTCCTGTTGTCAGCATGCTTGCCGAGGTCTTCTCATCACATGACCAACACAAGCTGTTTGTCTCTTTCTTATAGTTGTACATGATGGTCTACTTTCATTAGTTTCTTGCAGGCAGTCGTTGTTAATTCAATCAATCAATCAATCATGTGCCATGCCGGAAAGCGTGGGCGGTCATGATTCGCCATTTCACTCGATCACCAGAGTCGTGGATCAGCTCAGTGTTCCTGTCTCGTCCATGCCATGCGGCCAAGCCATCCAGGTATTTTCCTCTCGGTCTTCCTCTTGGTCTGTTCCCTTCGATCTTGCCAGCTGTCACTAAGTTCTCCAGTCCATTACTTCTCATAACATGTCCAAAACATTTTGACTGTCTACGTCTAATTTCTCTAATCAATTTACGATTTTCATTTGTCTCTTGTAGTACTTGTTCATTGGTTTTTCTGTCTGTCCATGGTATTCTTTGCATTTTCCTCAGAAACCACATTTCTGCAGCCATCAGATGTTTTTCTGCTTGACTGCACATTGTCCAAGTTTCACATCCATACAAAAGAACAGGCTCTATGTATCCCCTCAACACTCTTTTTCTCGTTTCAATTGACATCATTTTATTGGTCAGAATGTTTTTCATCTTGCTAAAGGCTACTTTCGCAATGGCGATTCTTGTTCTAATCTCTTCAAGGCATCTGCCATCAGATGTTATGACTGTTCCGAGATAATTGAACCGATTCACTTGTTGAAGAATATTCCCATTTACTTGTATATTACATTGTAGTATTTCGTTCTTCCTAGTGACGACCATAACCTGTGTCTTCCTACAATTTAATTCCAACCCCAGCTGCTCACTGTGTACAACCACAGCGTCTACTAATTGTTGCAGATCCTGTGCAGTGTCTGCAATCAATACTGTATCATCTGCATATCTAATGTTATTTATGTTTCGTCCTCCAATGCTGATTCCATTTAGGTCTTCTACATTTCTGAAAATATTTTCACTGTATAGGGAAAAAAGATCTGGAGACATTACACATCCCTGCCTAACACCTCTCTTAATAGGTTGGTATTGTCCTACTTCATTATCAATCCTTATGGCAGCTTGTTGTTTCCAATATAATTTTTTTATAAGTCTAATGTCTTTCCCATCAATTTGTAGATCTGCAAGCATATCCACCATGTTGATATGTCTAACTCTATCAAAAGCCTTTGTGTAGTCAATAAAGCAAAGATGTATATCCTTGTTTACTTCTAAAGCACGTTCAATAACTGTTCGCAGCATATACACAGCATTTACTGTACCCTTTCCTTCTACAAAACCACATTGTTCTTCCCCTATTTCAGGTTGTATTTTCTTCCTCACTCTTTGCATGATAATTCGTAACAAAATCTTTGTGATGTGACTCATTATACTAATTGTTCTATGTTGATCACATTCTAAGGCTCCTGATTTCTTTGGGATTGCAATAAATACAGAATTACATAATTCAGAAGGTATATCTCCAGTATCATATAATGTGTTCAGCAGTCTAGTGACTTGCTCTAGTTGTTGTTAATTACTTCTGTAAAACACGCATTCACATAATTCGTCTCAGGAAGCACATCTTGGCAATGGCAATCATACTTTTTCACAAATTGCGATCTCCGACGGCATGGATCAATTCATGCATTGACTCCGCGACATGACATAAGACTATGACGAATTATCTCACACATTATTTATGTATCTCTCTTTCTACAAATATGTCCGGTTTGTCGGTTTGTCACAACATTGTCCAGATCTTATCTTCTCACATTCTGGACAACAATTATAACTGCATGTGTATGTTTGTGATAAGTTGGCCTTGCGACTTAGTTAATTGCATATCCTTTACAGGGCGTTGCAGTCAACCCCATAATACTTGGCTGTTTATGATTTATTGGCATGTTTACGTAGCTTGCCGTTGCTTTCTGAACGACCGGCACGCATACTATTGTACGACGGAAGGCGATCTAGTGCCAGATCGCTAGTAGCTGTGTTTCCAACTCAACTCGTTACATGGGGTAACGAGTAATCTACACGGAAGATCTGTGCCAGGAGGTGAAAGGAGCGTCTGAACGTAACTTGCTAAGAAATCAAACACAGAAAAGAATGCTAGGTTTAGTTTAGTTTAGGTTAGTCGAAGGATCAGCATCACGGCACACGGGTGTAACCCATAAGTGCTCCATTTTAGTCCTAACTCAAGCCTGAGGCCGGAGAAACAAAGCTCAGGCACGAACTCCGTAGCACCAGGGAGGATCCTGAAATATTTTGGGTAGCTTTTTAACTCGAAATTTTGCCCGGCAGCGCGGTTAGACTACTCTTTTTCTATTGCCAACTGCCAAGGGATGTTTTACGTGTGCAACAATACACACGGGCATCCGATCTCACTACCCGGAGACAAAGGGAAAGTTTGTTACTAGAAGTCCTTTTGAAAAACTCCCGGCCCTGAACCCGGGACCTCCAGCACTCGAGGCGAACACCATACCTCGAGACATAGAGACAATGATAGAATGCTAGCTTGACAGTGAAGTCCTGTGCAGGATATGCAACTAACTATTTTTTTTTAAACAGAGTTAATCATGACTGTTAACAGAGTTAAGCATGATAGCTTTATACAAATGCTTAAGGACGTGGACGTGTGTCCATGAATCGTGATTTGAGGGAGACAATCATCTTATTGTTTTATGTGGGTCCCCATTCGGAATATACGTTAGCAAATGGTTATAGTTGAAGAGGAAGGAAAAAGAAGGAGTAGTAGAAAACGGAGGAATACAAGGAGGCCGAGGTGGAGGACATGGAGGAAGGATGAAAGAAAGGAAGTAGATGAAGAGGACCAAAAAAACGCGCTTCATAAACCTTCAAATTACCTGCAGGAACAAAACAAGCGGCTGTGTCACTAAGAGGGCCATGTTTTGTTTACATTCATGACGAGTTACGTAACACGCGCTAGCACCAAAATAAACGTAAACAGAAAAGTGTGCAACCAGCATACACAAATGTACTGTACTGGTACCTTGCCGTCTTGACAGACGATAGTTGTTGCACTTTGAAAAAAAAAATAATAATTTCTCCATAGCACAAAGCCTGGGCTGATTTGTAGAGATGTGTTGCTCATGCAGCATGATCCCTCTCTCGGCCTGCCTAGTTTACAGCAGAGGAAAGAAAACACCAATACATCTGGAGGAAGACAAGATGCTGAAGCTGCCGAATCAGCAAAGCAGTGGTCTAACTGTCTTCCTCACGGAGCTTCGATCCTAGACCATTTGCCTACTAAGGCTTATGGCCTGGTCTGCCCTGCCATGACATTTAGTGTTTACTTTACATTTCCTCGCACCAGGATAAGCCTTGTTAAAATTAGTTGCATATCCTTTACTGGATGTCGCAGTCAACACAAGAATATTTTTGGCTGTTGTTATCTCTTGGCAAGTTTAAGTTCTGTAGTTTGTCATTGCTTTCAGAACGACCGGCACCAATACCATTTCGTAAAATATCAACGCAAGACGGTTTGCTGCCAAATTGTCTACAGCAGTGTTTCGAACGCGGGTAGGCAAGATTACGAACTTTGTCCTAACCTAATCGCATCGGAGCAGGCATAATGATTGTAGCCTATATTACCTGTGTATACCAGGGGTGGAGGGGGGATATAAAGGATAGGAAGACTTAATTTCCTACACTTAGGTGCTCAAAGACGAAAAAGCTCAACACTGACTTTTAGTCGGCCAGAGAAGGAAAGGATAATGAGAAGAGAGAGAGAGAGAGAGAGAGAGAGAGAGAGAGAGAGAGAGAGAGATAGAGAGAGAGAGAGAGAGAGAGAGAGAGAGAGCACTTTATATATACATTCTCCTCAGTTAACAAGACAAAGGGTAAAGAGTTAGACAGAAAATTCCAGGAGTCTTCAAGCGGGGAATATACTGTTGTATACCCCAGACAAAATATTACACTGTTGGACTGTAACAAGATCAATAAGATTGCGTAACAAACTATCAACTAAACAAAACAAATGAAGATCAACAAAATTAGACTTTTATTGACAGAATTTCATGATCCAGGGACAAGCAGACATCCTGACATGTCGCACAACTGATATATACAGATTGATTGATTGATTGATTGATCTAGGAACCGACATCACAGCATTCGGGACATTCCCATAAGCGCTCCGTCCCCATATACAGATATGGGAACCTACAGTGGATATCGCTGCTGCCTAACATCGCTATGAACATGACCGGGTACCCGCCTCTATAAACCAGCAAAAGTATGGCAATAACCTAGGCTGTAACCTGTAATGGCCTCTGAAGTGTTTTTGCTTCTGGCTGCGGTTTTCTCACGAATTTTCCTCATGTTGGATTAGTATTAATGGTTCTATCACTCAGCCACTGAGTTCATTGAGTGAAGCGACACTGTGAGTTGTTGATTTCATGTGGAATCCGTTTACATATGTACGCGGTTGTTTGTATTGCAAACATGAAAAATGATTGACTGCCGCTTGCTGAACCATAGTCTGTCCGGAAATGAATGCCGTCATTCACGATAAATTATTTTGAAAACTGTCTGTTGCATAGTTATGAAATTTTTTCCTGCCCTCTTATATTTATCCCCACCCAAGGAATATCTCTTTGATAGGTACAAAAACAACTTAAATCATAGAAAGCGGCCACATTTTTTTGATGTTTTGATGAAAAACTAGTTATTTCTCGCTAACAAACTTGTTTTACAGTAATGAATAACCCGCCAATTCAGATGACGACACAAGAGTGCAATAAAAGAAGTAGCTTAAAAGTCCACAGGGTCGACTGCATTGCACCGGGTTTTTATCTCATATTGCTCAGTCTCTTTCCGCAGCGCGGAAAGCGTCGCACAAAACACGAACTCCGTAGCTCCAGCGACGACCCTCGGGAGTCTCAGAAAAGATGCACTCGTGAAATGAAGGACGCGGCACGGAATCGAATATACAACCTTCGGAGCCCGAGTCAGACGTCTTGACAACTTCACCACGGAGACTTCCGAGAGGGGTGCAATGTGTAATATTAGTAAAGACAGAATTTACAGAGGCATGGGGTAGATAATGTGTAAAGTGACAGGAAAGTAGAAGGAATATATTTCTTACCTTATTTTTCGATTTCTTCTGGTTTCTTCAGCTGCTGGTTAATAATTGTACACAAGTATTTATGTTACTAGGATGCATTTAGCTTTTTACATTGAGTTCGTGAAAGCTTCCAAATAGCTGTGCGTTAATGTGCGTATGGAGTGACCAGCAATGATACCGCAATTTAGTCATCATGTGTCCATTTTTAAGGATCTGTTCAGTTGTCTGTGTAGTTTTTTCACACGTACACATGGGTGACAGACCTGCTTTGAGTCTTCGTGAAAGAATGTCTACTCTGATGTTTACTGTTCAGAGACGGAACATGATTACCTGTTTTGCACTATGAAAACAGTTGTCAGTGTCTCTGTAGAGGGCTTTCTTCTTAACGACCAAGATGTTGGTCCTCTTTTCATTGAAGTTTATAAATTGATTCGTATGCATGTGTGTTGTCCCCTAATTTGACAACGTGTTTGCTCTCACGTTTCTTGTTATGCCACAATATGACAGTTTCCACCGCAATATTACTCTTCTGTTGGTATTCAATGCGTTTAGTGTGTGTGTATTTTTTTTTTCAATACCAGTTGTTTGTCACCACTGAGGGCTTGCGGAATTAAGAATTCATCACCATGGAATACAAACTGTTTCCATTGACATTGTGCTGATGCTGTAATGTTTAGGGCCTGCAATTCGTCTGAATAGTTGGAAAAAAATATCCCATTAAGCGTGCACGTGGACTACGGTCTGCGATCTGCTCAGACCTTAATCTGTGTCGGACGATTCCAGTAGGTTGATGACTGCTCTCGGTTGCATAAAATTCAATCCATCCTTTCTCCAATAGTTCTCTTCCTCTTTCAACACATGGTCCTCACATTTTTCCAGTAACTTTTATGAATATTTAATAGCGCGGACTGGATTAGTATCTTGACGTCAGACAACTTGAATATAGTCTTGTCAGCTGCCACCCGTCCTTTAATTTTATCCCACACAAGTTCTATAGGGTTAAAATGAGAATGGTGCGGCGAAAGTCTCAAGCACCCATAACGATGCTCTTCTATCAATGATTTGATATTTATTGCTTTTTGGCGTTTGTTTTACAAGGGACAACAATTCTAGCTAGAAATACGTTTCTGGAAATGGTATGTTTTCCATTCGGAGCCATATCTTTATTGCTCCCTTTGTGCTCGATGCGGTAGGTATTTTGACTTCTTGGACACATTGATATCATGCATTGTCCATAATTTGTCACGACTGTCTATCTAGGGATTGAAGCACAGTATTCTCGAGCCAATCTCTAAATACATTACCATTCGATCATTTGGTTGTTTCGGGATTTGAAATTTAAATATTGAGCACAACCCACTACTGGCAACGCTGATCGTATTCCGGTATGAACCTAAGGCCTATCCACGTCAATATGGAAGCACTATACTCGAGTTTCTCTCTCGTTTGAGCTCGTCAGTAGTGCATATCCCTGACCGGATCCGGAAACAAGCCTCGGATCACGCGTGTGAAGCGGGTGTGTAACCACGCGGCACACACTAGACACGCCAAATTATCACAATAGAATATCACAACGCTACCCATCGTAGGCTATGCTCAAGATAGCCCATTCGCCGCGACCAACGCCCGTCAATCGATGGAACCCGAACGATCAGGACTTTTCACTGGCAATGAACACCAGGCCTCCTAAAATCCAGTGAGCAATAATCAAATTGATCATTTGGTTGTTTCGGGATTTGAAATTTAAATATTGAGCACAACCCACTACTGGCAACGCTGATCGTATTCCGGTATGAACCTAAGGCCTATCCTCGTCAATATTGAAACACTATACTCGAGTTTCGCTCTCGTTTGAGCTCGTCAGTAGTGCATATCCCTGACTGGGTCCGGAAATAAGCCCCGGATCACGCGTGTGAAGCGTGTGTGTAACCACGCGGCACACACTAGACACGCCAAATTATCACAACAGAATATCACAACGCTACCCATTGTAGGCTATGCTCAAGATTGCCCAATCGCCGCGACCGACGTCCGTCAATCGATGGGACCTGAACGATCAGGACTTCTCACTGGCAAGGAACACCAGGCCTCCTAAAATCCAGTGAGCAATAATCAAATCGATCATTTGGTTGTCTCGGGATTTGAAATTTAAATACTGAGTACAACCCACTATTTAAATTTCAAATCCCGAAACAACCAAATGATCAAAATGATCACCATGTTCGTTTTCTTTAATCTGTCATTAAACTGTCACTGTCATATAGTACCTTGCGGTGTATGGCAGAGGTTAGCTTTGAGCCTGAGGAATAAAGGCCGCCTGGCTAGTGCAGTCGCCGGGAACTGTGCAGGTTAGAATTTTCATTTTGCCCCCGACAGAAAAAAATCCCACACCTTACCGAGGGATCGAACCCGGGTCTCCCGAAGAAGAGTCCGGCATTCTAGCCACTCGACCAGCCGCTCCTCCTTTTTTTTTCTTCCTTAATTAATACCATATAAAGACATTCCATTAGTTTGATTTTTTGGGGGGGATTTCCCCCCCCCCCCCCCCTCCCCCATAGATAAACAGAAGAAACGTTATATCCTAAGTTTCTTAAATAAGAATCAACAACGTCATTAAACATCATTGTCATTAACTTCCACTTTTGCCGTCAAACCTTGTGAGGAAGACTAGTTGGTGTTCCAGCGCCCCATGAGTGGCACTGGATAGTGTCATTCCGTGTAAATATACAATGTCTTTGATTTCGTCAATCCATTTTCTTCTCAGGCGGCCTCCTTGCTCTCGTTTCAGATCTTCTGTGACGTAGCGCCAGTGTTTTTAGGTTATGGTGTTGCATTCTAACGAAATGGCAGTACCATTTGATCTTGGGACTTTCACTATATGTGGTCCATCCATCTATCATGTCACATACCGATTATCGTGGGCGGTCATGATTCGCCGTTTCACCCGATCGCCAGAGTCGTGCATCAGCTCACTGTTTTTGTCCCGACCGTACAACGTGGCCATGGTTCCATGTATTTACTTCTCTGTCTTCCCCTTGTTTTCTTCCCCTTGATCTTGCCAGTTGTCACCAAGTTCTTCAATTTATTTCTTATCATAACGTCACTCAAAAATTATGATTGTCTACGACTAATTACTCTAATCAATTTACGATTTTCATTTGTTTCTTGTAGGACTCGGTCATTAGTTTTTCATTCTGTCCATAGTATTCTTTGCATTTTCCTCAGAAGCCACACTTCCACAGCCATGAGGTGTTTTTTTTTCCAGCTTGTCTTTACATTGTTCACGCCTCACATCCATACACAAGTACAGGTTCTATGTAGCACCTCAACACTCTTTTTCATGTTGCAATTGACATTTTTTAATTGTTCAGAATGTTTTTCATCTTGCAAAAGACTATCTTCGCCATGGCAATTCTTGTTCTAGTCTCTTAAAGGCATCTTTCATCCGATGTTTGATTTGATTTGATTTGTTATGGCTGTCCGAGATAAATGTACCTATTCACTTGTTTAAGAATATTCTCATTTACTTGTTTGTATGTTAAAAGTGTTTGCATATCCTTTACACGGTACTATCTGCTTTCTGTCAGCTCCGAATGTTGGGCGGCGCTTACCAAACCCGACACCCCACATTGTGACAACGGCTTCGGGTGGAAGAGCGCAATTGGGAGGGTACTAGCCTTATCCTGGTGCGAGGAAATGCAACCCAAAGACAAAATAAGTCATGGCAGGGCAGACCAGGCCCTAAGCCTTGGTTGGCAGCTGGTCTAGGATCGAAGCTCCGACAGGCGGACAGTTAGAGCATTGCTTTGCTGATCCGGCAGCTTCTGCAGCTTGTCTTGTTCCAGATTATAGGTGTCAACTTTCCTCTGGAGTGAACTAGGCAGGTCGAGAGAGGGATCATGCTGCATGGGCAACACATGGTTTCTTTATTTTAGTCAAGGCTTTGTGCTATGGAGAGGCAATAACTCCATCCCTGGTCTTAACCGGTCTCGGAATCAAAGCGAGAGGCAACTGTTACGCGTTATAAGTCCTTGTCAGTTGGCGTAGACATGGGGCGCCACGCGTTGCCTCTGACGGTGGGAGACACCTACAGGTGTCACTGATCAGCTACCGCCCGCCTCAAGCTGGGCAGCCCCCAGCCAATTGGGTGCTGATCCGCCACAGCCTGCCTGCTTCAATGGGTGCTTGGGGCTAGGACAAAATCTGAATCGCAGGCTGTAAAACCAAGGCACCAGGTACTAATAAAAAGAAAAGAAACCTCAAGCTACGGCTTGCAACCTGGAACGTGAGAACCATGTGTCCAGGATTTTCCACTGACTTGACAAATATTGACGATGTGAGAAAAACGGCTGTGATTGATGCTGAACTCAGTCGTCTTAACATTGATATTGCTGGCCTGCAGGAGACTCGCCTCGCTAAGGAAGAGTCACTCAGGGAAAACAATTACAACTTTTTTTGGAAGAGAAGAGGGCAGGCAGAAAAAAGGCAACATGGTGTGGGCTTTGCAGTGAAGAATTCGCTACTGGGAATGATTGATATCCCAGCTGGAGGTAATGAAAGATTATTATCACTGCGCTTTGCAACCTCTTGTGGATTTGCCACCATTCTCACTGCATATGCACCGACACTTGCTTCCTCTGATGATGTGAAGGATACGTTCTATGAGCAGCTAGACTCTGCGATCAAGGCAGTTCCAAAATCCGACTACATTTATATGCTCGGTGATTTCAATGCTCGTGTGGGCAAGGACTCGAGTTCATGGCCAATGTGCCTTGGAAAATACAACATCGGTCGCATGAATGATAAGGGGCAAAGGCTGCTGGAGCATTGCACTAGAAATGACCTATGTATTACAAACTCCTTTTTTAAAACAAAAGAGATGCATAAGGTCACTTGGAAACATCCAAGATCCGGCCATTGGCATCAGCTGGACTTCATTATCACACGGAGACAACATCTGAACCATACATCATTAACTCGAAGTTACCACAGTGCTGACTGTGATACAGATCATTCTTTGGTTGTTG
The DNA here is from genome assembly GCA_963921405.1 of Cepaea hortensis. Taxonomy (NCBI): domain Eukaryota; kingdom Metazoa; phylum Mollusca; class Gastropoda; order Stylommatophora; family Helicidae; genus Cepaea; species Cepaea hortensis. Next base: position 11,365,821 of record OY992879.1, on the reverse strand, counting down.
CAAGAGTTAGACTGAGACCAAAGAGAATCTACACAGCTAAACACAAGTATAGCCCCAGGATTAATATTACTAACATTCACGATCCTGGAAAGTGCTTTGAATTTCAACAGCAACTTGAAGACGCTTTCAATGATACATCAGAAAATTGTATAGTAAATGATAAATGGAGTAAACTTAAGGAAACTATTTATAAAACAGCGGTAGGGGTTTACGGCACTGTGGATCATAAGAGGTAGGACTGGTTTGCGGCAAACAGCCAGATACTGCAGCCCTTGATTGATAAAAAGAAGATAGCTCTCTTAAGCAACAAGGAAAGACCAACGCGTAACACACTGATTTAGCTGAAGCAAGCGAGGAAGGATGTACAAAAGCCTGCCAGGCAGTGTGCGAATGACTATTGGATCAAGTTATGTGAGTCCATTCAGATCGCAAGTGATAAGGGAAACATCAGAAGCATGTATGAAGGGATAAAGAAAGCCTGTGGTCCAATGATCAAAAGAAGTGCACCGCTGAAAACCTTGACTGGAGAAATCATCACTGATAAGAAACAGCAGATGGATAGATGGGTCGAGCACTATTTAGAGCTTTACTCAAGTGAGACCAAGCTAGCGGATGATGCCCTCAACGCCATAGAGGCCCTGCCAACTCTTGACCACCTGGACACACTTCCCACTATAACAGAAGTTAAGTGTGCTATAAATGAGCTTGCATCTGGCAAGGCTCCAGGTATGGATTGGATTTCAATAGAGGTAATCAGGAGTGGGCAAGACACACTCGCTCTACAGATCCACCATCTAATAGAGCTATGCTGGCGAGAAGGACAAGCCCACAGGATTTCAAAGATTCAAACATCATAACGCTGTACAAGAACAAGGGAGATCGGAGCGACTGTAACAACTATAGGGGTATCTCACTTCTGTGTATTGTCGGAAAAGTATTTGCCAGAATTGTCCTGCAGAGACTTCAAGTCCTGGGAGATCAAGTCTACCCCGAATCACAGTCCGGCTTCCGTCAGAACCGGTCTACCATTGATATGATATTCTCATTGCTACAGATGCAAGAAAAATGCCGGGAACAAAATCAGCCACTGTTTATTGCCTTCATTGACCTCACAAAGGCATTCGATTTGGTCAGTCGTGAGGGTCTGTTCAAAGCACTAAAGAAGATTGGCTGCCCACCATCTCTTCTGTCCATTGTGGAATCGTTCTACACAGGCATGAAGGGTGCAATGTTGAAATCAAGAGTGGAGTTAAGCAAGGTTGTGTACTATCCCCCACCCTCTATGGGATATACTTTTCACTTCTACTGAAATATGCCTTTCGTGATCAGGATGACGGTATATACATTCACTCACCCTCAGATGGTGGCCTCTATAATGCTCAGAGATTGAAGGCCAAGACCAAAATTAGCAGGGTACTAATCAGAGAGTTGCTTTCTGCGGATGATGCTGCGATTACGACCCACTCTGAGGAAGAATTACAACATCTACTATCTGCATTCTCCAATGCTTGTTCTGAATTTGATTTAACAATTAACAAAAAGAAGACACAGATTATGTTGTACCATCAATCTTTATTGGCGACGCCGAACTGGAGATAGTAGACCATTTTACAAATCTAGGATCAAAGGTAAATAGCAAATTATCCCTCGATCAGGAAATCAACATCAGGATTGGCAAGGCAGCAACAACAATGAACATGTTAGCAAAAAGAGTCTGGGAGAACAGGAAGCTTACTGCCAAAACAAAAGTCCTCGTCTACCAAGCCTGTGTCCTTAGTACTCTTCTTTATGGCAGTGAAACCTGGACAACTTACTCACGCCAAGAGAAACGTTTAAACAGCTTTCATATGCGGTGTCTACGAAGAATACTTGGTATTAAGTGGCAAGACAAAATCACAAATACTGAAGTATTGGAAAGATCAGGTTGTGTGTCGGTGTATTCCATGCTCAGTCTTCGTAGACTTAGATGGATAGGACACGTTAGGAGGATGGGTGATGGTAGAATACCAAAGGACATCTTTTTTGGTGAATTACAGACGGGTAGGAGATCTCAGGGTCGGCCTCTACTACGATACAAAGATGTGTGTAAGCGGGACATGATTGATACAGACATTGATAATGTACATTGGGAGCACTTCGCCGCTGAACGTGTTGCATGGAGGGCAACTATCAGAAATGGAATAAAGACAAAGGAGAAAATGATTGCAGATAAAGCACACACTGAGCGTGAGAGACGTAAGATGGTGCAAAATGGTGGAAAAGACCATGTTTTCACATGCACCTACTGTGGGCAAACATTTGCAGCAAGAATTGGCCTTACTAGCCACACTCGCCACCGCCATGGATCGTAGTTATTAAGCCTTTTTGAAGCACAATGTACCAAACTATTGTCTGTCAAGACGGAAAGGTGCCAAGGTGCCAATGATATCCTTTACAGGACATCGCTGTCAACATCAGCATCTTTCAGCTGATTGTTGATTTCTTGGCAAGATTACCCTCTGTAGTTTGCCATTGCTTTCTGAGCGACCGGCTCACATACCCCGTAATTTACTTACGAGGCTAGATTCGCTACCTATTCTCGCCGTCGTCACGTTAATCACGAGAGTATATGAGATTACGGAGAAAGTCACTAACCTCTAGGCCAGGGAAACCGGCGTTTGTATATTACATTGTGGTAATACGACATTGTCCTAAAGACGACCATAATCAATTCTAACTCTAGTTGTTCACTGCGTGCAACAACCGCAACTACGAAATGTTGCAGGTCCTGTTCATTGTCTGCAGTCAATACTGTATCATCTGTACTTTATATTTAATGTTATTGATGTTTCGTCCCACAATGATAATTCCTGTCATATTCTTATATATAAAAAAGGATGTATGTGTGTGTGTCCTTTATGCGTGCGCGAACGGTCCATCCGATTGAAATGAAATTTTCTACACGTCTTCCTTTCATTCCAGCGTAGCCAACTGTGATATCTTTTTAGTGTGAAATGGGCTGCTTACTTAATATTATTTAATTTTTCATTTTACATTCTAATTTATATACAGCGAGGGGACTTAACTCTATAAAAGTTATTTCAAGGGGCATAACTTTTAATAACAATGCTGTATAACTTACAGTCATATTGTTGCATCGTTTTCAAAGATTTATAAACTCTTTGTATATAGTTATGTACCGGCATATGAGTTATAATAAATAATGATACAATCTGTAAGGCATTTTCAAAGTTTTCATAAAAATAATGCATAATGCATAACATTGTAACTCATCTTTTTATGCTTACGAAGTTATCTACAGTCATGCAGGTGATTAGAAACGGTTTTCATTAGAAATAATGGATGGTGTGTGGAAGGACATTCTTTTAAGTTACTTTATTTTGTTGTATGAATTTAATGAGACGCTACCCGCCAGGAGCTGGGCGAAGCCACGCCGGGTCAGATAGATAGACAGACCCACCTTTTCGCTGCAGTTATCTACAGGCATATGCGTTATAATCCTCCTCCTCCTCTCCCCCCTCTTCCTCCTACCCTCTTCATCTTCCCCTCCCCCCTCTCCCTCCTCCTCCCTCCTCCTCCGTCCCCCCTCATCCCTCCTCCTCCCTCCTCCTCCTTCTCCTCCCTTTTTCTCCCTCCTCCTCCTCCTCCTCCTCCGCTTACTCCTCCCTCTCCTTCTCCCTCCTCCTCCCTCTCTTCCTCCTTCCTCATCCCTCCTCCTCCCTTCTCCCCCTCCCACCTCATCCTCTCTTCTCCCCCCTCCTCCTCCCCCCTCCTCCTCCCTCCACATCCCTCCTCCTCCTTCATCTTCCTCCCTCCTCATCTTCCCTCCTCCTCCCTCTACCTTCTCCCTCCTCCTCCCTCCTCCGCTTCCTCCCTCCTCCTCCTCTCTCCTCCTCCTCCTCCTCCTCCATCTCCAGAAGGACATTCTTTTAAGTTACTTTATTTTGTTGTATGAATTTAATGAGACGCTACCCGCCAGGAGCTGGGCGAAGCCACGCCGGGTCAGATAGATAGACAGACCCACCTTTTCGCTGCAGTTATCTACAGGCATATGCGTTTTAATCCTCCTCCTCCTCTCCCCCCTCTTCCTCCTACCCTCTTCATCTTCCCCTTCCCCTTCTCCTTCCTCCTCCTCTCTTTCTCCTCCTCCTCCCTCCTCCTCCTACCTCCTCGCCCTCCTCCCTCCTCCTAATCACTCCTCTTCCTTCCTCCTCCCTTCTCCTCCTCTCTCCTCCTACTCCCTCCTCCTCCTCCTCCTCCGTCCCCCCTCATCCCTCCTCCTCCCTCCTCCTCCTTCTCCTCCCTTTTTCTCCCTCCTCCTCCTCCTCCGCTTACTCCTCCCTCTCCTCCTCCCTCCTCCTCCCTCTCTTCCTCCTTCCTCATCCCTCCTCCTCCCTTCTCCCCCTACCACCTCATCCTCTCTTCTCCCCCCTCCTCCTCCTCCTCCCTCCTCATCCCTCCACATCCCTCCTCCTCCTCTCTCCTCCTCCTCCTCCTCCTCCATCTCCCTCCTTCTCCCTCTCCTCCTCCCTCCTCCTCCCCCTCCTCCTCCTGCGTTCTTCTCCTCCCTCATCCTCCCTCCTCCTTCTCCTTCCTCCTTTTCCTTCCTTCTCTCTCTTCCTCCTCCCTCCTCCTCCCTCTTCCTCTTCCTCCCTCCTCCTCCTTCTTCCTCCCTCCTCCTCCCTCTTCCTCCCTCTTCCTCCTCCTCCCTCCTCCCCCTCCTCCTTGCTCTCCTCCTCCCTCCTCTTCCTCCCTTCTTCTCCCCTCTTCTTCCTCCTCCTCCCTCCTCCATCCTTCCCCCCTCATCCTCCCTCCTCCCTCTCCTTCCTCCTCCATTCTCCCCCTCCTCCTCCTCCCTCCTCCTCCCTTATCCCCCTCCTCCCTCCTCCTCCTCCCTCCTCCTCTTCTCTCCTCCTTCTCTCTCCTCCTCCTCCTCCCTCTACCTCCTTCCTCCTCCTCCTACCTCCTCCTCCTCCCTCCTCCTCTTCTCTCTTCCTCCTAATCCCTCCTCCTTCCTCTCTACTCCTACTTCTCCCTCCTCTTCCCTCCTCCTCCTCTCTCCGCCTATCTCTTCATCCCACCTCCTCCTCCCTCCTCCACCCTTCACCACCTCCCTCTTCCTCCTCCCAGCTTCTATTCCTCCTTTTTCTTCTTCTGCTGCTGCTGCTGCCGCCGCTCCATTTACCCACGTTAATTGTTGGGGAAGATGTAAAGACCTTTCAAGTGCTCTTTCTAATGCTTTTTGTAAGTTGGTCTTCGTTTATCTAAGGTTGTTCTAACTGCAACCAATAAATGATTACACAGACAGACAGACAGACAGACAGACAGACAGACAGGGAGGGAGGGAGGGACAGACAGACAGACAGACAGTCAGACAGACAGACAGACAGACAGACAGACAGACAGATAGACAGACAGACAGACAGATAGATAGTCGGGAACGGGAACGGGAGCTTATATGACTACTTATATGAATTAAATGAGATGCCCCACACCAGGAGCTGAGTGATGCCGGGCCGGGTCAGACAGACAGACAGGCAGACAGACAGACAGACAGATAGTAGGTAACGTAAACGAGAACTTATATGACTACTTATATGAATTAAATGAAATGCTCCCCACCAGGGTCTGGGCGAAGCCGGGCCGGGTCAGCTAGTATTTTATATACTTGTGAAACTATTTTTACTGCACAGCGAAAAGAGATCTGGAGACATTAGACATCCCTGTCTCACACCTCTCTTATTAGGCTTATATTGACCTACTTCATTATCAATTCTTATGGCAGCTTGTTGTTTGCAATATAAGTTGTTTGCAATTCTAAGATCTTGTCGTGTTTTCCTTTATAGTGTCGTCCATGGAGTGAGGGGAATCAACACCCACATTATTTTTAACCCCATATCATTATTCTGGAGAATCCACTAGATTCCGGCCACAACACTCCGTCAGTCACTGGATACCTCTTTCTCTCTCCCCCTCTCACCACTGGATCATGCCCTCTCTCACACTTCCCCAAAACAACATACTAAACAACGCTAGCTTCTAAAAATCAATAACATATTAATTTAATGAAGAAAAGTGTATGTATGTGAGAAGTGTAAGTGTAGAATGTATGTCGTATACTCTAGTGTGTCTGCAGAATCAGACCGAACAGCTCAGGAGCAAAGTCTGATCATCCCTGTAAGGACCACACAATATCATCATAGTTCAGCACAAAATGACCTCACCAAAACGATGTGTTCCTCCTGCCAGATGTTGACTTCCTCCAGTAGCTTTCTGATAACCCCGATACCTGGTCACCAATCACGGATATAGTCCGATACTTATCCTGAATCGATCATACACAATGTTACTAAATGTCCTTAAAGTTTTGAGACTTAACAATCCTTGCATCGTGAAAACACGGTATACTGTCCCTTGTAATAACATGGTTCATTTCTGAACGTCCTTGAGTTTCACCATTACATAGTTATTGTTTACAGTCCCACAGGAATCTAATAATTTAGTTAAAAAAACGCCAGGTTCATTGTTCCTGTTTCCTAGATAATCACTATTGTTCTTTCTACATAGATAATCACTATTGTTCCTTCTACATAGATAATCACTATTGTTCTTGTTCCATGTGGTATGGAAAATAATCTCACTATTGTTCTTGTTCCATGTGGTATGGAAAATAATCTCACTATCAACTTCCGTGATATCTATCACTAAGAAGTCTTCTGCCGGATACTTATATGTTTCGGCTCAACAAAGCCATGTTCCTTCAGACCCTTTTTATCATGGGCCCAGTGCAAAAGCCGTTAAATAAATCTTCCCGCACTAATTTATCCATGATCTGAAATAGTGATGTTTCAGCTTGTTTTCTTCATTACCTGAGGGGAACCTGTGAAAGAGAGAACACACCTGGTGAGAGCAACCGGACACTGACCCCTATTAGATGAGTGTAGGCCGACGGCCTCACTCAGATATATAACAGTGAACCAAACTCTGTCATGAGGGAAAAGAGCTCATCACATCGGTCTGAGTTAGGGTAAGACAAGGAAAGACCAAATGTAAAGTGCGGAACCCCAGTCGACACCCCACTGGAAGATCCCACCATTGGACTATCCCCCAACCATCCTCAATCTTTCTACATATCATCCCACTTCACTATTCCCAACCAGCTGAGCTAAGTGACCTCTCACACTAATTAGTTTTAACAATGCGATTGCCTACTGTCGCCGACACTCCTTGAATACCTAACCACAAAGCAACAACACTATGCTAAAGTCCCAAACTCTATCACTAGACTGTTCTACATTATTTACATCTAAATGCTATCTAGTGAATACCTTATGAAAACTCAGCTCTATCCTGAATCGAATCTACACTTTGCCATGAAAGACACATGTTCCTCAACGTTAATTGATACAGAACACAATAGATTCTTTTCTATATTAGAACAGAGCTAGTCAGACACTTCAGCCTAGGTCACCTCCCTTGTTCACACTAGCGGCAACAAGTTATGTTTTCATACAGTCGGGGATTGTCCGAGTGACGTCATTCAATGTCAACAACAGGTGGCCCCAGCGGCAGACAATCTGTTCCCAACTTCACAAGAATAGTTGTCCCCCTTCTACAACTGACGCAACAGTCTTTTCCTCTCAAACTACGACACATCAAACAATGCCGACAAATTTCCCGTTTCCTATCAAAGACTGGTAGTTTCGTTTGATCCGACGTGTTTCCCCACTAGTAACAAACAATTGCAGCTGTGAATACAGACTGTCTCTGTTAGTTTATCTGGTAGTTTCGTTTGATCCGACGTGTTTCCCCACTAGTAACAAACAATTGCAGCTGTGAATACAGACTGTCTCTGTTAGTTTATCATCTTATCGTTAACTACAGTGGTCCCGTGACAGGTCTTTCCCCATAATTTGTTATCTGTAAGCATCTTCATCATGTTGACATGTCTTACTTTATCGAAAGCCTTTGTGTAGCCTATAATGCAAAGATGTATATGTATATGAGACACAAGGTATTGATCCCACTGTCTGTCAGATAACATCATTTCTTATTTAGTCTCGGATTGTGTAAGTCGACAGCTCTCCTCAAGCATCTCATTGTACAGGTGTTTCACGCAAAGAGTGATTGGGATATGTCCAATTTCGACATTGTTAGCATAGGGTTGCTGTGGATATGTTAGTTATCATCTGTCGTTTTGGGGACAAGTATATTTGTATGTTACAGTATTGGTGATAGTCGATGTATAAGCACACTTACCCTTTGACATCTAATGTATATTTATTTGTCTATTCTGCCGTCTTCTGTGATCATACTGTCTATATATTTACATTATTTAACCTGTTTCAGAGATGTGCTATTTATCAGCTTAGTTATCAACCAGCAGATCTGCTAACCTGCATTACTTCAGTTACAGTTTCGTTTATCTTGTAGAGTACGAGCAAGAAATGACAGGTCTGTGGCGGTGGAGTTGCGGGCGCAATTCGAAATTCCACATACCCTCATGCGTTCAATTTGGAAGCCTTGTGTTGGTTTCCATACAATGGTAGTATAAGTCCCGGTTGTTCAGAACGCACTTGCAAATTACTGAAGGTAAATTTGCCAAGAAATCACAAACAACCCAACGATTACGGGGTTTACTTTGACGTATTGTAAAGATTATGCAGCTAAGGGAGTTTTGTTGTTGTTGAGCGATACAGAAATATAAAATCCACATAAATCTGCTTTCTGAAAAGTTGTATGTGGCCTTCTCTTGTGTGTGGTCTGTTCTTTCTGTGTTCTGTTCTTGTGTGTGGTCTGTTCTTTCTGTGTTCTGTTCTTGTGTGTGGTCTGTTCTTCTGTGCGGCCTGCACTTGTGTGTGTTCTGTTCTTATATGTGGTCAGATCATGTGTGTGGCTTGCTTTTGTGTGTGTTCTGTTCTTGTGTGTGGCCTGCTCTTGTGTGTGGCCTGCTCATGTGTGTGTTCTGTTCTTGTGTGTGGCCTGCCCATGTGTGTGTTCTGTTCTTGAGTGTGGCTGATCTTGTGTGTGCCCTGTTCATGTGTGTGGTCTGTTCTTGTGTGTGGCCAGTTCTTGTGTGTGTTCTGTTCTTGTGTGTGACCTGCTCATGTGTGTGGCCTGGTCTTGTGTGTGATATGTTCTCTTGTGTGGTTTGTTCTTATGTGTCTATTTTTCTTGCATGTGGTCTGCTCTTGTGTGTGTTCTGTTCTTATGTGTGTTCTGCTCTTGTGTGTGTGCGTGTGTGGGTGCGTGTGTGTGTGTGTGTGTGTGTGTGTGTGTGTTCGAGTCATTAATGGGTAAGTTTGAGAGTGAATTTGGAAAATGACAAAGTGCTTGTAGTTGTCCTTACAATAGAAGCTACTACAAATATGCATGCTCAGACATACACTAAATTGTACCTCACTTAGACACGACTCATCGAATATATTTTAAATTTATTATTATTTTGCATTAATTGTACATTTAATTTTAAAATTAACTCATCATTCATTTGTAATGGCAAAGTGTATACTCACAGACGATTCAAAGGCCAGAGAATCGACTTCATTACAACCGGCTTTACCCCTTATGGTTCTGTCTCTTACCGCAGGGCGGCCTGTCGAAATCGTCGTAAAGAGCACGAACTTCGTAGCTCCAGCGACTACCCCCAGCAACGACCCCCAGGAGTTTCCGATAAAAGTGCACTCGTGAACCAAAAGACGGAAGTCCGGAATCGAACCCATAACCCTCCCCACGGAAACCCCCGCTATATGAAAAGCCCGAGTACAATTATTAATATTTAGACAGTTAAAAATAGATTAGAACTGAGAGCTGCCACACGTTAAATATTAGTTTTTAGTCGTTAGTCGCAGGTTTCAGCTTCACGATAAAGGGCTAGCCATTAATGCTCTGTTCCTGTGCTAGTAAATATCACACAACATGCTCCTCACTGTTATATGGTAAGTTACAAAGTGCTACTGTATAGTAAAGAAACGAGCAAAGTAATTACAATGTGGGATTTGCTACTCGGACATATTCCAGATCAAAACAAATAGAATATAAGGATAGCGACAGATATGACGTGTTGGCATGTGTTGGTTCAATAGTATTATACTGACAGCAGAAGAAGAGCACCATCATCATCTTCCACTTTTGTCAACAAGCGTCGTGGGGAGGAATATTAGACGCTCCAGACGATGGGTGGCATTGGATAGTGTCATTCATGTGATTGTACACTGTCTTTCATGTCAATTCCTTTTCTTCTCGGCAGTTCGCTTGCTCTCAGATGTTCTTTGATGTAGCGCCAGTGTTGGGAGTTGATGGTGTTGCATTCTAACGAGATGGTCGAACCATTTGTTCTTCTGCCTCTCGATGAACGTGACACAATGTGTTGATCCCATTGTCTGTCTAATAACATCTGTTAATCGGTCTCGGAAGAAGATGCATTTCCATACAATGCCAGTCTTAGTTCTCCAAAGCCACAGGGGTTTACACATGCTATTGTTGATAAAGGACTGACTCGCTTTCCCTACCTGTTACTTCTCGTTGGTTCTTGGGGACGTCCATTTGAAACCCGTTCCAATGGCTTTATTACAAAAGCATGAAAGAAACATTAACAGGTGTGGTAGAATTAAACAAAGCATTCATTTTAAATGAATTATTCACCATGGGTTGGTCAGAAGAAGTCGCCGTAGGCATTCAGGCAAGCATCCCATTGCTTATGAAGGCAGCGAATGCCGTCCACAAAAAAAGATTGTGGTTGATCACTGAACCAAGTGTTTACCGCTTTCATTACGTCTGAATCTGTGTGAAATCGTTGTCCCTTGAGAGCTTTATTTTAGAGGTCCGAACAAATGAAAATCACATGGTGACAAATCAGGACAATAGGCTGGATGTTGCAGTATTTCCCACTTCTTCCTTGTTAATGCTTCCTTCACAATCTTTGTGGCATGCGGACGAGCATTATCGCGCAACAAAATCACACCGCTAGAAAGTATGCTGGGTCCTTTATTCTTGATGGCGTTTTGCAGCTTGTCTAGTGTTTGCAAGTAGTGGGTAGAGTTGATGTTGACACCAGGTTCTTTAAAGTCGGCCAACAATAGTCCTTCATGGTCAAAAAAATTTGCTCAGCATAACCTTACCAGCGGAAAACTTGAATTTTTTGGCGTTTGGTGATCCAACATGCTTCCAATGCATGCTCTTTCTTTTGCTGCTCGGCTCAAAGTGGTGACACCATGATTCATCGCCTGCCACTATGCGGAAGAAAAATGCGTCACCCTCCACTCTGTAACGCAGCAAGTGGTTCAAACACCATCCCACGCGTTCCTCTTTTTGGTGGTCGGTCAACATCCGTGGTACCCACTGTGAAAACACCTTCCGATATTGCAGTTTCTTCCGAACGACCTTTTGAATTGTCCCAATTGACACATCAAATTCTTTCGCTAGCGAATGTATGCTTCTACAACGGTTCATTTGTACTGTTGCATCAAATTTGGCGATGATTTTTTTCTGTTGCAACAATATGTGCTTGACCAGGTTGTCGAGCAACTGTCGTGAACTGACGTTCTTTTCTTCGACACACCTTTGTTACCGTACGCTGTCTGCATTCTTCGATGAATGTCCACTGGTCGACATCCTTCAAATGAAAGAAACTGAGTCACAGCTCTTTGACCTTCTTTGGACGGATTTTGGATCAACCCGGCCATTGTCTCAACGGTAAGAAACATAACCTATGATTCATGAATGAATCACTGAAAAACGAGAAGTAGGTTGAGAGCTTTACCAAAGACAACTACAAAAAACAATGAACGTTGCGGCCAAAGCCTTCGTCAGCACAGAACAAACAAACAAAAATCGATTAAACTAATACACGATCAACACTACATGAATGTCTAAATATCAACTCATCTGTGTCCGAGCTTGAGACGGCTATCCATGGCTGGAATGGAACGGATGTTGTGTTAAAGGGGTCAACTGCCTAAAGGTCAGTACAGCCAGAAACTCGGTGATTCATGGGACGATAAGCACGTACTCTTTTATTCATTGGTCGGTACTTATCACATGACTATGACATGATCATGTTCAACGTACGCAATTACGCGCGGTGCTGCACGAACGGATTTCAAATGGCGGCCCCTCATAGTATGACTCTTCGCTGGCTGCTGAACGAGGGGACGGAGAACATTTGGGAATGTCCGAGTGCAGAGATGTCGGTTCTTAACTCGCCTTAACTTAACTCTACTCAACGCCGAAATATGTCAGTTAGTTCTCAGTTTCCGCCGGAAGAGCTGCAACTTCCGTTGTCCCATCTTTCGGTTTCCTTGCACGTTTTAATTTCTTCTCAGCATTCAGATCCGAATGGCTTTTTGCCGGCCTCTCGACTGCTGCCTGCACGACCACCTCCTGAACCTGGCCCTTGCGGTTGACGACAAGGACGTGTCCAATGGCGTAGCCCAGAATGAAGAGAACTATGGTAGCTATGACAACGATGAGCATGGACGAAGTGTTGTCGCTAAGGACACCGCTGTCATCGTCGTCTTTGCCCTTTGGCTCCTGGGTGGACTGGGTGGTCGAGGAAATGGCGGCGCTACCTGGTTCAAGAATGGCTTTAATATGTGATAGGAGTGGGTACTTTCCTTCTTTGCACATCTGTGGATAAACAGGAGGACTTAATTTAAATATCCTTACATTCATTCAATCTGTGATTGATTTATGTATTCGTTTACTCGTTATTTCAAATTGTCATAAATGTGTCCATTCATTTGTCCAGCAATGTATTCATTGATTAATGAGTCCATTTGTATCGTGTTACAAGAAACTCATCATACATGCAATCGTGTATCCATGAATCCACATTCAAATACATGCATTCGTGTATCCATGCATCCATACCTCAATACATGCATTCGTGTATCCATGCATCCACACTTCAATACATGCATTAGTGTATCCATGCATCCATAACTCAATACATGCATTCGTAATTGGATAGATTTCTGTAGCTAAAGATGTCTACATGACACAGCAGCAACTACCATGTCAACGGTCCCTAGATCTTCTTAAGAAACGCAAGGCCGACCACATTTTGACTATTCTGTGTTTCCTGCATTGACCTCGGCAACAGTCTGTATGAATCGGGTCACACTTGAAGGCATTTTTTCCCCTTTTATTTGCGCTCGCTCGCTTTGAACTCAAGTGTAGTCCAAAGACGATCTACTACTTCTAATACACTAGACTGATTGCTGAGCGTGGATTAGCTTTCGCTATTACCAGTGTCCTTCGCCGTCAGGAAAACCCACGTCGTCTTCTGAAGTACTTGTAATATATTTCCCCCCAGTCAAGGACGAAATGTCAACATTTTAGTTTTAGTCCGGTGTGGCGGTTGAAGCTGCTACTTTGCCATCAGCACACCGGGAAGGCGGAGGAGATGAAACGGTGTGACAATGGCATTTTGGGATCATGTGAAACAATATGAACAACGAAAACGATACATATAAACTACAGACATTCACTAATTGGCGCCTGCGGAACATAGACGTATAGACGTGGTTTGACAAAATCACCAATGTTCAGCTCATAGAAACAACTAGACAAATGTCAATATATATATACTAGCTGACCCTGCCCGGCTTCGCCCAGACCCTGGTGGGGAGCATCTCATTTAATTCATATAAGTAGTCATATAAGTTCTCGTTCCCGTTACCGACTGTCTGTCTGTCTGTCTGTCTGTCTGTCTGTCTGTCTGTCTGTCTGTCTGTCTGTCTGTCTGTCTGTCTGTCTGTCTGTCTGACCCGGCCCGGCATTGCCCAGCTCCTGGTGTGGAGCATCTCATTTAATTCATATAAGTAGTCATATAAGTTCCCGTTCCCGACTGTCTGTCTGTCTGTCTGTCTGACCCGGCCCGACATCGCCCAGCTCCTGGTGTGAAGCATCTCATTTAATTTATATAAGTAGTCGTATAAGTTCCTGTTCCCGACTGTCTATCTGTCTGTCTGTCTGTCTATCTGTCTGCCTGACCCTGTCCGGCTTCATTAAATTCATACAACAAAAAAAATGTAACTTAAAAGAACGTTCTACCACACACCATCCATTATTTTTAATGAAAACTCTTTCTAATCACCTGCATGACTACAGTAACTTCTTAAGCAAAAAAAGATGAGTTACAATGTTATGCATTGTGCATCATTTTTATGAAAACTTTGAAAATGCCTTACAGATTGTATCATTATTTATTATAACTCATATGCCGGTACATAACTATGGACAAAGAGTTTATAAATCTTTGAAAACGATGCCACAATATGACTATAAGTTATACAGAAAAGTTATGCCCCTTGAAATAACTTTTACGAGTTAGATCCCCTGAAATATATGACATTATGATGAAAAATGAAAAATGAAATAATACTGAGTAAGCAGGCGATTTCACACTAACAAAATATCACAGTTGGCTGCTCTGGACTGAAAGGAAGGCGTGTAGAAAATTTCATCTCAATCGGATGGGCCGTTCGCGAACAAATAAAGGACATACAGAGATACATAAATACATACAGAGATACGCTCCTTTTTTATATATAAGATATGGAGTTAGCAACGATTTTTAACTATTTGCGCTACAAGCCGGCGCTGTGGCCCAGGTAAAGTGAACACATGTCACAACACACACCCCCCCCCCCCCCCCCCCCGCCCCCGACACACCTAGTCTAGGATTCCCTACCAGCTGCAGACAGTTTGGGAGCAGACCACCTTGCGTATATTTCGATGGTATGATCGTCGGTCGTTCAGAAAGCAATGACAAACTACTGAACTTTAAACAAAATATCACAAACAGCCAAATTACGCAGGGGTTGATTGCGACGTCTTATAAAGAACACGCAACTAACTCCACAATATGAACATGCATGAGGTGTGGGTTGCCAGAGCATCCGTGCACGGTGCCAGGTCCTACTATCATCCGGGATGCAATAAACAGAAGCCACAGACACTGACACAAGGGACACTGGAATAGGACATCACTCAACAGAAGGTAGCGCGTCTTTCTAACTGATTCTGTGTAGAAGGATAGTATATCGTTACTTGCTGCCTCCCATTTGGACAGAAGGACAATATATCGCTGTACTAGCGTCACTGTTTTATATGTTTCCTTTCGCATCCTTCGCAATGTTTATGTTCTTATAATCACTACCGACACATTGACGCACCGTTCCGGTGAAGTCGTCTTCATCAAGGCCCGCAAACATGATCCCTGCTACACCTAACTGCTGAAACCACTGGATCTGAAAGAGAAAGTGAAGAGACGGATGTCTTGATTCAGTCACCTATGGTCAACGTCATCTCACTCAGATCACAAAATTAGGTGATCCGTCATCCACAGCACATACGTACCGCTACACATTTCATCTGATATCTTAGCATAAGTGTCGAGTCTGTCATTGACTGTCATTGACTGCCAATTATAGTACCTTGCGGTGTATGGAGGAGGGGGGGGGGGGGGTTATCTTGAGCCTGAGGAATTAAGGCCGCCTAACTAGTGCAGTCGCCGCGAAATGTGCAGGTTAGAGTTTTCTTTTTGCCCCTGACAAAGAAATAAAAATTCGACATCTTAAAGAGTATTCGAACCCGGGTCTCCCGAAGGAGAATCCGACAATCTAGCCACTCAGCCAGCCTATTCTGGTGTCAGGTCTTAATCAGATATGACTCAGATACCGTATGACAGTAGACGGTATTACCTGCTTTCTGTTAGCGCCGAATGTTGGGTGGTGATCACCAAACCCGACACCCCACATTGTGCCAAGGGCTTCGGACGGAGGAGTGTAATTGAGAGGGAACAAGCCTTAGCCTAGTGTGAGGAAATGCATCCTAAAGACTGAATGTTATGGCAGGGCAAGCCAGGTCCTATGCCTTGGTTGGTAATTGGTCTAGGGTGGAAGTTCCGACAGGCGGACGGAAAGAGTATTGCTTTGCCGATGTGGCATCTTCTGCGACATGTCTTGTTCCAGATGTATTGGTGTTACCTTTCCTCTGGAACAAACTAGGCCGGCCGAGAGAGGGATTATGCTGCATGGGCAACATATGGTCTTTAAATTCAGCCCAGGCTTTGTGTTATGGAGAGGTATAACTCCATTTTACAAACTTTCGTCTGTCAAGATGGCAAAGTACCAGTCACATCATAAATGTTGGGGGTTGCAAGTGTGGAGTGGCTAGCATGGTTGCTTGCCAACCCAATGATCAATTGTCCGTATTCCTATAGCGGCGGTCTTTCTGTCTAAACTTGAGCTGGTTTCCAGAATAACCGGGCCTAAATTGGGTACCAGGATACTTCACGAAACGTGACTGAGTGTAGCGTGCAATTGACTACGTCGAGCGCTGATTGGTCGTGTGAAAAAAGTCCTTCATTTGTTTTATTTAACAAGCAGGCTGTACACAACTATTTGAACTGCGTGTATAGAAAAATGACGGACAGCCGGTTGCTGACCAAGATTGGTTTGCCCTATGCAATACTGTGTGTGTAAAACTGCTGGTTTTCAAGTGACTGCCGCTTCCATCGACGATGAACTGTAATTTTAGTAGCGGAATGTTTTGTTGGCATTCTGGCGTCGGCCTTATGCGTGTATGCCTGTGCGTGCTGTTGATTTGTCTGGGCTGATGCCTGTTCTAATAGTTCTTAACTTAATAGCCTCAACCCAATTGAATAGTGAAAATCACAACTTGCATCTTAACATTGCAAAAACAAAGATAATGCATGCAGATAAAACCACTATGGAGAAAGCAATATATGTTAATGAGGAAAAATTGGAGGTTGTGGAATATTTTGAATATCTTGGGTCATTGATTACCAACAACGGTGACACAATGAAAGAAATTAAACGACTATTATCAGATGCTCTTCAAAGACTAAAACAACTGAATAAACTATGGAATGTTACAGACAGAACTACAAAAATTTGATTCTTAAGAGCATGCATCTTTCCCATTGCAACATACGCCTGTGAGTCCTGGACACTTAATAAACAAGCTGAACAGCGCATAAATGCCTTGAATATAAATGTTATAGACGAGTTCTAAGAATATCTTGGGTAAAGAAAAGAACAAATGCATCAATACTTCAAGAGCTGAATGTTGAAGAAGGTTGGCTATTAAAAACGATAAAACAAAGAAAATTGAAATATTTTGGTCACTTGAAACGTCACGAAAGTTTGGAGAGAATAATAATGGAGGGGTATATGCCTGGGAAAACTACTGAGCGTAATCTTGCCAAGAAATCAACATACAGCTGAAAGATGCTGGTGTTGACAGCGATGTCCTGTAAAGGATATGCAAAACAAAAACAAAAAAACAAAAAAATATGCCTTGGAAGAGAGGAAGAGGAAGGCCAAAGAGAAGATGGGTGTTGCATGTGGCGGATGATCTGCAGATGTGTGTATCGGACGCGGGAAATCTTGCTTATGATCGAGAGGTTTTCCGGAAGGTTGTTATGGGAGCGAGGTTCTGCAAAGGACATGCTACTGAATGAATGAATGATGCCTGTTCCCCTTTTCACATGGGGCAATGAAGAACATTGTGTGTGATATTCTTTGGTACAGGAACAAGAGCATTATGGAGTGCCCATGTGTCGTGCACTTGGAGTCGCGACTAACGGTCAATGACTAGCACAGCTATCCTCATGTCCAATGTCTATTTTCGGTCAGCAGTAAACCAAATCAATTATAACATGAGATTGAAGATGCCCTACAGACATAAAGAACAGAATATGGCAAGCAAACGCTGAATTTCAGAAAATGAAATTTACCTTATCCAATAAGTCACTATCATTTAATGTAAGAAAGAGTGTGGTAACATGCTATATAGAATCTGTTGTTCTGTATGGCAATGGATCTTGGAATGTTATTGAACAAATTAGGAAGGACATGGAAGCAACAGAAACGTGGCGTGTTAAACGAATGTTGCGATTTCCTTGTATTGCAGAAGTAAGTAACAACGACTACTTGAAAAATGCTAATGAATGACACAATATCTTGGCAATCATACACGCATTCTGCTTCACAATATCTTGGCAATCATACACACATTCCGCTTCACAATATCTTGGCAATCATACACACATTCTGCTTTACAATATCTTGGCAATCTTACATATATTCTGCTTCACAATATCTTGGCAATCATACACGCATTCTGCTTCACAATATCTTGGCAATCATACACACATTCTGCTTTACATTATCTTGGCAATCATACATACATTCTGCTTCACATTATCTTGGCAATCATACACGCATTCCGCTTCACAATATATTGGCAATCTTACATATATTCTGCTTCACAATATCTTGGCAATCATACACGCATTCCGCTTCACAATATATTGGCAATCTTACATATATTCTGCTTCACATTATCTTGGCAATCATACACGCATTCTGCTTCATACTATCCCTTCAACTAAAAACACAAACTGCTTCACAGTGTCAGAACAAACTATGGCACAATGGGTGGTACAATATCCGGACAATCTATGACACGATTTGCGGACAATCTATGACACAATATGCAAACAATTACCTGACAATCAGTGTTGTGTTCTTTGTTCATCAAGAATGATGATGACCATTCATTTCATCCAGCGGGGTTGAAAGTATAGAGCCGTGAGTTCTAAGATGGCTGATAAGGCCTATTTTGGCTCAAAATATTCTTTGACAATGTGGACAAAGAATGCTTGACGTTCCAGGAGAAGGATCTCCGGCTGTGGTTTTTTAAGTTGGATGAAGAATGGCTTGCGCTGTCAATTGGATTAAAGTGAGGAAGAGTTGCCCAATTAGTCTACCTCACTCTCTCGCCTGAGTCCATCTGAGTCCAGTGGCAAGACAAGTCGAGACGACTGGAGACGACTACAGGTGAAGTGGATGACCAGGGCGCTCTACGTGCCTTGTCATGATCATTACGTTCCACAACGCTTTGCAGATAAACGCCGTCTTGTCCGTTGAATCAACAATGATTTCTTTCGTGGAGTAGGCATACCCTACTTCACCGATTGGTTTCACACCGAATCGGCTACCCAGGCCTGGTGGTCGCTGTCGCATGCTGACAGCTACTAGGAGCCACAGGCGTGAGCTGGATCTCAGGCTTGGACTAGTGGGGGATGTGCCCTGAAAAGAGCGTGACAGTCATCCTTACCAAAGTTACTACCAATGCCTGACACCCCGTACCCCTCAACCGGACAATCTATGACACAATATCTGTGACACAATATCCTGACAATCAATACTTCCTTTCACAACATCCAGTCAATCAGCCATACAATCTACTTCACAACATTCAGTCAATCAGCCATACAATCTACTTCACAACATTCAGTCAGTCATCCACACAATATACTTCACACCATCCAGTCAGTCAGCCACATAATCTACTTCAAAACGTGCAGTCATTCAGCCACATAATCTACTTCGTAAAATCCAGTCAATCAGTAACATAATCTACTTCACAACATTCAGTCAATCAGCCACACAATCTACTTCCACAGCATTCAGTCAATCAGCCACTTAATCTACTTTACAAAATTAAGGTAATCAGTTACACAATATACTTCACAATATTCAGTCAATCAAAGACAGTTTCTACTTCACATCATTCAGTCATACCGCCACACAATCTTCTTCACAACATTCAGTCAATCAGCCACACAATCTACTTCACATCATTCAGTCATACCGCCATACAATCTTCTTCACAACATTCAGTCAATCAGTCACACAATCCACTTCACAAAATTCAGTCAATCAGCCTTTTAGTCTACTTCACAACATTCAGTCAATCAGCGACACAATCTACGTTTGAAAATGTAACTGAAAGTACAACACTCTCCCCCCCCCCCCTTTTCCACCAGCCCTTATTGGTTTACCCCTCTGCCCGCTAACAATCATACAGACTACCTTTAATCCCAAACTTTTTTTGTCTTCGTAGCCGATCCACGTCTGTCCGCGCACCAGGTATGGGTTCTTCTGAATGTCGTCGAAGAATGCCAGTGACGACTCCTTGAGCACACACACCTGCAGGCCGAAACAGAAGATAACCACATTAAACACAGTTAGTTGCATGTCCTTTACAGGAGTAGCTATAAATCACAGTATTGTTGGCTGCTCGAGATTCTTGGGCAAGTCTACGCTCAGCAGTTTGCCATTGCTTTCTGAAAAATCGGAACTCATAACATTCTTAAAAACCAACACAACAGTATTTCGAATTCGGGAATGTGGGATTACGAACTGTGTCCGTAACGCCATGGCCACGGAGCCGGTACAACTATATTTATCATTGGCTTCTTGCCGTCTTAACAGGCGATAGTTTATGCCAAATAGCGAGTTATGTTAAGTTATGAATTATAGTATTTGTTGAAACGGACTGTGTAAGCTGTGGAAATTAAACAGCGATATTTATAATTGAAAGCCAGGAGTCTGCTTCGTCCTTCACTTACAAGTTGAAGCTCCATTTTAGCTCTTGCGATGACTTGATGTTCTTGGGGGAGACGCTGTTCAGTGTTTTTCTGTGGATTCCCTATGGAAATTCCCGTGAAATTCGCGTGGATAGTGTTTTTCCTTTGGATTATGTGATGTTATTTCGTGTTCGTTAATTGGAAGTGTTCAAAAGAAGCCACGGAAGGCAGGTGGTGGATGAAATTTTGAGGGCAGCCGACAGATATTTGTTGGTTATGGTCTCGAGTTTCGCGACGGCAAGCTTTCCCTCTTTCGAGAGATAATGATTGCGGTCAACCGGCCAGTATGGTCACTGCCATAGAGGAAAGCAACGGCAAACTACCTCTTTGAAATTGCCTAGTTTATTATGATTCGCTTAAAGACTGATCATTTATTCAGGAACTTACTAATAAAAGAACAAGTACATCAACAGGCTGTCTAAAAACTAAAGATGGCAAAGTCATAATAGAAAAAGATCAGATTCTACATGTATGGACAGATTATGTGAAAGACCTGTATAATGATAACAGAGAGGAACAGTATGCTATTAGATTTAACAATGAAGGACCAGCAATTTTAAAGATGGAGGTTCAAAATGTTCTTAAGCATATGAAAGCTGGCAAGGCCCCCGGTGCAGATAACATCACAACAGAAATGATTAAAGCTCTAGAAGAATTTGGATTAGAGCAAGTCACTAGACTGCTGAACACATTATATGATACTGGAGATATACCTTCTGAATCATGTAATTCTGTATTTATTGCAATCCCAAAGAAATCAGGAGCCTTAGAATGTGATCAACATAGAACAATTAGTATAATGAGTCACATCACAAAGATTTTGTTACGAATAATCATGCAAAGACTGAGGAAGAAAATACAACCTGAAATAGGGGAAGAACAATGTGGTTTTGTAGAAGGAAAGGGTACAGTAAATGCTGTGTATATGCTGCGAACAGTTATTGAACGTGCTTTAGAAGTAAACAAGGATATACATCTTTGCTTTATTGACTACACAAAGGCTTTTGATAGAGTTAGACATGTCAACATTGTGGATATGCTTGCAGATATACAAATTGATGGGAAAGACATAAGACTTATAAAAAACATATATTGGAAACAACAAGCTGCCATAAGGATTGATAATGAAGTAGGACAATACCAACCTATTAAGAGAGGTGTTAGGCAGGGATGTGTAATGTCTCCAGATCTTTTTTCCCTATACAGTGAAAATATTTTCAGAAATGTAGAAGACCTAAATGGAATCAGCATTGGAGGACGAAACATAAATAACATTAGATATGCAGATGATACAGTATTGATTGCAGACAATGCACAGGATCTGCAACAATTAGTAGACGCTGTGGTTGTACACAGTGAGCAGCTGGGGTTGGAATTAAATTGTAGGAAGACACAGGTTATGGTCGTCACTAGGAAGAACGAAGTACCACAATGTAATATACAAGTAAATGGGAATAATCTTCAACAAGTGAATCGGTTCAATTATCTCGGAACAGTCATAACATCTGATGGCAGATGCCTTGAAGAGATTAGAACAAGAATCGCCATTGCGAAAGTAGCCTTTAGCAAGATGAAAAACATTCTGACCAATAAAATGATGTCAATTGAAACGAGAAAAAGAGTGTTGAGGGGATACATAGAGCCTGTTCTTTTGTATGGATGTGAAACTTGGACAATGTGCAGTCAAGCTGAAAAACATCTGATGGCTGCAGAAATGTGGTTTCTGAGGAAAATGCAAAGAATACCATGGACAGATAGAAAAACCAATGACCAAGTACTACAAGAGACAAATGAAAATCGTAGATTGATTAGAGAAATTAGACGTAGACAGTCAAAATTTTTTGGACATGTTATGAGAAGAAATGGACTGGAGAACTTAGTGACAGCTGGCAAGATCGAAGGGAACAGACCAAGAGGAAGACCGAGAGGAAAATACCTGGATGGCTTGGCCACATGGCATGGACGAGACAGGAACACTGAGCTGATCCACGACTCTGGTGATCGAGTGAAATGGCGAATCATGACCGCCCACGCTTTCCGGCATGGCACATGATTGATTGATTGTTATAATTGCATTAAGCCGAAGAATTATGCATACTGTTGGATCGTTGCAGTTATTATATTAAGGCAAGCCAGCAGCATGGCAGAGTGTTACATCATTCTTCAATAAGGCATAATAACTACAACCCTGGCACACCAATTACAAACCGAACTCAATCGCATAAGTACTTGGTGTGATGAAGCTGGGGCAATGGTTAACCCAACAAAGGCAACAGTGACTTGGTTCTCGTTGAATAATCATATTGTCAACAATCCAACACCAACTGTAATGCTGTGTTCAGAGACGGTGGAAAGAACGCAGGCAATGAATTACCTGGGGATACGGTTTGATCGAAGCCTTGCACATAGACCAGGTGATAACAAAGGCCAAGCGGGGTTTGGCAGCGATGCGGGTGATGGCGGCAGCAAACTGTGAGCAGCGCCATCTATGTCTTCTGTACGAGGGGCTGGTCATGTCTGTTTTGGAGTATGCAATGGCAATCTTGACTCTCAGCCATAAGCAGATAGAAAGGATGGAAAGGATACAGAATGAAGCTATGCGCATTATTCTTGGATGTACAAGAGATACAGCATGCAGGGCGATGCGCTACCTTCTTGATATTCCAACCATTGAAGAGAGAATACAAGTTTGCAGGGCACGCGCCTACCTCAGAATTAACGCAAACACACAACATCCACTGCATAGTGAAATTAGGAAGGTGAAGGGCAGCAGGTTAAAAAGAGGACGGTCGTGGATGGGTCAAGCCGAAGACATTCTTCAACAGGTGTGTTTACTTGAGGACTTAGAACCTGGCGAGGAGTGGGTGCAAGTGCCAACAGACTTCTGCACATCCTTTTCAGTTTGCATCCAATTAGATAGAAAATGCAGACAAGAAAATCCGGCTGCTGTTGAGGCTGAAGTACAAGCGTTGATTTTCGAGAATTCGCTAGACGGTGACGCGGTCATCTACACAGATGGGTCGGTCGTCCGACATGTGAGAAGCTCATGGGCCTTTACAGCTCGGGCCGGAGGGAGAATTGTGAAGGAGGACTCTGGTGCTTTCACTGAAACCACAAGTAGCCTGACCATGGAAGTCATGGCAGTAAGTAAAGCAATAACATGGCTCGAGACACAGACATTCAACAGGGCTTGTTTCCTTAGCGACTCAATGAACATGATCAAGAGGATAGAGGAGGGGTCGATCCGAAGAGAATGGTTGCTGCCTCTGAAGCGGTCTCGGCTGGCAAAGATTAGTTTCATCTTCGTGCCAGGGCATGCGGGAGTACAAGGAAATGAGCGGGCTGACAAGCTCGCAGGTGAGGCTACTGTGGAGGGCGGACGCGCCATGGACCAGGCTGACATTCTGAATGCTCTACGTGATGTGAGACTTTTGCGAGAACCAGGTGATGACTGTGAATCTACAACAATGGCCAGACTGCTAGAGCATCAAATTAAAAGAGGTGTGGCCAAACAAGAACACTACGCAGGAAGCCAAAGAAGATTGATAAACCAACACAGAACTGGCGTCGTTAGCCGCTACACGCTGCGGGATTTGCTGAGGAGGGGATCCGAGCACTTATGGACTGAATGGTTCGATGTGCAGCGAGGATGATCTGTCGACTAACTAACTAACTAACTAACTACAACCCATGGCGGTGGCGAATGTGACTGAACAGACCAATTCGCGCTGTAAATGTTCGCCCACAGTGGATTCATGTGAACACATGGTCATTTTCATCATCATGCACCATCTTACGTCTCACATACGTCTCATAGATGGTGGGGAGATATGTGTGTGCGTGGGGGATGTATGGTTGAGGGATGTGTGGCTGGCTGGGTGGTTGGATGTGTGTGGGTGGAGGAGGATATGTGGGTGGGTGATTGTTGGTGGGTAATGGGCCGGGTGGAGGATATGTGAGTGGGTGGGGAGATGTGTGTGGATGGAGGATGTGTGCGTTGGGAAAAGTATGTATGCTTGGGGTGTGGATGGATAGGATGTGTGGTTTGTGGGAGTGTGTGTGGGTGGGGAGATGTGTAGGTGTGGGAATGTGGTGGATGGGTGGGGGAATGTATGTGTGCCTGGGGTGTGTGTGTGTGTGGTTCGGTGGGGGATTTGTGGGTGAATGGGGGATGTGTGGGTGAGTGGTGGGTGTGTCTCATAACATGGTTATATGCATTGTTTATGTTTACAAAATTCATTTGACAATGTTTTTCCTATGTACTATCGATTAACGAAAGATGAGTGATTGGAAGGGCCGAATGTAAGACGGGCATGCGTGCCCAGTTTGGTACCCTTTGAAAATAAAGTACGTTCGCTCGTCCGTTCGTTCATTCAAACGCTCGGTGTGTGACTTATCTGCAATAATTTTCTCCTTTGTCTTTATTCTATTTCTGATATTTGTCCTCCATGCAACACGTTCAGTGGTGACTTGCTCCCAATATGCATTATCAATGCCTGTATCATTCATGTCCCGCTTACACACATCTTTGTATCGTAGTAGAGGCCGACCCTGAGATCTCCTACCCATCTGTAATTCACCAAAAAAGATGTCCTTTGGTATTCTACCATCATCCATCCTCCTAACGTGTCCTATCCATCTAAGTCTATGAAGACTGAGCCGTCACAACCACATTACCCAAGGCCTAATCAGGTTAACAAAAAAGGGAAGCAATTTCGTTAATAATGTTGTTAGTAATAAGGTTAACAATAGGGCTCACAATAGGGTTAGCAATATGGTTCGCAATAGGGTTAGCTATAGGGTTAGCTGTAGGTTTAACTATATGGATAGCTATAGGGTTAGCTATATTGTTAGCTGTACGGTTAACAACAGGGTTAACAATAAGTTAGCTATGGGATTAACAATGGGTAACAAGAGAATTAGCAATAGAGTAAGCACAAGGAATAGCATAATAGTTAACATTATGACTAGTAATAGGGTAAATAGTATTATTATATACTATACTTCACTATACTTCATATGTATACTATATTATAATAGTAATAAGGAAATTACTGTCGTTAATAATAGTGTTAGCGATAGAATTAACAATAGGGTTAACAATAGGCTTGACAAAATGATTAACATTAGAGTTAACATCATCAGGGATAACACTAGTTGACAACAATAGGGATGACAAAAAGATACGGTTAACATACGGGTTACAAATAGATTTAACAATGCGGCTAACATCTTGTGATCGTCACTTTGTTGAGAAAACCTACCAATTGTGTGTCAACTGATTCAGTGACGATAGATTATATATCGCCTACTGTTTGAACAGATGGACAATACATCGCCATACTAAGGTCATCGCGTTTTTTGTTTTGTTTCTTGGTATCTTCCGTAATTTTAAAGTTAGTGAACGGAACATTACACCATAACACTTGTTCAGAGTGTGCACCATGTTTGGTCCAAATCTACTTTTCTTTTTGTTTGGTCATAACCTATTTTTTTGTCTAGTCCACATCTACTTTTTGTTTGGTCCTAACCTATTTTTTTGTCTGGTCCACATCTACTTTTTGTTTGGTACACACCTACGTTTTGTTTGTCACTGAGTCAGTTAAACGAAAGCATTCTATTGTTTACTTAGTTAAATGGCCTTAACAGGACGTTACAATCAACCCCATAATTTTTTGTCTGTACGTGATTTTTTGGGCGTTTTACGTTCATTAGTTGTCATTGCTTTCTGAACGACCGGCATCATACCATTGAATTGAAACCAACGCCAGGCGGGCTGCTGCGAAATCGATAATAATATATAATTAGCACATCTTACTTTCAGTACCGATTTGTCTATGAATGTTTCGGAAATACCAATCGCCGGGAAAACTTTAAGACCAATAATATACCACGAGAAATTCATTTCGGGTATTGATCGAATCTATATCCAGACACAATTTCTGTCAATGTTTATGTTGTCTCCTCTTTTCTCTAAACTCTATGCACTTCCTCTACTTCCACGAGTGCCAACCAATACCCTTGACACACTAGATAAATAGGTATTGTACCAACAACAACAAAAACATTCCACCTCGTTCAATCGGCTTCTTCAAACGTGGTTATAATTTTGCTAGTTCATAGCGCGGTCTTAGTTTCTTGTTTTTCTTCTGTGTCAGTTAGTTGACTTTTCTGGGCAGCACATTTAATATATGTGACGTAATTGGGTGTTTGGCCTGTGTGGTTTCTTTTGTATTTGTATTATCTCGAGTCTACATCTGTCAGTGAAGGCTCCTTGCTCGTCTGTTTTGAATAGATATAGTCCTTAACTAGGCATATATGGGTCTAACATATAAGAAATACACCAGGAAATGTAGTAGATTGCCTTTTAAATTATTCTTAATAAAACATGCACACACACGATACATGCTAAAGAATCATTATCTGTGAAGGAGTAGCATATTCATTCTGTAAGAGCTAATTACCCACCTCAGGATAGGCTAACCCCGACTGGATGTGATAGTAGTGTCCGTACTCGATCTTCTTGGTGATTGGCGACCCCGGCTCGACCTGGGAGGCGTTGGCAAGCTCCAGGATACGACCCACGCCAGTCATACCCACAATCATCTTTCCGTAGGGAATTCCCGCGCCGTTCCAGTAATTGACCGAAAAGTTCTGTCAAGGAATCAGATATAGACAAGTGATTCATTGTGTGTACTCTCTGTATATTGTGTTGTACTCTTGAATATTGTGTTATTGTCTTGTATATTGTGCTATTTGTGTGTATAGTGCGTTATTCTCTTGTATATTGTGTTATTCTCTTGTATATTGTGTTATTATCTTGTATGTTGTGTTATATTCTTCATATTGTGTCACTTGGAATGTTACAGGTCTAGGATATAAGGAACCAGCTCTTGTAGAGTTTATGAAACAATCAAATATTCAATTATTAGGACTCGCAGATACTAGGAAAAAGGGGCAGAACACGAAACAAACACATGAAGGTTACGTCCTTATATGGAGTGGCGTCGACCAGCGAGCTACAGCTAAACATGGAGTGGGTTTTTTGTTGCATCCAGACAAAGCGAAAGCCATTATCAACACTAAATTTATATCAGAAAGGATAATACTAGTACAGATCAAGGAAGGAAATAGAACAACAACTTTTATACAAACATACGCCCCATGTAATGACACTTACAGCGACGAAGACAAAGACGAATATTTTGATAAACTTGCAGACACGTTAAATAATGTCAAGGAGACAGATGAACTAGTTGTGATGGGCGATTTTAACGGACGAATAGGCACACGAAGAACACCGTGGGAGGATTGCATGGGGCCATTCAGCGACACAGAGACTGATTGTAACAGCAATGGTCAACATCTACTCAACATATGTTCGGAACATGGACTAATAATAGCAAATAGTTTTTTTTCAACATCGTCGTAGCCACACCAAAACCTGGTATAAATGGAATGACATAAACCAAGCATCCCAAATTGACTTTATTCTAATTAGGAAATCAGACAGAAGGCTACTATTAGATTCAAGAGCACTCCCAAATACAGATGTTGATACTGATCACAAACCAGTCATAATAAAAAAGATTTCATCACACAGGAGAATAAGAAACAAAAAAGTAACAACACATGTCATCAATTATAGGAGGCTGCAGGAAAATACAGTTAAAGACGAATTCAATCAAGAAATCCAAAACCTACATAAGAACATCCCTGATGACCACTCAAGCGTAGATAAGGAATGGACATGTTTCAAGGCTGCCATGCTCGACACACTGAAAAATAAATGTGGAACAAAGAAAGTAGGGCAAGACAAAAGATTAAGAACAGCCTGGTGGAACAACGAAGTTAAAGATAGCATATTCAAAAAGAAGGTAGCATTCAAAAAGTGGATCACAACTAAATCTGAACAGGACTATATTACTTATAGAATAGCACGACGTAATGCCAAACGAACAATTAGAGCATCTAAAGATGAATCCTGGAGAATATACGGTGAACAGATGGCGACCCTTAGCAAAGACTGCCCAAGAGAATTTTATAAACGTGTCACCACAATGAGAAACAGAGATGCATGTTACAACCCAACCACCATCATAAACAGCAAAAGAGGTATACCAATATTTAATCCACAACAAAGACTAGCAAGATGGGCAGAATACTTTCAAGAACTACTTAACCAACAAAACTTAAACAGCAAAAGAGGTATACCAATATTTAATCCACAACAAAGACTAGCAAGATGGGCAGAATACTTTCAAGAACTACTTAACCCCACACATAACATAGGAAACCTCACTTTTGTGCCTAAACGCCAGGGACAGCAAGAACCAAATTTCATACCTGCAGAAGTCAAAGCAGTTATACAGAAAAGTCCTAAGAACAAATCACCAGGTCCAGATGGAATAACCACAGAAGCTATTCAGGCCTGTGGGGAAACAGGAGTTAAATGGCTAACAAGACTTTTTAATATAGCATGGGAAGAAAGAAAAGTCCCAGATGATTGGCAACAGGCAATAATAGTACCAATATGGAAAAAGAAAGGCAATATGAGAGAGTGCGAAACATACAGAGGTATATCACTCCTAAGCCATATAAGGAAAATATATGCAAAACTTTTGGAACAAAGAGCTAGACCAATAGTTGAACAACAGTTAAGCAAAGCACAATTCGGTTTTCGGAAAGGTAAAAGTTGCACTGATGCATTATTTACACTTAGACAAATTTGTGAAAAAACTATTGAATATAGTGACCAGCAGAATATTGTGTTTGTAGATCAGGAAAAGGCTTTTGATAGAGTAGACAGATACAAATTATGGACCATCCTTGAAGACTATGGGATAGAAGGGCAACTGCTAGAAAATATCATAGCCATGTACCACTCGAGCCAAAGTGCAGTAAGAACACAAGAAGGTATATCAGATATGTTCACAGTCAATACAGGAGTGAGGCAGGGATGTGTGCTCTCTCCTCTGCTATTCAATATCTACATGGACAGAATTTCCAAAGAAGCAAGTCTCGACAGACCAGATTCAGAAAATTTAGAACTCTTTACTCCAGATGAAACAACTGACCCACAGGGAATAAATGAACTTCTATTTGCAGATGATCAGTGCCTGTTTTACAGCGATGAGGGCAGACTACAAAATCATATTACTAATCTGAGTTCAACCTGCAGCAGATACAATATGAGTATAAACACAGCCAAAACCGATCGCCAGGCCCACTAAATATACAGATAAATAACACACCTCTGAAACAAGTTAAAGAATTCAAATACCTTGGAAGTATGATCACAGAAGATGGCAGATTGGACAGAGAAATTGACATCAGATGTCAAAAAGCTAGTGCACTTACATATCAACTATCACCCTTACTGAAACATCCAAACATACCCATGTCCGCAAAACGACAGATAATAAACAGCATATTCACACCAACCCTATGCTACCAATCTCAAACCTGGACTTTATCCAAATTACACCTTCGCAAAATCAACACCTGCGAAATGAGATGCCTGAGGAGAGCTGCCAACTTAACAATCCGAGACCGAGTAAGAAATGCTACTATCAGACAGACTGTGGGATCAACACCTTGTGCCACATTTATTGACAGACAGAAGATCAAGTGGTTTGGCCATGTCATTAGAATGCAACATCAACAACTACTATCACTGGCCTTACATCAAAGATCATCTGCGACGAGACCACGAGGACGTCCAAGAAGAAAATGGATTGACGACATCAGAGACATTGTACAACCACACGGAATGACACTATCCAGTGCCGTCCACCGGGCGCTGGAACACAAATTATTCCTCCCCACGACGCTTGACGGCAGAAGTGGAAGATGATGATGATGATGATGATGAACAAACCAAGAGAAATGCATTTCTGTTATCTATCGAATCTCTGTCCACACACAATTTATGTCAATGTGTATGTTGTCTCCACTTTTCTCTAAACTCTATACACTTCATCTACTCCCACGAGTGCCAATCAATACCCTTGACACACTAGATAAATATTATGAACAGAATTAGGGAGCCCAGAATCAAAGTCACGACCTTCAGAGCGTGAGGCATATGGAAGTTATTCTAATGGCTCTGCGGTAGTACAAAGAAAGCTACAAAGCGGACGGACTTCACAATGAAAATATCAAGAGAAAACGAATTGAACCGGGGGATAAGGTAAACATAGTTGAGACATAAATATAGGTCAGCCGCACTTACCATGCAGTACATGTCTTAGGTGAGACATAAACCTACCACGCAGTACATGTCGTAGGTGAGACATAAACCTAAGACAGTCGCACTTACAACGCAGTACATGTCATAGGTGAGACATACACACAGGACAGCCGCACTTACCACGCAGTACATGTCGTAGGGGCTGTTCTTCAACCTGGCGTACAGGGGACTGTTGAAGAGGGCATAGGTCATGCCATTCCTCGGGTAGTCATAGGCTTTTATAATGATATAGTCAACGCTCCTGTGTTATGAAAGTAAAAAAAAATTTTTTTGCATATCCTTTACAGGACATTGCTGTCAACATCAGCATCTTTCAGTTGATTGTTGATTTATTGGCAAGATTACGCTCAGTAGTTTGCCATTGCTTTCTGAGCGGCCGGCTCACATACCCCGTAAGTTACCGACGTGATTCGAACAACTGCTGATTCTCACCGTCGTCACGTTACTTACGAGAGAATACGAGATTACGAAGAAAAGTTGCTAACCTCTAGGCCAGGAAGCCGGCGTTATAATAGAGCGATATATAAATAGACAGGCAGACGGACGGGAGGACAGACAGAGAGACGAACGGACAGACAGAGAGACGAACGGACAGATTGGTAGACTGACAGACATACGGACAGACGGAAAGACAGACAGACGGACAGACAAACGGGCTGCCAGACGGATGGATAGACAGACAGACAGACAGACAAATATACAGATATACGGACGCAAAGACAGACAGACAGACAGACAGACAGACAGACAGACAGAGACAGTTGACGGATATAGGGACAAACCGCCTGAGAGATAAACAAATAGATAGACAGGCAAAGTGACGGACGAATGAGTGGTGAGAAAGAAAGACAGAAACAAAGAAAGACAGACAGAAGGCGGACAGACGAACATACATAGAGACAGTCTGATCAGTGGCAGGACTGGCGGAGGGAGGGATGAACAGACAGGCATGCAGGCAGGCTGGTAGGTAGGTAGGTAGGTAGGAAGACAAGTGCAATGATCATTAATACATGCCTCATTAATACTAATATGTTGACTTGGCAATTATAATTGCCTAATGTTGATATACCGGACAATGGTTTCTATAGTGCGTTCACAGATGTTTGCCCTCATTCACGTTCCATTTTGTTTTAAAGTATCTGTTGCATCGTTCATGCCGTCTTAATTTATTCCCACCCAAGGGAATCTTTTATACGTCCAAAGGCTACTGAAATCACGGAAAACGGGGAAATTTCTTTGATGTGTTGCGAAAATGTATTGAATTCACGCTAACAAACTTGTTTTACTGTAATTATTGACCTCATATTGGAACATTTCCGTTTCACTAAGTGAAAACCTTCTCATAAGGAAATTCCCGCGCACCTCGTAGGATATCCATTATTGAACACTGTTTCTATGTGAATATGTAATATATTTCATAATATGCACTTCACCTCTGACCCGTAAATTATATACCGCATATAAACAATATATCATCATCATCTTCCACTTCTGCCCCACGACGCTTGACGGCAGAAGTGGAAGATGATGATGATGATGATGATGATGATATAAACAAACTTTGGTATCTGCTGTTCAATCTTGAGAATAATGTTGTTGTTGTTGATGTTGTTGTTGTTTTGGTGTGCATAGAGTTGATTATATGATACATCTCACCATTTGTCCTCTATTGGTTACAGCATTATGGAATTTTTATACGGCGTCAAACATTTGTGAATGCACTACATACTAGTTTCCTGTTGCTAATTAGTTTTTTTTTTTTTGTTTTTTTTTTAAGGAGGCATATAACCGGTTATGTAGCTGAGGGGATAGAGACACGGGCAGTTTTATAATTCCCTGTTATACGGAGTCGAGACTTCTAAATCAGCTGCCAGTGATTTAGAAGTAGCCCGCTTAGCGTTGGTTTCCAGAGTATAAGATGTCTGCTCTTGAGAAAGCAATAGAAATCTACTGGACAAACATTGGAGAGCTGCTTATCTACGTTGAATCACGTCCATGACTTACGTCAGAAGTTGGGATATGGTGGTTTTCATGTCCAGCTGTGGCTTGCTGTCCTGAATCACCACAACTAGCAGTAAATTAGGTGAATTCACTTTGCCGGATTCTGCTCGCAATTTCTGTGAAACAATTGGAAACCGGAATTTGATTCGGGAGATTAAACTTATACAGCCAAGATGTCATAATCATGTTAAGGGGGGAAAGCTGGCATGATTTAATCAGATATGACTGAGCTACTCTATGACAGTAGACGGTACTACCTGCTTTCTGTTTGCGGCGGGTTGTTGGGTGACGCTCACCAAACCGAACATCCTTCACTGTGCCAACAACTTCGGGAGGAGAAGCGCAACTGGGAGGATACTAGGATTATCTTGGTGCGAGGAAATGCATTCTAAAGATCTCTCTATCTCTCTTTCAATTATAAAGATTAAATGTCATGGCAGGGCAGATCACGCCCTAAGTCTTGGTCGGCAACTGGTCTCGGATCGAAGCTCCGACTGGCGGGCAGTTAAAGCATTGCTTGGCTGCTCACGGCAGCTTCTGCAAATTGTCTTGTTCAAGATGTATCGGTTTCATCTTTTCTCTGTAATAAACTTGGCATGTCTTGAGAGGGAGAATACTGCATGGACAACACATGGTCTATACAATACAGTGCAGACGTTGTGCTATGAAGAGGTTTCACTCACTCACGTGACAATTCTTGTTTCTGTATGAATATAACGTACGTAATAGGTAACTGATGTACTAACGATGAGCGTTTGAAATGGCCGAGTGTAAGACGTGCCTTCGTGCACAATTTGTGACCATTTCAAAATAAGTTCGTTCGTGCGATAATTCTCTGCAAAACAGCTAGCCGCCTGCCGAGAGCATCTCAAGAAACAAACTCTGTAGCGCCAGCGATGACCCAAGAACTGCACTCGTGTTCTGAACGATCCGTACCGAACAAGACGCCACGACCTTCAGAGCTCTGCCACACATGTCTTGATCACTTAGCCGAGGACATCCCCAGAGTTCCGGGTTTTGTGTTGGTTTAAACATCAGACTTGAAATCACGATAGGTCACTGTCAGTCACATACAATGATCTATGTGACAAAGTGGCTCTGTCGTCCAAATGTCGTAGGGATGTGTCCAGATTCGGTTCACGAGTGCAATTTTCTCTGAGACTCGCTTTGGCATTTTCCCCAGAACATGTTGATGTAGTGGGAAAGGAGCAGGTGGACAGATTCGCTGGGTCTGCAGCCATTGGTCGGGTGTTGGTGCATGATGAGGCAGATGTCTTCATAGACCCACCAGTAGTCGGTTGGTTGCGTGGTCGGTGTCGTAATGATAATATGCCGGAAACAATATTGATTACGTCTAATTTGTCTCGTCAAGGTTCCATTTTAATATGTTTATTGAAGGACTGTCTGATTTTATTTTCTTTATTGCATTGTATTCTTTGCATTTTCCTGACAAATCGCATTCCTACTGCTATTAGATGTGCCTCTTCGTGTCTGGCATTTGTTCATGTTTCTGTATCACTGTGTAACGGCTGAATCAGATGTCTATTTATTGCCTATACAGTGAACATTACGTTGATCACACATTTACACATTTGAAACTTCCAGAACAATAGCAGCACTGGCATTACTATGCCAATTACGACCGACACACATAATACTGACCACATACACATGGCGGCACTGGCCTCTACAACCTAATAATCTTATACTGACCATACATTATGACAGCACTGACTTCTTCAACTGTATACATCTAAAACTGTCTTCAATATTGACAGCACTGACATCTACAATTTTATACACGAGAAACTGACCACAAAGACAGTAGCCCCAACAACACACCGACCCCTACGACTTTACACATCTCAAACTGACCACAAAAACGACATCACCGACATTACTCTGACCTCCATCAGTCTCACAGTTATATCCCTGGTATCGAAGCTATCTGGAGCTTGCCAGTCCAGCACCAGTCCATCAAACCCCTTGCGAGTGGCTAAACTGACCGCTGACGTCACGAAAGCGTCCATCTTTGTCTCCGACTGACCAATAGCCACCAGGCCGTAATGGGCATTGATCTCTGGCCCCCCGAAAGCCAGTAACGTCTTCAGTGTGCTGTGGTTGCTCTTCCCAGCAATGAACCTCCTACAAGAGTGTCGCACGTACGGGAATTACTGACTATAATTTTATAATTTATAAAAAAATACTGAGTGAGTACGTGGGCGACACCGCGAGCTGTGAAATTCGCATGGAATGCTTTTACATCTGTCCTGTACAGTTAACTGCATGTTCAGCACAATGGCTACCGGCGGTTGCTGAATTGACTTTTTGCCCTGTCGGTTCAGTAGTGCATTTTTCGGGAGACTCCTGGGAGGCGGCGCTGAAGCTGCGGTGTTCGTACTTTGTGCGACACTTTTGGCGGGTCGCCCTACGGTAAGAGACCGAGCCATGTGAGAAAACCCGGGTCAATGAGGTCTTTCTTGTGACTGCCGACTCCTTAGTCCATCGACGATGAACTGTGGCGAGTGTGGATGAATTTTGTGTTGGCATTCTGACGGCGACATTATGCACAGTGTACCTGTGCGGGCTTGATGGATTGCCGAGACTCCCGTCTATTCCATTTTTCACATTGGACAGTGGGGAGCATTTTGTGTGAAATTCGCTGGCACGGGAATGGAGCATAATGGGGACGACCCGTTGCCGTGAAGTTGGAACCTCGACTAACTAACTAACTAGAGTGGCACCTTGCAGTCTTGACAGACCAAAGTATGTGAATTGGAATGTGGCCAATATTCCATCACAATGCCTGGGCAGAGCTTCAGAGAAACATGTGGTGCCCAAACGAAATGTCCCCTCTCTCGGCCTTGCCTCGTGTTTTCCAGAGAAATGGGTAACCAATACGTCTGGCACAAGGTAGGCTGCAGACGCTGGCGGCTCAGCGTCAAACCTCCGAGACCTCGCCTCCACGAGCAGGTGACGAGTGGTGGCCAGACCCTGGAACCCAACTTAGAGGCGTTCAGTCAAGTTCCAAAGGTGAGGGCCTCGTACGCGCCTGGACCATAGGAAGCGTACATCTGTCAAACACAAGTGTCCAGACCTGTGTAAAGCGTGCACTACCGCCAGACTCCCCGCCTGACTAGTGCAGATCCCACGACCACCGGGAATAGGCCAGCCGGAGATATCGCCGGAGATATTGCTTGTCTGTTGCCAGGAAATCTCCCATCCTTAGGCCCACTACTCGTTGAGAGAGAGAGAGAGTGGGCGCTTATCGAGACTTTGTCGAACGGTCGTACAAATTTGCTCTGTTGCCCGCTCAAACCACGACCCTAGCTGCACGATGCGGTTACATTCTCAAAACGCCTGCCTCGCTAACTTGCGTTGGCTGGGAGGATCCCAGTTTGGTGCACGTTACACAGTCATCCGAGACAACGAACGCTAGACGACTAACTGACTATAGTTTCGCATTTTTTTTTTTTTTTTTTTTTTTTTTTTTTTTTTTTGCGTATCCTTTTACAGGACTTAGCTGTCAACAGCAGCATCTTTCAGCTGTCTGTTGATCCCATCAGTAATAAACATGGGAGGAGCGGCAGTGCCGAGACGCAAGCCTGCAGACCCGGCCGTCAAAACATGGATTTCGCATGGAGGAGGATATTTAACAGTGAAACGTGCTCAAACGTCCGCCTTTGCGGAGTACGCGACCACGTTCGAAACACAGCTGCGGGTGATTTGAAAGCAGACCGCCTTTCGTTGGTTTTCATACAATGATATGAGTGTTGGTCGCCCAGTAAGAAATGGCAAACTTCTGAATGTAAACTTGCCCATTAATCACAAACAGTCAAACAACGATCGAGTTGACTGCTACGTCATGTAAAGGATACCGATATGCAATTATCTTTCCAACGTCGATGTCAAAGACTCGACCGCATCCCCTCCGCCAGGGAGAGCGGTCAACCCTGAAGAGACCAGGAGGAGATACGGTGCCCGAGGCAAGGGCAGGGGAGATGAGGTAATGGGAGAGGATTAGCCACTCCCTCATGAGACACGCAGGCGGTGTTCAGAGAGTTAGCACTCTAATCACGATAGTACCACACCTCGTGAAGCCATAGCACAGTTGAGTAGACACTCAACAGGCCACGTTTGCCAGCAGAGTGCGATGTGAGGTAACACGCACGAAGGTGAAGGTCACCCCGCGTGGTGGGTAACCACGGGAGAGAGGTTAGGCAGACGGGAGACTGGACTTGAGGCGTTCACATCGTTTAGAATAGCGTTAGGAGTTTTGTGTTCACTAATAGATAGAACTAGCATAGGGTTAGCAGTTTGTGTTAGATAATTCTGTGGCTGTATATTGTGTATTGCATTAGCGACTGTTTACCGCTTGTAAGCGAGCCAACGGCAATAAAATGGACCATGCATTTTGCCTCCCACACGACTTGCAAGTTGTCTTGTATGGGTGTGTGAGAAGTACCCGATGAGGCCTGTCAGTTGAGTTGTTGACAGGCCAGGGTAATTGTGGTGTCAGAAAGTGGTGCTTGGACGAAAGAGCCAAGCTAATACCCACAGTAAAAAGGTAATTGTGGTGTCAAGAAGTGAAGCTTGAACGAAAAGTTCAAGCTAATCCACTCATCCACGGGCTCCAGACTAGGTTTAATTTTTGTAGTAACGATAATTTGTGCAGACAGGAGAATTTGCGAGCTAGAAATATGCCTATCGTGACAAAATAGTGTTTAATTGTGTTTATGATATATTTATTGAATGAAATCATGTATTCTTCGAAGCTGTAAGTATTAATATTCTTATTTTCTTATATGTATTCATATATTTACCAATTTATTCTTGAATAAGCACCAAACATGATTCACGGCGCAGGAATACACAGGCAGCCGACAATATTGATTTTTGAGATCTAAAAATAGCGCTGCGCGATGACGTAGAGTGATTGACAGACAGTTGTTCTGCGTCATTAGCATAAAGCAGTCGAGTGTTTACAAGATCGCTTAGCGGCGGCCCGCCTGAATCTGTGCTGTATATTGTTTATTATTTACTTATTTAAGTTACTAAATGAATATATTTATTTATTGACACATTATTATGTTATTTTGATTTCTTTACAAGCATTTATTCATTTTTGGGTCTATTTTCTCTTTGCTTATCGTCACGATGGAACTATTTTCGGGCTAAGCATCTGATACTTAGCTGCACAACGTTTACAGAAATTAACTAGGTTAGTAACGAAAGGCAATTATTGTTTAAAACAAAGACAGGACATTGACATTAAAATTAATTAATCATATTTTAGGTGTTCGTAAGTCTGTCATTGTCTAAGTCATTGTCCTTAGTTGTCGAGTAAATCATATCGTTTAGTAGGCGTGTTTACTGCTGCCCTATATATCAGAGGGCAAACAACAGCTTTGCACATACACCTGTGGGCCAAATACCGTGTGCTACGTACGAAACGTGTCGCCACCCCAGTGTACCAAACAAGGTGACCTGTGTCAAAGGAGCTTCGTTCCCACATTAAGCTGAGTACACTTATATATTTTGTCATGCAATTTGATTAATAGTGCATCTCTTTTTCAGCTTGTAACGCGTTGACATATTTGTATACTCTGTTTTTCTGCAAGATAAATCTGGGCAGGGTATAAACAGAAAGCACAACTGATAGTGATCAGATAAGAACAAACATAACATATCAAAGATAAATAACTGATTAAAGTCATCATTGCCTATCACTGTTAGCCAAGTACTAAAGTAAGATGGCAACTTTATCAGATTTCATAAAAGCAGGCAAAGAACTGGAATTAACAGGAAAAGAACTACAACAATATGCTGATCAGAAATTTAAAGAAACAAAAGAGGAACAAACACGAAAAGAGAATGCGGAGAGGGACGAACGCGCACGAGAAAGAGAACATGATAAGGAGATGAAACAAAAACAATTAGATCAAGAGAAAGAATTAAAACAAAAGGAATTAGATCTAAAGCAAAAAGAGATAGATGAAATGGCAAGAGTTAAAGAAAAACAAATTCGGGTAGAATCAGAGACACAGACACAATTAAAGATGAAAAGCATGGATGTAGACTCACACGCAGAGATCTCTGCCACTAAACTAAGAAGTCAACAAGAGGAAAATAAGTTCAACAAATACAAAAATATTATCAAACCATATTGTAAAGAGGACTCCATATCTGCCTGGACAGAGAATGTAGAGTACCAATTTAAATATCACCAAGTTCCTTTAGATATGTGGGCTCCGATTTACATGAAGAATCTAAGTGGTGAGCCCCTTAAAGTAATAGAGTCTATTCCTATTGAACTTAGATCTAGCTATCAATACATCCATGATAGGATTATGCAGCACTTTTTACTTGATGCCCCTGGGTATCAGGTTCAGTTCTCAAATTTAAAACCTAAACCTAGTGAAACTTTTATAGATTATTTTTCAAATGTGCAGAGTGTACTAAACAGGTGGCTTAAAGCAGCTAACATAGGAAAAGACTTTGATAGATTAAAAAACCTAATAGCTATGGACAAGTGTATATCTACTATACCTTCTCCTTTTGCTAAGTTTTTGCAGCAGTCGGACATTGAGAACATCGAGCAGTTCGAAAAAAAAGGCTCAGCATATTTTTCTTCTAACAGAGAGATTTTTAAGACCTCAAGTGACTCTGAGATAGTTTCCTTTGTCAAAGACCAATCAAAAAACTATCAGGGTAACAGAAAACCTTTTCAGAAGTATGATAAGAAAGACAGAAAAGTTTCCAAATGCATGTACTGTCAACTAATGCACGACACTTATGCTATGTGCGACAAATCGCCGAATTATCCGGCGCATCTTGAAAATGTGATCAAGAAGCAGCAAAGCAAACGGTCTGCATACAGGCGTGCAATCAAATGTTTTTTTTGTTCCTCTTATGGCCATTATTCTAATAAGTGCCTTGGCCGCCAACGTTTGAAAGCTAACAACGCTATGTTGATCGACACCTCTTCAGATAGTGGTAGTGAGAATGAGTGTGAGATTGAAAGTGACTTACCAACTAACCAAGCAGAGGATGTGTGTGCTGCTAACGATATATTAAGCTTTGACAGCTGTGAACGATGTCACCAATTCCATGCAGACGGAAGACTAGAATGTGGACATACAGTACCATGCTCATCTGTGAGTGTGAATGCAGCATTAGCCTCCAGAGGCAAGTTAGTGTTCCACAATGCAATGGTCAATGATGTACCATGTCAATGTTTGCTGGACAGCGGCAGCACCCTTATCGGTCTTCGGAAAGAACTAGTGAGCCCGGGTGATTACACAGGTGACACTGTCAGATGCCGAACCTTTTCGGGTAACATTGAGACTTACCCTTTGGCAAAAGCCCGTATTGATTCTCCGTTTCTTTCTGGTACCTTTACTTGTGCAATACTTAACAACCCTTGTACTGATTTAATTTTGGGGTGTTTACCTCAACTGAAACAATGTACTAATGAGGAAATAGTTGCATGGGAGAAATTAAATGCAGCTAATGCAACAACAAGAGCAGACAGTGTGAAACATCAAGACACACTACAAGATGAGAGACTACTGTTGCTTTCCCCAACTGGCACAGATGACACCAGCAGACAGAAATTTATAGAACAGCAAAAAGCTGATACTAGTGTGTCTCCATACTTAAAATTGTTAAAAGATAAAGCCAAAGTGACCAAAAATGCATCTTGGGTTTTTAGACTTAACAATGGTATTTTAACTAGATATTATACTACTGGTAACCATGAGATTCAGCAAACGGTGTTACCTGAACAACATCGTCTAACTGTGCTAAAGATTGCACATGAGTCACCGTTTGCTGGTCATCTTGCATATGATAAGACCAGGGCCAGAATTCAGGCTCATTTCTATTGGCCAGGTTTTTGCAATGACATAAAATTATTTTGTCGTTCGTGTAATGTCTGTCAACAATTGGTACGTAAAGGTAAACATCCTACAGCTGAAGTACAGCCTTCTACACTGGCTTCTAGGCCATTTGAAAGTGTGGCGGTAGATATTGTTGGACCCCTAAACCAGGTGTCCAGCAAAGGAAATCGCTTCATATTGACAATGGTCGACCTATGTACAAGGTGGGTTGAGGCAGTAGCTTTGAAATACATCACCTCCAAAGACGTTGCCAATGTATTTCTACACCTGTTCTCACGATTCGGATTCCCACGGACCATTTTATCCGATCGTGGAACTCAGTTCATATCGGCTGCAACGCAAGCCCTTACAAAAATGTTAGGCATTAAGCAACATTTTACGACAGCTTACCATCCAGCCAGCAATGGAATAGTAGAGAAAATTAATGGGGACCTAAAGCACATGCTGGCTAAGGTTACAGCAGAAAACCCAGCTGATTGGGATACACTGTTACCAACAGTGCTGTTCGCCTATAGGGAGATTCCCCATTCTAGCACGGGTTTCTCACCCTTTGAATTAGTTTACGGGGCTAACCCACGTGGACCCCTAACTATTTACCATCAGGTACTAACAAATTCGATAGAAATTCCTACCCCAAAAACACCTTATGAAATGGTGACAGAGACACGAGACAAGATCATGAAATCGTGTGTTATAGCTAAGGCAGCTTTGGAGAGGAAGGGTCAAATCTACCGCCAATATGCCAACAAAGGGACAAGAACAATTGAACTTGAACCAGATCAAGACATACTCTTGCTACTTCCAGACAAAAGAAATTTACTATTAACCTCATGGCAAGGGCCATTCAAGGTGGTACGCAGAATTTCAGATGTTGACTATGAAATATCGATAAACGGACACTTAAAGATATTCCATGTCAACATGTTGAAACCTTACTATACAAGACAAGAAACAGAAGTAGTGACAGACGAACAGAGTGCACCAACACCCAGTGATCAGACGACAGACATACACAACGCAACTACACTAGTTAGCGAGACTGGCAGTTCCGACAATGGCAATACACCCAGTGAGTTAACAGAATACACACTTAGCACCACCACGGTACTGAATCAGGTAGACGACGACGGAATGGAACTACCTGTTCCCATTGTAGACAAAACTGCGACAGTAGACAGCATACATATAGATCAGGGACTAACAGACATTCAACGACGACAATTAGTGGAGTTAGTTACTGAATACAAAGACTTATTCTCTGACATCTCAGGTAGGACGGACAGAATCGAACACTCCATTCTTCTTTCGGATTCTAAGCCTATTAAATGTAGGCCGTACTCTATCCCACTCAGCTATAGGGAAAATCTAAATAAGGAAATTCTTAATTTAGAAGCTAGCGGGATTATCCAAAAGTCTACATCAGAGTACTCTTTTCCAATCGTCCTAATTAAGAAGAAGGATTCCACAATTCGTCTGTGCGTGGACTATCGGAAACTCAATAACATCACTAAGATCGACGCAGAACCTATTCCTTCCTGCGAAGATCTTATCTTGGACATGTCTACTTCTAAAATCTTTTCAAAACTAGATCTTACTAAAGGATACTGGCAGGTCCCGATGCAAGCTCAATCTATGCATCTTACTGCGTTTTCAACACCTTTAGGACTATACGAGTGGCGATTTCTTCCTTTCGGACTTCGAAATGCTCCTGCCACTTTCGTACGCTTAACTAGAGATCTGTTACATGGAGTGACGAATACTGTGACCTATATAGATGATATATGTGTCCATACTGAAGACTGGACTACACACTTACTGAAACTGAGACATGTCTTTGATAGGTTGCGACTCTTCGGTCTCACTGTCAAACCGAGCAAAGTCGAATTAGGCCTAAAAGAAATTGAATTTTTGGGTCATGTCATCTCTCAAGGTCAACTGAAGACTGACAATAGGATTATTACAAAAATTATGAATCTAACCATGCCTACTACGAAAAAGCAGGTTAGAAGTCTTTTAGGATTAGTTAATTACTACAGTAAATTTATTCCAAACCTAGCTGAAATTACAAGTGTATTTTCTAATGTGCTAAAAGCATCAGTAAAATTGGATGTGAAAGATGCATTATTAATTTCTGCATTGTCAAAATTGAAAATTCTTTTTAGTAATGTTCCCATCCTCCGCTTGCCTAACCCTGGGCTCGTTTATTATCTTAGGACAGATGCCAGCAGGATCTCCATCGCTGCAGTCCTAGGCCAATTTTATGAGGGCATCTTCCATCCGATTTGCTACGTGAGCCGTAAGATCACACCTACCGAGTCCAGATATTCGATAGCAGAACTGGAGGCCCTGAGCGTCATCTACTCAGTGAGAAAGCTCCACCGCTTTCTGGCGGGTGTGCACTTCATTATCCAGACCGACAATTCTCCCATTACGGTCATTCAGACTGGTGTGCACCGAAACGACAGGATATACAGGTGGTCTCTTATCCTTCAAAACTATACGTTCAGTATAGAGCATATTAAGGGGAAAGACAACACCCTAGCTGATACCCTTAGTAGACCATCTGGGGTAGAAATACCTGAAATCCAACAGTTAAATGTGGAGTGATGGTTGGTACATGGGTATCTGATAATATAAGATGTAAAATAGCTTACATACATATCCACATTATTGGCGTAATCATGTACCAAAACACTGAACTATCATGTGTCCGTGGACATCAGATTAAGAACTGTGCTGCTATACTTAGATACCACCGTGTGAACTAGGACAGCTCATTTCCAACTAAGCTCCATTCCGGTGTATCATATATATGAACCGCAGAAAACAGTGTCAGAACAGTGCTTAATTACAGACACGAAAAGACAGAGCTACAACACCAGCGATCTCTACACGTGCACTACCGAGAGAACATTAAGATGACTGTGTAATGTATTTCAGATGCCCAGGCAAAATGTGTGGTTATATTATGCCTATACAACCATTGCACATACATGAAGGCAACTACTAACCTGTGGAAACCGAATACTATGTATATAAACTTATTGTGATATGTAATATAATATTTTAAGATAGTGATAAATTAGATGTAGGTTAGGAACTATAACAGTTCTCATTTATTTTAATAATGTAGTTAGTACAGTAATTAACCCATTAAAATTAGATTAGAATATTAGTTTAGACATAAGAATAGTTTATTACAAGTTAAATTAAATTTATGATATGAATAGTACCATTTAGATTGTTATATTTCACTTAGTTTCATTGTAGTTAGTTTATTCCATCTTAATGAAACCATACCATCTTTCAAATATTACCATTTATTAGTATCATCATTTTACATCATAATAGATTAAAAAGAGTAGATAAGGTAACATACAGCATTTACACCAGTTAGATTAAGAACATCACTCATATAATTCCTTTGTGCATTTAAAAACATTATTTAGCATAGTATTTAGAAAAGTACATAAATTGTGGTCACATAATCCATTTAATTAAGGTACATAACTCACATCACAACAATTGCATTTAAATAGTTAGATTACATCACTTAGATTAGAAAAAAATAAGAAGTAATATAATCATATCATATAATTAACATAACAAATTTAATAAATTTAGGTAACACATTAAATACTTAGTTATAGAATTAGAATGGTATGTTAGAATGTAAAGTTTTCGTTAGTGAAATTGTGTTAGTGTGAATGTGTTGTCTGTAATATAGTTTAGAACTTAGATTACAGTATTTTGGGTTTCATGGCAAGTGAATGTGGTCACGAATTAGTGTTATACACCTCTTTGTGGCCACATTGAACCAAATTATGACACTCAAAAAACTAACATACATACACATAGAATTTATAAATAGAGGATAGAAATTAGATTAGTAGATTTATTACATCCAAACACACAAACAAACAGAAAAACAAACATATAAATTGCATACACTATTTGTAAATCAAAGACAGATAACTATGGGGCCAGGGGACATAATAGACAACGAAGAACTAAATTAACAGTGAAATAAAGTCTTACGCGCGGAAGCGAAGGAGGTAAAGCCTGTCGCACACACTCTTGTAGAATGGTTGTTAAATATTATATGGGGGACATGAAATAATTCATGTGTTGACCCTAAGAAAGTCAACTTTGTATGGGTAGTAAGTTAATTTACTATGTGAGGGCAGGTCTTATAAGACAACGGTCCGGTTCAGACATACCTCTGATAAATATAATATAGCATGTGAGAAGGGGCTCACGCCAACCAGTCAAGTTTGTGGCGATTGCCAGTAGCCAAGTAAGGCTTTGCTACATTGTGACAATAGTTATTAATAGTCTATTGGAATGCCCAAAGC
The DNA here is from genome assembly GCA_963921405.1 of Cepaea hortensis. Lineage (NCBI taxonomy): Eukaryota > Metazoa > Mollusca > Gastropoda > Stylommatophora > Helicidae > Cepaea > Cepaea hortensis. The sequence continues at coordinate 11,320,845 of OY992879.1, read as the reverse complement.
CAGGTTATCTAGAGTCTTTGACAAAAATTAGAGACACTAATTTTTTGTTTGGGAACCTCTTGCGTCACAACCAATGAGTGAAAGTTGATGACGCAACACAAGAGGGGTGGGTGTGTGTCAAAGACTCGACCGCATCCCCTCCGCCAGGGAGAGCGGTCAACCCTGAAGAGACCAGGAGGAGATACGGTGCCCGAGGCAAGGGCAGGGGAGATGAGGTAATGGGAGAGGATTAGCCACTCCCTCATGAGACACGCAGGCGGTGTTCAGAGAGTTAGCACTCTAATCACGATAGTACCACACCTCGTGAAGCCATAGCACAGTTGAGTAGACACTCAACAGGCCACGTTTGCCAGCAGAGTGCGATGTGAGGTAACACGCACGAAGGTGAAGGTCACCCCGCGTGGTGGGTAACCACGGGAGAGAGGTTAGGCAGACGGGAGACTGGACTTGAGGCGTTCACATCGTTTAGAATAGCGTTAGGAGTTTTGTGTTCACTAATAGATAGAACTAGCATAGGGTTAGCAGTTTGTGTTAGATAATTCTGTGGCTGTATATTGTGTATTGCATTAGCGACTGTTTACCGCTTGTAAGCGAGCCAACGGCAATAAAATGGACCATGCATTTTGCCTCCCACACGACTTGCAAGTTGTCTTGTATGGGTGTGTGAGAAGTACCCGATGAGGCCTGTCAGTTGAGTTGTTGACAGGCCAACCACGTCCAAATAGGTTACTAGGTCATGCTGTATTAAGTTAAGTCGGTTCATGTAGACTATACCACCCTTGGAGTGTCGAGTAGTCTATACAAATTTGGATCTAACACCGTTTACCCAGTCGTCGGAAAGCGTGTGAATGTGACTTTGCGTGTTTACTATAGTATGTTTACTTTTGTCTGCCCCAATATACAATTCCATATCTCAGTACCCAATTGAGGGAAAATGATAAGATTTAGCATATAAACCTATTATTATGTCCACCCAACAAAAAATATTTTGTTCTGGAGATTGTACAGCAGATTTCAAAGTTTGTTTACATGCGGTATATAATTTACGGGTCAGAGATGAAGTGCACATTATTAAATGTATTACGTCTTCACACGGAAACATTAGCGTTGAATAGTTAATTTTCTCGTGGGACATAGGATTGGCCTTATGACAAGAACCTCGCGTAGTGAAACAGCGCATTACTGTAAAACAAGTTTGTTAGCGAGAAATCACTAGTTTTTCAGCAAAACATCAAAGAAATGTCGCCGCTTTCGATGATTTAAGTTGCCTTTGGACCTATCAAAGACATATTCCTTGGGTGGGGGTAAATATAAGACGGCAGGAAAAATTTCATAACAATGCAACAGACGGTTTTCAAAATAATTTATCGTGAATGACGGCATTCATTTCTGGACAGGCTATAATACTGAAGATAGTATATCAACGCAGGTCAGCATGGCCGAGTTGATAAGAACGCGTGTCTTTAAACATCCGGTGTGCTGATGCCGAGGTAAGCGGTTTAACCCCGACTCCTGACAGCTGGACTAAAATGTTGACCTGTCGTCCTTGACTTGGGGACGTAAATTACAAAGACCTCTGAGTCGGAGTGGGTTCGCCTGATGGCGAGGGACACTGTTAATAAGGAAAGCTAACGCACACGCAAAATGCAGTCCATCACTACTATAAAAATATTGTATATGGACTACGCTTGAGCTCAAAGCGAGCGAGCACAAAAAATAAATATATAAACATAAGAAAAGCCACATTCAGAGAGGCGTGGTGGTGTAGACGTATGTCTGATGTGGTATGAGACGTATGTGGCCTGGTACATCGGGTTGCCAGGACAACTAAAAGCGAGACCTCCAGACAATGATACGGACATAAGAAGGAAACAAGCACTTGTTGTGTGGTCACGCAAAGAAAGCGGAGGCATTGAACAACATCGTCTCCACTGGGAAGAGATGGCATTGGACAACATCGTCCTCACTAGGAAGAGGAGACATTGGACAACATCGCACCACTAGAAAGAGGAGACATTGAACAACATCGTCTCCACTGGGAAGAGATGGCATTGGACAACATCGTCCTCACTGGGAAAAGGAGAAGTATAAGAGGCAGGGCCCAGCCGAAGACACAGGGGATAGACTGAGAGGGTCGCATGGAGGAATGCCACTACAGGAACTGATACAGATCAACAATGAGCTAGATCGGTGTAGATGCAGTGACATCCACACCAGTTGGCCAGGCACATGATAATGATAATGGCATCGATAATGATCCTCTTCTATTTAATATGTAATGGCCCTCTAGCAGAAGTGGCATAATGTGTTTGCATCTCAACAAAGCGGCCGCTGTTCAAAATGCACAACTGTCTGGAAACATTTAGCACAATGCCTGTTTTATCAACCCAAGCTCAGAGCCAGGTTTCTGTATAATTCCTTCATTGTGTTCAAAGGAAAGACGGCAGACATACCTTAACATGGCTAGCAGGAACAGTTTTAGGAAGCAAATGTGTCATGTCATTTTTGTTGTATTCTGTGATTGCGTGGGAATGATCAGACATGTGTTTAAGCAGTCTCTATACTGACCAAACCCAGATCAATGCAAGTCCAGCTCATGACATAGGTAACCAAACATATAACTGTACATAGACCCACACACACAACTGAACAGTTACAATTTAGTCTTCCAGACATATTATTAAAACAATTAATCAGATAAATAAGCAACCAACCTACAAGTCGGCAAATTTTTCTAGCCGCCAACCATCTAATCAACCAACGAACCACATACACACATACCTAGGCACATTGCCGTCTTGACAGACGATAGTTTGTGCTTCAAAAAGGCATAATAAACATTTACCTATAGCGGTAGCGAATGTGACTGATAAGGCCAATTTGCGCTGTAAATGTTCGTTCACAGTGGGTGCATGTGAACACGTGGCCATTTCCACTATCATGCACCATCTTACGTCTCGCACGCTCGGTGTGTGACTTATCTGCAATAATTTTCTCCTTTGTCTTTATTCCATTTCTGGTGTTTGCCCTCCATGCAACACGTTCAGCGGCGACTTGCTCCCAATGTGCATTATCAATGCCTGTATCAATTATGTCCCATTTACACACATCATTGTATCGTAGTAGAGGCCGACCTCGAGATATCTTACCCGTCTGTAATTCACCAAAAAAGATGTCCTTTGGTATTCTATCATCATCCATCCTCCTAAGATGTCATATCCATCTAAGTCTACGAAGACTGAGCATGGAATAAACCGTCACACAACCTGATCATTCCGATACTTCAGTATTTGTGATTTTGTTTTGGCACTTAATACCAAGATTTCTTGTCAGACACCCATATGAAAGCTGTTTACACGAACCAAGCCAACCATCTAATCAACCAACGAACCAGGCAATTATCTAATCAACCAACGAAGCAGTCAGCTTTCGAATCAACCAAAGCACCAGCCAACCATAAAATTAACCAACAAACGTACAGACAACCAGTTAATCAACCAACCTACCAAAATGCCAGCCAACCATCTAATCAAACAACCAGCTAATCAAACAACTAACTAACCAACGACCAGCCAGCCAGGTAATCGATCAACCAGCGGACAGTCAACCATCGAATCAACCAACGAACCAGCCAACCGTCGAATCAACCAAAGGACCAGTCAGCCATCCAATCAATCAACCAACATACCTGATAGCCAGTTAATCAAGCAACCTACTAAAAGACCAACCAATCATCTAATCAACAAACCAGCCAACCAGCTAATCAAACAACCAACTATCCAACGGAACAGTCAATTTATTAATCATCCAACCAATCAATGGAGCAGCCAACTAATCGACCAACCAGCTAGAGAGCCATCTGACTGTCCAGCCAGTCAACCAATCAATCAGCTAGCCTTCCAGCCGAGCGGCAGGCCAGATCACCAACCAATCAAATATTCAACCAACCAATCAATCAATTAACCGCCGAGTCAACCAACTAACTAACCAGGTAGCTAGCCATTCAATCAGCCAACCAATCAGCCAGTCAACCAGCCAACTAACTAACCATTTAACCAACCAACCAACCAACAAACCAACCAACCAAACATTTCGTACTGGAACAGTCCATTTGAGCCCTCCTCTATGGATGGAGCCTCTGGTTCTAACAGCATGGTGAGATTATCAATCCGCGCATATGCGTAGATATAGTGCGTGCACAGGCTGAAGTCGATGTGGGTCAGCTCAAACATGGCGATGGTGTTCCGGTGTCTGCCGTAACTCGGGTAGTAGCACATCCGTAAGAACGGGGTCTTGGTGGCATCTGGGGACAGTCAACATAATCTTGCTGTCTGGAAGTTTGTCATTGGCGAGTCAGTTGTTGAAGCGGGGACATTTGAGAAAAGGTTTGGTGGCATTTAGAAATAGCTTATTAATTGGTTTAAAAATGGTGTGTCATTTGGTTTGGATAGTGTTTCTGTTTGGTTAGAAATTGTTGGTTATTTGTTTAGAAATAGTTTTTCAGTAGGTGCATAACTGGTTGTTCATTTTGTGTGGATCTACTTGTTCATGTGGCGTAGAAATATGAGTTTAGGCGCATGTTTTATAAAGGAGCGCCTTCATCATACACTCAGATAGCTGCAAACGCATGTTTACTCACAGCACACATGATTCATTTTATAAATTCTGCATGCATTTTGCAGAAAGTTGCTTTTACCCCCCAGTCCTTTTTTACAGTTTGTGATTTACTAGGCATGTCTACGTTCAGTAGTTTGCCATAGCTTTATGAATGTAACATCAACATTTAAGTCCAACTGAACGGCGTGTGGAACAAACCTGTTATCACTTCACCAGGTAACGTTTCCGAGCAAGCGCATTACACCTTTCAACCACATCGTCTTCCGTACAAATCCATTCATTCAGTAGCATGTCCCTTACAGAACCTCGCTCCCATAACAACCTTCCGGAAAAACTCTCGGCCATAAGCAAGAACTCTCGCCTCCTATACACCCATCTGGAGATCATCTGCCACATCCTGCACCCATCTTCTAGTTAGACTTCCTCTTCCTCTCTTCCCAGGCATATACACCTCCATTATTGTTCTCTCCAACCTTTCATGCCGTTTCAAGTGACCAAGATATTTCAATATTCTTTGTTTTTTCGTCTTTTGTAGCCAACATTTTTCAGTATTCAGATCTTACCGTATGGATGCATTTGTTCTTTTTTGTATCCAATATGTTCTTAGAACCCGTCTATAACATTTATATTCAAAGGCATTTATGTGCTGTGCAGCTTCTTTAGTAGGTGTACGGGTTCCACTGGCGTATGTTGCAAAGGGAAAGATGCATGCCCTCAATGATATATTTTGTAAAGGTGTATCTGTCCTACAACACAATTTATTCAGCTGCTTTAATTTTTAGAGAGTAACAAATATATATATATATATATAAATTTCTTTCCTTGTGTCGCAATTGTTGATAATTAATGACCCAAGATATTGAAATATTCTCCAATTTTTCCTCATAAACATATATCCATAGTAGTTTTATATGTATGCATTATCTTTGTTTTTGCAATATTAATATATAAATTGTGATATTCACTATTCTTAAGAGTTGATGTTATTAGTTTTTCTATGGGGTGTATTTCTAATGACAGTGCAGTGTTTGAAAATATTGCCGGTCCAACTTTGCATTCACCCTCTGAAAAGTTAATGTAATATAATCGCATTCGACCGGCAATACTTTCAAACACTGAACAGACATTAAAAATACACCATATATACCATTCTGTAATTTGGATCGTCGGCACAAATAATATATTAAAATAGTATACGATCGTATAAGCACCACCAACGTACTGACTGTGTGATTTCTTGTACCACAAGTTGTTGTTGTTGTTGTTGTTGATGTTGTTGTTGTTGTTGTTGTTGCTCTTCTTCTTCTTCTTCTTCTTCTTCTTCTTCTTCTTCTTCTTCTTCTTCTTCTTCTTCTTCTTCTTCTTCTTCTTCTTCTTCTTCTTCTTCTTCTTCTTCTCTTCTTTTCTTCTTCTTCTAGTCTGTCATTCCCTGATAATCTTAATGCAATTTCCGTGCCCTCTGTCTTTCATAGACAATTCCCGATTTCTTCCCATTCTGTCTTTCTTTCCTACACCATCCCCAGTTCTACCCACACCCCTTTTCCCCCATCTGTCTTTCCTGCCTAGACAATTTATAATTACTGTCTTTCCTTCACATACGATCCCCATAACTTGCTCATAATTACTATGTTTTCATTTTGTTAAACCGCGTTCAATGCCACTCGCAGTCGTCAATACCGGTCTATTGACGTTGACAGCAAGCAAGTTAACCAAAGCGCTGATATGGTTTTGTGAGTAGGTTGTCGCATATGTAGGTGTGGTTATAGTAGCGGCCTACTCAATCACATCTCTAAAGTATGATTACGTGCAGAAGACATGCGTCTTAATCACAACAACAAAATATGAATACTTGCAGAGGGCATGTGTCTTTATGACAATTCTACGTTGTGTGACATTTGCAGTAAGTACCTGACGAGATTCAGCGAAATATGCCAGGCAATACTATGTCGTACTATATATGATTTGTGTCTTCGTTATTCAAATTCACTACGGGAAAACATTATTTTGATTTAATGACAACAGTAAAAGATGAATACTTGTAGAGGGTATGTGTCTTAATCACAACAGTAAATAATTGATATTTTACAAAGAACATCCAGGTTAATCACAACACTTAATTATGGATACTTACAGCTGACATCAAATTTAATTAAAACAATACAAGCAGTAAGTATAGATATCTTCGCTCTCATCTCGTCTTGCTTAACACACAATTACGCAGAACACAGACAGTCGCCCCTGTTGTAGAAAGAAAGGAGACTTCAATACAACTGTTTTCACATGTCCAACCATTTTTATATTTGTCTATAGTATATATCCCAACCGGCGCTGTGGCTTTTAAGAGAGTAAGGCTCGCAGATTCTTATATCCCCGTCATAACGAGCGCTGGGTTCTAAATCAGCTGCCGGAGATTTGAAAGAAGATCGTTTTGCGTTGATTTCGATGATATGAGGCCACAGCCGTTCAGAAAGTAATGAAAATCTACTGAACTAACACTGCCCATTAAATCATAATCAACCAATACATTCTGTAGTTGGATGCAACGTCCACGTGGTCCTCACGGAATGCATCGAGCATGTGTTTATTCAGTAGATCTGTGAGAGAATGTATCTGGCTCATTCCTGGTGGTCATCTAGCGTTTTAGCTTGACCCTCTTGGTCTGGAGGATACATACAACCGCTGGCTGGCTTTATTCTCACAAGATATCCGATTTCCTGTATATGTAGGATCACTATATATTCAGCACAGCACGTGCAACCTATGCTATTTCTAAGCATTATCATCATCACTCTCATTATCATCATAACCATAATTATAATCATCATCTTGATCATCATCATCATTATCATCATCATCAGCAGCAGCATCACTCTCATAATCATCATTATTAGCATCGCTGTCATCACCATCATCTCCATCACTATCATCACTCTCATCATCATCTTTTGGCAGAAACTACGCAGAACTCCGGAGTGGTAGAGGATTATTCATAATCATCGCATTGAGAGGCCAGGAATTATGTGATATGTATCACATTTTAAAAAATAAACGTACTATGGTTTCCGTAATTGTGTTCTGTAAAGCTCCATTACTTTTTGTTATTTTATATCGTTTACATTGCCACAGATTTACCCTGTTCCACTAATCTTATTCATACTTGAACTACAATTGGGAATGTTCAGACAGACAGACAGAGAGAGAGAGAGAGAGAGAGAGAGAGAGAGAGAGAGAGAGAGAGAGAGAGAGAGAGAGAGAGAGAGAGAGAGAGAGAGATTCATTGATTGATTGATTCATTGATTGATTTAGGAACCGACCTCACAGCATTCGGGGCATTCCCATAAGCGCCACGTCCCCATCCTCAGAAGCCAGCGAAGAGTCCCAACCCCAATAGCGCCTGTAGCAATCTGATTATATGTGCGACAGCCTTTCCTCTAAGCGTCGAGCATCGGCCAGATCCCCTCGTCACTCAACGCTGTCTCATTCTTGCCAGACCATGATGATCCATTTGCTCCTAAGAGGTGTACACGTGCTCCAATAAGGCCGCAACCACGTCTGCCTTATCATGCATCAATACTCCACCAACGAAGAGAGAGAGAGAGAGAGAGAGAGAGAGAGAGAGAGAGAGAGAGAGAGAGAGAGAGAGAGAGAGAGATAGATAGAGAGAGAGAGAGAGAGAGAGAGAGAGAGAGAGAATACGCATCCCTGCTGTCTTGAGTACAGTAGTATGGATTATACTCGTTGTTAATCAGTAAATAATCGGTCATGATGCACTGTGTTGATTTACCATCATACCATAACGAATGACTACCTAGTATCCCCTCTCTCTCTCTCTCTCTCTCTCTCTCTCTCTCTCTCTCTCTCTCTCTCTCTCTCACTTGTTCCGGGTTTGAGCATTAGGCTAATATTTTCTTTATGTGACCAACTGAACGAGACAGGAGCATTTTTGTCCGCTTTGGCAGTAGCCTTTCAATCAAGTCCTACAAGAGGCAAAGGAAATGGGTAAACTGAGTAGAGACATTGACGTAGACAGTCAATATCTTTGTTATAAGTAGAAATAAACTAGAGAACGTGGTGACAACTGGCAATATTGAGGAGATAACATTAATGGGAAGGCAACGAAGTAACTACCTAGATGGATTGACCACATGGCATGGTCGAGACAAGAACACAGATCTGATCCACGACTCTGGTGATCGTATGAGAACTGTGAGATGGCGATACATGACAGCCCACGCCCATCGACATGGCACATGGTGATGATGATAACTATCGCCATACCTGACACCTCTGCCTATTACTGCCTCTCCTTGTTTGTCGCTCGCTGCGCGTGTGCACTAGATCCTAGCAATATATGTATACATCTCTGAGACACAAATCTAACTGTCCATAAAACTTTGACTCTAGTCTCTTGTTGTTGAGTGTTCACCTGTGTATGTTTGACGTCAGCCTTTAGTGCCACATTGTGACTGTACTGAACAGACACCGGAGAAAGTGTGCAACAATGGGCATCATCTATAGGCCTGTAACTTCTCTTCCTTCGTATTCCAGGTGTGGATGAGATATCGGCGAGCACGACGCTACATCCCCATGTGGCATGTAATACTTTGATAATGTTGCTGTAGTCCATATCATCAGTGTAAGGGTGTGAGTACGACACTGTTGGAGATGTATTGCAGCCAACCTTCACTATGGAGACGGCTCTAACCATGTGATATGGTAGGTTGCGTCCCAGACTTAGCTGCTTCCCTTATTTAGTATTCGTCCACATTACAGGAACGTGTCTATTGCAACTCTTGGAAAACTCAATGGACAATAGGATCAATATCACACAGACATTGGAGAATATTGTGACCACTGACACGATCAACGGTCGAGGAGGCAGGGCCTGGGCAATTATACGAGGACGCTTCAAATGAGTTGAGTTGAGCTAAGAACCGACATCACTGCACTCAGGACATTCCCATTCACCCTCCGTCCCTTCCTTCAACAGCCAGCAAAGAGTAACACTAATAATCGTTTCCACGCCTATCTGATTGAAAGTGCTCTCGGTCTTCCCTCTCAGTTTTGAGATTCTACCAGAACCCCTGCCAATGTCCCGCTACCAGAACCCCTGCCAATGTCCCGCAATCTCATTCTTTCCACATAGGTGTTCTCAATCTGTTTCGTTGCCATTTCCACCTGGTTACACAGGCGGTTCAAATGAAAATGTGAAAAGTGTGACATGAATTATAATAACCATGCCATAGTCTTGTAACTCGTCAATATTGATGATAAGAATGTCAAGAGGGTTCATCACATGACATCTCAGTGCAAACGAACACAGTTACGTCATAGGGACAGTTGACATGTACCACAGTCGAGCAGCGTTCTGTTCTTCGTTTCTTTATCAGCGAAGGGTGAAACCTGTAGACATCCATCAGCGAATGAAGGTCCAGTATGTTGACGCATGCCTGTCAATCCAGCAAGTGCATGATTGGATTAGGAAGTTTAAAAACCTTTCGGTCCGTTGAAGAGGTACACCAGATGGTACATGATTGATTACATACGCGATCAAGAGAATTTGTATATACAGGAATCCACGTACTTTATCGGCACAGGAAGACTTGCATTGAACTCAGAGGTGACTACATCGAACAATGATACATTTGTTCTTTACTTTTCCAGAATACATTCACGCATACACACACAATATTAAGGTTTCCATGTGAATCTCCCTCATAAAAGATTGTGTTAGGTTGTGGTTTGGATGCAGATTGTAACAGAGATTTTGTCCAGAACACTCAGGACAGCGATCTCTGGTAATACATGATTGCCTACATCGGCTGGCATGGCACATAATGGTGATAGCAAAACGCTATATGGTTTCTAGAGTAGCTACAACTTCAGGAAGTAGCGTTGGTGATCTATCGCATCATCATCCTCATGTGTCATGTCGATACATATGGGCGATCATGCTCCGCTATCTGACACGATTACCAGTCTTAGATCAGGACGTGTTCTTGTTGCGATTACGTTTTGAGGCCAAGGCATTGAGTTTTGTGGCCATGCCATTGGATTTTGTGGTCCTGCCACTGAGGTATTTAACTCTCTGCCTTCCCCTTCTTCTTTTGTCATCAGTGTTTTCAGTTATCACTAGGTTTTCTATATTATAATTTTTTTCAACATGACGAGTATGTGTCTAATTTGTCCTTTCAGTTTAGAATTGTAATTTGTTTCATGTAAAACTTTCCCATGTATTTAAAGTTTTTTTTTTCCTTTCTGTCGGTTAATTATACATATTTTCCCCCCAGCTCTTCTCTTTTATTTTTTTTAATTCGCATATCCTTTACAGGACATCGCTGTCAACACCAGCATCTTTCAGCTGTCTGTTGATTTCTTGGCAAGATTACGCTCAGTCATTTGCCATTGCTTTCTGAGCGGCCGGCTCAGTTATCCCGCAAGTCACCAGTGGGGGACGAACCGCTCCCAGTTCTCGCCCGCTACGAGACTCTGCGTGATAAACGGGATTACGGAGAAAGTGGTGTAACTCCTCGGCCAGAGAGACCGGCCCAGCTCTACTACTCTTAGCAATTTCTCACTTTTTCTGCCTATTGTTACTCTCTCACATCTATTTAAACGTATAGGTTCTAAATGGAACTTCAACATTCTTGTTCTCATTGCAATTGACAGCTTTTTATTCGCCATAATGGTCTCCATCTTGGAAAAGCTACCTTTGCCAAAGCGGTTATGTTCTAATATATACAAGGCACTTTAAATTATATATTATATCTTTCCCAGAGAGTTGTTCCGATTTTCCTGTTTAAGAATGTCCTCATTTACATGGAAGTTACGTTTTAGTGTTTCATTCTTCTTGGAGAGACGATAATCTCTGGTTTCTAAATTTAATTATAAATATATGTCTTGATTGTAACGGACTAACACAGTTTGATGAGAAAGGTTGGCATGCATGCTTCAGGCAGAGTGTCAGGACACAGTTCAACAACGAAAATCTGCGATATCCTCTGTTGGATTTTTCACCCAGGACATGCTGGTGTGGTGGGAAATAAGCAGGCGGACAGATTGTCTGTGTCTGCACCGCTCGGTGGGGTATTAGTGCATGATAAGGCAGAAGTTTTCAGAAGAACAGACGGATTATCACGGACTGGAGTGAATAGGTCTGCAGGAAGTGACATGAAGATTAGCCGACACTCAGGACTCCGAGGAAAGGCTAGCCGGACATATAATCAGACTGCAAGTGGTGCCATTAATATTATGACTCTTCGCTGACTGTTGAAAATGAGGACGGAGCATGTATGGGAATGTCTCGAGTGTTGTGAAATCGGTTCTTGACTGAACTGCCTACCGCCAATGCGGAGAAAGCACATGGAGTAGAGAGTTGCACACCGTGCTACTTATGTTACTATATGGTGCAAAATGGTGGACAGGAAACTGCAGACAAACCCATCTTCTCATGTATCAAGCGGTAAGTTTGCCATTTTCTGTTACACGGAAAGCCATGG